>VWZF01001296.1:468614-935847 GCA_013396755.1 Sclerurus mexicanus
CCCCCGCTCTTGTTATCAAATCAAGTAATCAAGGGTCACTGAGCAGGTCCAGCTGTTTCTTTTGTGTGCTGTGCACACTGACAGAGGGTTTTTTCCCTCCTGCCTTCAGTAGGCAAGCCTGCTTCTACATTTGTGATGGGAAAACATGCAACCAGTCTGAATCAGGGAGCTTCAAATAATACAGCTCAAGGAAAATGAAGGGTAGCCTGCATTTTGTCTCATAAAGAAGTTCAAACACTTTTCTTTTCCCCCTTGAGACTGGAAAAAAAACCAACCCCAAACCAAACTCCTAAACTCCCCAAAGTGACCCCATTATCCTCTTCAAAGTGGAGAAGGTTAATAAAGGCTCATGCAACCTCAATGGACAAAAGAAAAGACTAAAAGAAAAAGAAAAAAATGGTGCTGTTAGATTTCATCTGCTACAAATTGCTATCCAGCCTTGTGATAGGATTGATTTGCTTCCACTGTATCAACTTTAAATCACCATAAAACACCGCCCAAGACTGATTCTTTTTTTTCCACTGGCTAAGTATTCTCAGAAGACAACTTTGATTATCCAGCGTGTCTCCAGAAATCTGTAAGTTTGCAGTGATGAAACCTATAGATCCATGTAGGCTCCGTGAAATTCTTCATAAAAATCAATTCATGCAAAAATTGGCAAGGCACCGTCTTTTCAAAAGTTCGTTTTTGGATGCTTTAAGTTTGGTGCTGCATCAGTTCACGTTGAAGAACAAAAAGCCCCTTCACTGCAATTTTGTTGGAGGTAAGATCCAAGGAAAAATAACGCAATGTGATTTAACTCTTGGAAATGTTCACTGACCACCAAATGGTGAAGTCCTTCCATAAAAATATTAAAACTCCCCAAAACTGGAATAACAAATAGAACTCCTTTGGACTCATCCTTGTGAGGATGGAACCCACTAAGGCCCTATGATCTGAATTTCAACCGAACAGCCTGTTAACAGAGCTCCTAAGAGTTGACTGGATCCTGAATTTCATCTAACAGGGAAACTTGTTGGATTTAATAATTTAATTTGCAAGAAACACTCCAGCGGCCCAACAGTTAAACCAAGGAAGTTTTACTAAACAAAATAATGAAAATGAATGAATTATCTGCCATACAGTGCTTTGACAGATGCATTGAATAAATCTGAGCTGATTTATCAGTCAAGTGCCTTTGTGTGCTAGGTATTAGAATTATCTGTCATTAACCTTATGGTACAAATGAAGGTGCCTGGACAGAGAAGTGTCCTCCCAAGGTCACATCTGAAGATGGCATTACAGCTCAGGTATTTACTGACTTTCAATTATTAAGAGATAACTTTACAAAAAAACATTCCAGGCATTCATGAAGTAAAGATCACGACCTGGAAAGGCATCACCTCTTCTCTAACCTCAGTTTGAACAGACAGAGAAAAATTGAGAGGTGACTGCTGAAAAATGACTCAAAGGGAAAGAGTCAGCCCTCCACAACTGGAGTGGTACCATCTAAATACTGCTTTATTATATAGTTCTTTTTAACCTCCAGAATCTGTATGGCAATTTGTTTGACTTTGGATGATTTACATTACAGTAAAGTGACACCTTATTCTGACCTTATTCTGTGTTTCCAACAAAACCCACAGACAAATCTGGTTGTCAGTGAATGTCCAGAGAAATGACAATTCATCTTTGTGGTTATTAATGTTATGAGATGGGGAAGGGGAAATATATATATACACATATATATAATGAATACAGCTTTAAAAAGATTTGAGTATTCTGCAATATGGACTAGAAAAGAAAGTTAACCTGCATAATCCTCATGCTTACACAGCATGTATTTTTTAAACTGCATTGCTTATGCAAAGAAAATTTTGCCATTTATATTCATCAAATATCAAGAGCTGCATTTTTTTCCTCGGGATGTTAAAACGTAGGTTTTGTGTAAAGAAGTATTAAAACACGGATTACTTTTTCCTGACCTTTTGATAGGCCTTTCTATTGAGCTTCATAAGACATCCAAGAAATTCTGATTTTAAAATTGATGAATACTACTGAGTTTTCACAGTATTGAATTTGCAGTGCCAAATCCCTCTCACATGAGTAAGTGCAACTCCACATACTTCAGTGGAACTGTGTTTGCATATATTAGCAAGCAATTCTGGCCCTGTGCCTGGGGAAGGATCTTACATTTCATAGTCACTTGATTATGTCTCATCTTTAAACCACATTTTACTATTTGCAAAATACTTGACCCACAAAACCAGAGAAGCCCATCTGCTGAGATTCCATTGTGCACCAATAAGCAAAAATGATGAAACTATTTTAGGGGGAAAAATCTAGGGTAGAAGGGACACAAATCTATTCCAAATACTTATTTCCTTGTGCAGCCTGATGAAATTTGGGGTTCAGAATTTCCCTTGCACTACAAATTAATTTCTTCAAGATACTTTTTACCTCAACCAGAAATAGTCCTTGCAACCAAAAGGGCAAGATCCAAGTAAAAGAACCCAGCCTTGGAAAAAGAGTAATGATGGAGACACAGTCTAGTACCAGCTGTCACAGACATACAGGAATCAACAAAGAATCTGCTTCTAATAGTCTGGAACAACCTAAATGGCATAAAAATATTACATATTAGGCCCAACATATCTATTACTTCTATCATCATTGCTTTGTTGATGGGGTACCTAATCTTACCTAAAATCTTAAAAATCATTAACCAAACTCCAGTTTGGTCTAAAATACGAGCCTAATGTAATGTCAGGCTTGTAAAACCAAAGTCAGATAACTCTTAACTGCTCTTGGGATGGGTTTCATAGAACCACAGAACCAAAGAATGCTTTAGGTTGGAAGGGACCTTAAAGATCATACCATCCCACCCCCTGCCATGGGCAGGGACACCTTCCACCAGCCCAGGGTGCTCCAAGCCCCGTCCAACCTGGTCTTGGACACTCCCAGGGATCCAGGGGCAGCCACAGCTTCTCTGCCCAACCTGTGCCAGGGCCTGCCCACCCTCACAGGGAAGAATTTCCTCCTAAAATCTAACCTAAACTTCCCTCTGTCAGTGTCACACCATTATGGTTCTTTCTTCTTCTAGTTAAAGGTGTTGTGGGTTTTTCTGAGGGTTTTTTTTTGTTTGTTTGGGTTTTTTTTGACTACACTCCAAAAAGATATTTTTCCTCCCTTTATTTCATTACCTCTCATGATCTTTTTAAAAATATCCACTTAGTTATTTTTAACTTTTTAACAATGCTATTAGACCTGTCATTGCAACACTTTGTTGGAAATCACTGCAGGAACTGCCTGCTACTGTATTAACCCCATATGCTCATTGCATGTAACACTAGAAAGCTGACACTATAATATAAATATGAATATTGTGGAGGGTTTTCAGTTTGTTTCTTTATTTTTCTTCCTATATCCTACTGGCTCTTTCCTTTTTCCTTGCCACAGCTCCAGCCACGAGGAGGCAGTAATAAAGCTTCAGTCAATAGTAACTAAGAAACCTTTCCTCCTTCCTTCTCCTCAGGCACCACAGAATTAGGACGAGGCTTGTTTTAAGAACAGAAGACATCCAAAGGTATGGTTCAATACCTGTCAAATCAGCAGATCCCTAAGAGCATTTTCCTTTGCTAAAGAACACAGGGTGTAACTAGAACATGTGTGGCACTGTCTTCAAAACAATGCTGGTACAGAAAAGTCAGTAATGCCACACGATATTATCAAGCAAATCACTGAGCTGCATTTGTCTTAAAGGAATACAGGCATTTTTTCATAGTTCTTGGTATGTTAAAGGGCAAACTGAGACGAATACGAACATAATTTTAATAAAAGAAAATTCAATGAGGATCCAAAGTTTCAATCACTCTATTTTATACTCTTCATGGTAGAATAAAGCCATTTCAGAAGACTCAAGTTACCATTGGTTGACTTTGCACAGTATGTCTCTTCAGAAAGATACTATAAATATGAGTATAAATATATAAATATTTATATATGATATACAGACTTTTCAAGACTACATGTGTTCTCAAAGCTATGACTTCTCTACATGCAATTTTCCCTGTTTTAGTTCAGCCTGACAAGCCATTTAGTCTAGTGCAGCCTTTGGCCACGACCAGACCTAGCACTGTGAAGCACCTATTTGGCTTTTTACTTCAGAGAGCTTAAGGTCAACTGTACTGTTAGCAAAGCTGAATGGAACTTTGCTTTTTGTTGTGAATGTTTTTAGGGAAAACACTGGAAATACCATTTTTCACATGCTCGATTGCTTCAGTGCCCTAAAACCCAGCACATGCTTTCCTCTGCCAGTCATCCATGTGTTTGCTGTGTAACCACCGGGGTAAAGTTGCCCAAAACTCTTGAAATGATACCTCTAACATGTCATCCAACATACCATTTTTCTTGCCTGTCCTGGAGAGGCAAGATGGACATCTGGCTGTGTCAATAACGTCACTTACCTCAACTAACTTGTTGGCGTGTTCACGGAAGACCTGAGCATACTCCTTCACTTCTTTCTCATTCCCGCTTTTTGCGGCCTCGATGAGAACCAGCAATGGGACATTGGTCTCCAGGAATGAATCCGATATATGATCCATCACCGCCTTCCGTAGCTGTGACAAAAGAGAGCAGACCACTAAATAAAGGGGAATTAATTATCCATATCCATTCCCACTATCCCTTGCCCATTCGTATGTAAGCATTGCTGGGTCGCATGTCACGGCGCTGTATGGGAGTTTGGGATTTTTTTTTCTTTTCTCCAAGTTAAATATTTGCAGCAAGCACACAAAATGAAACACTTGAAGGCTTGCAAAACCCTCCTGGGATCTGTGCTGCCATACACCTAATCCTACTGGACTGAATGGATCTATGCAGGATGATGGTGATCACCTGCACAAGACGTTGCAAATTGATGAGAACTCAAAGCTCCACATTGCTTGGAAAAAAACAGTCCAGCTCACTTAAAAGCCAAATATGGATTAAGGAGCTTAACTTCAAGCAACCATTAAAAACATTAACCTGAATATTTCTAAGCCTTCTCTAATTCCTGCACTGAATAGTATTGTATGCAATAATTGGTATTTAGTGTAGCAGATGCCTTGTGCTTCATATTCTTTTTCAAATACCTTCAACAGGTATAAACAGAAAACCCTTTTAAGCATTTTCCAGGCAAATCAGAACACATACTACAATTTATTACAAAGGAATAAAAACACCACATCCTACAAGTTACTGAAGATTTAACACGTGTTACTTCATAAAAACATCTGTTTGAAACAGCATTACTGTAAGAATGATGCCACTAACTTCTTCTCTACCTTATTAATAACCACTAATTAGTGTCAAGCTCCACTAAAATTTGAAAGACAGCCAGAAAGATGACTGAAATCTTAAATAATTTTTCCTGGAAGTGTAATTGTTCTGTAGGATTGTGGATCAGAAGCATTTTCAGTATGCTTTCTCCAGCTTTTTGGTTGTTAAGAATGAAAACTGTGGACTCGAGCACAAGCTGGGAGCTATGCAGCCTGGAGGCCTGGGTACCCATTAGTCTCCTTAAATCATGCATTTTCAGTTGGATGAAACATCCAGAAAGGTCATTTTCTCTATTTTGCAGGCCACACAAGAAAGCTTTCTCCAGACAAGGCGTCATCAAAAAACCCGATGGTACTGAGAACTGGTATATTGTTAGGTCCTGTAAATACACCATCCGAGATGCATTTGCTGCCTGATGGCAGCAATTCTCGGCTCTAGCTGAATAAGGGCAAAGCTAACTTTGAATATTTTCACTCCATCCCTGAGCAGTGCAGTAAAAAGCAGCAAAGCAAAATAGCATGTATGTGTTTGCACGAGGTGCTCCTTTTATTTCTGTCACAACCACAGCAGTCAATGGATTAAAACCAGCAATTCTCAATTCTCCTGAAAAATTAATTCTAATCAGATTCTACCTGGATTTTTTTTTTCCCAACTTTCAAAATGATTAAAGGGACTGAGAATAGATAAGTCTGTAACACATACAAACGGGGGGAGGAAAAAAGACAAAAAGAAGACAAGAGGAATCTATGAGAGACCTGCCAAGAGTGAGGAAGCTGGTGTGTGTTTGCTACCACCTATTACATTTACATCTCGTACTCTTTCTTTTTTTCTCTCCTCAATCTGCTGCTATCCACTTGCTGACTCTTATTTTATTCTTACATTAAAAGCTCTTTCAGACCATCCTTTTGGTCTGTTTTGCATCTCATACACTGAGATCCCTGTCCATGAACAGTCTTCATAGGTACCATCTCAATATAAATACTAATATTGCTTCAAATACATCAAAACATTCCAAATATATATCTATATATATTCTAACTTGAGAAGAGTCAGAGAATACTGCACCAGCAGAACACCCTTCACTCTGTGGCTGATAGATTTCCAATCACTATGCGTATCAGTCCTCTAACTTAAAAATTCAGACACAGGGTGGGATTCCTGGGGTTGTCCTCTGCAGGACAGCCAGGAGTTGGACTCAATGATCCCTGTGGGTCCCTCCCAACTCAGGATGTTCTGTGATTCCCTGCTAAATGAAGGGTTTCACCTACAGCCAGCATTAAGGGAGTGATACTGCCAGAGAAAGTGTATCATAAACTTGCTAATTGCCCTCTGCAGATGTTCATCTCCCAGTATTTGCTGGGCAACTCTGATCCCAAGCCAGATGCCTTACTTGTGTATCTACAGCTAGACTTTGATGCCCATTGTACCAAAACAGGCCAAATGGTAGCATTTCCAAAAGAACACACAAATATTATGGAAACTCCATGTGGTTTCCATCTCGTACCCAGTGAAAAACCCTTATAGAAAATGCACTTCCTCAAGTTCAAAACGTGCCAGGAAAACCTACTGTCCACTGCACTGAAAAAACTTACTTTAAATGCTAAATGAACACTGACACTTTTCTGTTTGTACCCTTCCATAAGGACACATCTGCTCCAGAGGGTTTTATTCAATGAACAAGCGATTCAATTTTTAATCAAAGTTAATGTGGTGTTATAGATCTGGCTATAACAATATGCCCCATGGAATTCTAAGGAAAGTCTCAGGATGTTCAAGTAAGCAGCTTATTTTCATCAGTATTAAATATCTTCAGTCTACAAGCACACAGCAGAAATCAATAAAAAGGATGGCAAGAGCATCAGCTAACCAGCAATTTGGGGTTTAACACAGTAAATATACAGTAGAGTTCTGTCTGATTCAAAATGAATGAATTAAATGGAGACCTCATTTCTAATGGCAACTGTGTGTTGCTTTCTGAGGTTCATAATTGCAGCAGCTGAAAACAAAAATCTGAATTCTCACTGTCAGAGGTTTGATAAATACAAAATTAATGAACTCCATTTCCCTCTGCTGTGTTAATCATGGGTGGCAGTAGCATATTTCTGACCCCTCTTGCAAACAGGGATTATAATTTCTTTAGAAATCTGTTATCTGAGTTTTAGGACGCCCTTGCATTGAAGTTGAAAGATGTAGTTAATGGGTTTTATGCACACAGGAGACCACAAATTTTGCCATCCTTCACCACGAGCTATAAAGAATGACTTGACAAAATCATTTGTTAAATGTGACAGGAGTGTGAAGGCAAGACATTCATCCCACAGCTCAAATGGATACATGACAAAGTAATATTAATGGTACACAAGAGGAGACATTTAAAAGTATTGGCTCACCATTACCAGTCTATTTGATCCAATTAGAGCTATTCATCAAGGTAAATAACTACTGGGAAACTAATCTCGGATGTTCCTCTGCAAACTGCAGCAAAGTCCAGCCAGAGTGATGGCTTGTGCATCCAGAGATGTCACTGTTTCATACAAGTAACCTCGGCTTGGAAGGGAATGGGAGAAATCTGTGACACGAATTTAAGCGCTCATAAAACAAGCAGCAAAAGCACACACTTACATTAGCAAATGTCTCTGCGATGCCTTAATTTATGCTGCATTCTGATGTAAATATTATGACACAAACTATTACTCATAAGACAATGCTTTGGTTTTCCCCCCTCCTCACTGAATTTTTAAGCTAGAGGTGAATTCAAAGGGTGGGTAGTTTGCACTACCTGAAACTTCATTTTTTAAAGGAGCAAGCACATTAAATTAAGGTCTTGCTTAATTCGTTTTGCCACAGGGAAAACGTTATTAATGAACATATAGCTAAAAGAATAATAATTTTGCCAGGCTAGCCAACAACAACAAAAATAAAATAGAATGAAAACATCAAGACCTGCAAATACTTTTAAAAGCAATGAGTGGTGTAGCACAAGGCAGATTTTATGTCTTTCCAGTTCAGTCGATTTAGTCAGTTTATGGTGCACAGTCAAGTTGCTGTTTTTGATGGCATCGCGTTGTACTGTTTAGGGCTGTTTTATCACTGTTGGTTCACAGCTGTAATTGAGCTCAAAGAGGTTAAATGCCCACCAAAATGATGCTTTCCATGGCCACATAACAATTTTAGAACCAAAATGTCTCAATGCTGCTTACAGTCTAGTAGAGAATTAAATGTCTGGTCCTGACAGTGGAAGGTAAAGTCACAGCAGGAGATTAATGACTCTGACAGATTGTTAAACTTTATAAAGCCTGGCAGTATCTGGTAACAAAAGTTTACCAAGGAGCACCTTATTCACCATTTGCCATTTAAAGTGCATTGCAACCCAACTCCAGTTTGCACCTGCAGAGCACTCCCAAAGAGGTATTAATTTAATTGAAAGGGTTGAAAATAAAGCCTTCTCCACCGCAGTAAAAGTGTGTCACCTTCAATGTGCTGTGAAATTGAGTTCTGGAGAATAAGGCAGTGACCATGACAAGCTTCTGCAATGTGGTCCTAAAGAGAAAGCCCCAGTCAATCCTGCAAACTATGTCACATGAAAAGGTGACCAAAAAATTAAACCATGGGGGATGTGGAAAATAATACCGTCAATTATGTATTGATGGATTAAACAAGAAAAAGATTAACATTTAAAGTTTGTGTCACACTTGGACACTCAAACTACAGATTACTGGAATATATTCAACACAAATATTTAAGATGTGAACCTAAGATTAAAACTCAGGAAGAAATGCTGCTATAAAGATGGACAACACTTTATAAAATCACAGAATGGTTTGGATTGGAAGGGACCTTAAAGCCCATCTCATTCCCACCCCCCTGCCCTGGGCAGGGACACCTTCCACCAGCCCAGGGTGCTCCAACCTGGCCTTGGACACTCCCAGGGATCCAGGGGCAGCCACGGCTTCTCTGCCCAACCTGTGCCAGGGCCTGGCCACCCTCACAGCCAACAATTTCTTTCCCTAATATCTAATCTAACATTACTCTCTTTCAGTTTGAACTTCTTAATATATTTTTCTGTGTTTGAGGGTTTTTTTCTCTTTGAAGAGAAACTTCCCCAATCAGGAAAAGGCTGGAGGTTAATGTATTAATAGAAAACAACTTGAAGTGACAATTTTGGAACCAGAAATTTGAAAGAGCATAAAACACACACACAAAAAACATTCCTCCTAATCTTAGGCCACTACAAAGGATTCCTCAAAATGGTATATACGGCCTGAAGCACAGAAGAACCAAGTTACCAAGTTCTTAAGTATTTAGTCCCCAGTGATTTGTTTGTTTGTTTTTGAGAGAGCGGGGTGGGTGGTTTACCAATTTTCCTGAAATACAGATTTTATGCCATCTTTTAAAAAGAACTTTATTTGGCTAGAGCAAGCCTCAGGCTTTCTAGTGATATTAGTGAAGTTACATAAAAGCAGAGAAAAAAATAGTATGTTTGGGGGAAAGAGATCCACAAAAACATGAATGTTTTCAGGGCATGAACTCTCTATGTCTGGACAGAACAATAAAAAGCAAATTCTGATTGCAGTGCTGGGATAATACTAAATATTTGGGATTTCTAGCAATAAAGATTTATACAGGGCATTAAGAGACCAAGGACAGCACAGAGATTCCCATCAAAAAAAATGTTGGAAAAACAGAAATACAGGTAGGGACTGAATAGACAGTAAAGAGCATTAGTGAAGTCAAATAACGCAGAAGTGAAAGACAGAGATTAAATTTTGCATTCTGTATGACCTGGGAGGACAGAGTTGTGATAAGGTGAATGTGGAAGGAAGAAACTGCAGAACAGGGAATTACATATAGGAACAAAGAAGGGAAAGGCTATAGGAGTCACCCTGGCAGAGAAAAAGAGGGTTAGGACTTTGAAAAACAATCCTATGAAAACTAAAGAGAACTGTAAAGTGTCAAAAACATCAACAAACTGCAAGCCCAGAGGGTCTGATGCAAACAAGGTGTGAGAAAAAGGAGGGTAATGAAGAAGGATAAAAATAATAAACTAAATATCCACAGGTTAAATAGAGAACCACAACACATTGTGTGGCTTCCTGTACTGTCTCAGGGAAATATTTAAATCAAGTAGAGCAGCTTCGGAGCTTTATGGGGGTTTTATATAAATACAGTAAATAAAAAATAATCGAGGAAAAAGCTCTTCGGGGGTGTTTAAACAGCTCTTTGGTCAAAATGGGAAGGAAATCACCTATGAAAACCCTTAATGAAGTTATCCTCACTCTGATAAACGTGCATAACTTCACTTCAAAGCAGCCAGACCCAATAAGCTTTGAAGGTTTACCAATGGAAATGCTCCCCGTGTCACACTTGCATTCCCAGCAGCAGGACCAGGCTGGCACACTAAACCCCATCATCATCAGCCTCTCCAGGGCCTGGAGATGTAGCCCAAGGAGAGCTGATGACAGCTCTTGGGCAGACCTGTCCAGTGGAGTGCCAGACAATGGCTGAAACAAGATTAAAAATTGATCGTGTTCTGCAAAAATAGATTTCTCATCATCCTTTCCAAGAGTCACTCGAAGGCACAAATGGAACCTGCCCCATGGACAGAGATGATTGATACCTGATACTATCAATTATCAGCCATGCCTTTCAAAATAGCCCTCATTGCAGCGAGATCACAGCCTGGCTTTTATACTTGGATTTTTTGTTGTCTTTTTTCTTGTTTTACTTTTACTTTGTATTGTTTTCTTCTCCTTTGCAGTAATTTCTACGAAGTAAAAAGTGAAAACAAAACTTTTTATACTCCTGGCACCTTTCCACAGGCAGAAAGTAACATTAAAGAAACTTAGAAATGGTGTTACTGAACAAAATTAATGCCAGTTAAGAAACAAATGCAATATTGAAATCCCATTTGGAAATTAAACTCTATGCACTTTGCCACTGCTCATAAATCCATTAGGAAGACAAAAATCATAGAAGTCTTTGGGAAAGGACTATGCTTTCCTCCACCTTTATTGTGCTCCCCACCCCGTGCTACTGCGTTATTGATAATGAAATATCAAAATTTGATGCTGTCTTTATGAATCCAAACTTCTTTAGCTGGTGTGACTACAGGTCAGTCTCTAGCTGACAATACAGAACAATGTAAGCTTCTTTATGTAAAACTATCATCAAATTCAGCAGAAATTTCTTGAAATACATTTCTGGTGGGTTTTTTCAGTTTTTTTTTTGTCTGGTTTGTGGGTGTGGTTGTTTTGTTGTGGTTTTGTTGGGTTTCGTTGGTTTTTTTTTTTTAATGTAGCAACATTATATAGACCCTTCTGTTGAGAATTTCCCACATTTACATTGCCTTTTATTAAAAAAAGGGTTCTAAAAGCTCCATATTGATTTCTCTGCAGTGACTACAGAGCTTGGCATCTCCTACAGGCCCTGGAGTGAGCACAAAGATTTGTTGAAATATGTGAGCTTGTATGAAGACTCATTATTTGAGGAATAATACACAAACTATGTGCAGTAATCTCCTCTAATACAATAGAGCTGTCACTGAGTTTCACCTGATAATTCTTCACAAGCCACTTTGAAAGGCCAACCCTCTGTGCTCACTTCACTCAGTTTAAGACAAAAAAGGATAAAAATCAAGTCTCCCTTTCAAAATGCAAAAGCAGCCACATTTCCTACACTCTGGCTTTTGCCACACAAAAATAATCCATCACGAGTATTATCCTGCAGATCAATGTTTGCTTCCTTTGATGAAAATGTTACACGCTGCAGCCTTACCCAAAGCTACCTGATATGGGCAGAGTTTCCTGAAATATGGCACCATATGTGCGTCAGTAAACATTATGTGTAGAGTAAATTAAACCCAGCCTTATAATTA
The DNA here is from genome assembly GCA_013396755.1 of Sclerurus mexicanus. Taxonomy (NCBI): domain Eukaryota; kingdom Metazoa; phylum Chordata; class Aves; order Passeriformes; family Furnariidae; genus Sclerurus; species Sclerurus mexicanus. The sequence goes on from VWZF01001296.1 coordinate 480,787, forward strand.
GGCAGTAAGGAAATTACTGCAGACCTGAAAGAGTAAATCAGCAGTATTAAAGCACTCTCCATTTCCTCTGGAGCACTTCAGAGCACCATAAAAGCCTCAATGCCACAGCGATAAACACCTAAAAGTGCATTTTGAGGGAGACAAAAACATGTGCACTCAAAGAAGTTCAAACCAAAACCATTATTAACTAAAATTAAACAGTTCATTGTCTCTAATTTTTTAGATCAGATTTTTTGATATGTTTCTAAAAGATCTTTCCTAAAGTAAAAACAACAGTTATTCTACCTAATGGGAGAGAATGAGAAGTGGAATATTGAACACCATGCCAAGGGGTCACAGTTCTTTCAGGACACGCTGGTGACATTCAGGGTAGTCCCACTCCTGTTGTGTTAAGGCCATAAATTCAGTGGAAGATGAAAGAGGAAAGGACTTTATCAAGTGGAGGATTGCTGTCTCTGCTTTCTAAGCCAGAATTACACAGGACTCCTGCCTGATACCTTTGTAGAAGCTGCTAGAAAAACCTACTGAAGAAGTGCACCCACATGAAATGAATACAAGCCATAAACACACAGCACTGGCACAGAAATAAATCTGTATTAGCATTTGATAGACTGCTTTTGGGAAGCCAGCTCCCAGATTTCCATATTCAAGAGCACTGGAGTCACCTCAGGTGAAAACAAGACACATCAAGCAACAAGGGAATGGTGCTGAGTTTCTAATGAGCAAGAGCTGATGCCACAGGTGGGCTTAGAGTTCAAAGACATTCAGACTGACTTATGGCTGGCACCCTTGAAAAAATGCCAACCTTTCGTCAAAGAGCATTTTCAGGCAACAGAATGGGGCAATATTACCAATACCACTGCACTCCCCCTTGGAAACAGCCAACACCTCCTCTTTGGGAATACAGCACAACCTTAGCAAGACTCCTGTGGATCATCTATTTCAGAGTGCCCTTGCTTCAACTTTGCCTTTAAAAAAAAATAAATCTTTAGTAAACATTCATGCAAGACTAAATTTTGAAGTTACAACCTTCTTGGGTATTCTGCTACTACTTAACACTTGCACGAGGTTTTGCATCTTCAAAACACTCCCTTACAAATTCCCACAGTGTTATGTGAGCTCAGTAAAGGGCCATGACCCTCTCTCTTGGAGTTTTTAGCTCTCCTTAAATTATACAGATATTGAATTAAAACAAAAAAGCTGCCTCCAGGATTTATAACCTCACCCAATGCCCTCTTGTCTGCAGCAAAGGGCACATCAGAACCTACTTTTATGGCAATGAGAAGCAGAACTTGCTTCCCCAGCCCTCCCAGAAATGCCCTGATCTGCTGCACTGGTGACTGGCTTGAAATACAAAGGACTATTCACACAGACCTACCTTAGGGCTCTTATCCTTAGGGCACCTAAATTAGGAACCAGTTTGTTCATGATTCCTTCTGTAGAGATGAGCTTGTACAAAATGCATCCTTGAGACCCCAAATCACCCCCCAAAAATGAACTCTCTGCTGACTGTAAGGGAGGTTGAACCAAACCCACTTCCTTTTATCATCACCCAAGGTCCATAACTCACATCAGCTGGTGTGAATTTTCAGAATTCTCTCCTTCCTCTTCCCCTTGCCCCCTAAAGATGAGCTTTTTATTGCTTTGGGTGTTCTCTTCTTTGAGAAGCTGAAAAGAATCTGTTACCTAATGTTGATTAAGTTTGATTAGAATTGGGTTCACTGCTTGCTTCTGAAGATCTTATTTTGCTTTCTGAGCTTATTCTTCCCTTGGGCCTGTATAATACACAGATGCTGTGCACCTCCTAATGCTGCTACAACACAGAACACCCAAACTGAGGCAGCTTCAGAAGCAACCTGATTTTCTGTGCTTCAGATTATTTTTTCTAAAACCAGACAGTAAGTCTTGCTTGTCTTCATAGAACACAGTAGAGGGAAAAGAAGATAAACAAACAAACAACAAAAATCAAGTAAGTTAATCACAATTCAGAGCAGCAAGATTTAATTTCCAGGTGCTGCTGGCCCTCCCTGCAGCATTTGCAAGTCATCTGCCCTGTATATGAGACAGTAGCTTTGCTGCAAAAAGATGATGGCAAGAATTCCCCTTTTGGAGGAAGTCCTGCGTTTTCTTCAAAGCATTTATACCCTGCAAAGAAGAAACCTATGTATATAGTTGAACAGAGAGGTTTAAGCCCACGGACTGAAAACATTATGTAAGTGTCTGTCCATAATATAATTCACATTGTATGGGTTAGCTGAGATAAAACCTGTTCCCACAGAATGATTTTTCAGTTTTAGGTGTCCACATCAGTCTAATTCCATGAGTTAATATTCATGGTTTTTATTCTGAGCGTCTCTCTAGAGTCTACGTCAATTTTTGGCAGGTTTCAAAGTGCTAAACATTTCTCTTTTTTTTTTTTTTTACTGCAAATAGCATTTATAAACAGCAATACAACTTAATCTGTGTGGAAGTGACTGACATAAAGAGCAAATGGAGACACGCTGCTGCTCAAGAGCCAGAACAGAAAGATATGACAAATAAGCCCAAGAACATTCTCAGGATGTTCCCTAGTTCAAACTGTTGTAACCCATATTAAACAAAGGACACCGAAGTGTGAGCACTTCAGAGACCTATGAAGTTGACAAAAACTGAGTATGATAAAGATGTTCTCCCCCAGATCTTTGTTTCACCAAATTTGCATGAATAAATTACAGGAGGTGTTTGTCTCATCGCCTTTAACCTTTAAAAAGTTTGACTTGCAGCCTGATACAGCCACCGAAACAGTACTGTCAAGGATTTGATTATCCTTGTGGGTTCCTTCCTCAGGATGTTCCATGGCTAAAAGATAAGGAGTATAATAATAGAGAATCTGGTTGATAACAGTCTAATGAATATCATGCCCAAAGTCCACCAAGTGTCTTACAAAGGCATTTGCAGGAGCACAGCTTAGCACAAGGGAATGGAAATGGCCAATCAAATATACATCGGGGCCACAGGAAAGGATGTTCTTACTACATGATCCATAAAGAATTGATTAGAGGTACAAAAAGGGCAAATATGACCTGGATATATAAATCCTTTACTTTTTCATTTGGCTGCGGCAAAGTATGTCGCTGAACAAGTCTGAGTGTGTCGCTGATAGAAAGACAGCATTATTACTAATATTAATTGTCATTATTAATAAGAGTTCATGCCGAAATGGCCACACCTGATCTGAGTACCCCATGTCACCATTCATAGGGTGTTATTAGTGGCTACTGGGAAAACCAGACACCGGGGAGAGGGAATCAACATCATAAATTCAAGCAATATTCATCAGAAAGAGGGAGACAACTCATCCAAACCAACGCAGGAATCTTGAAAGCTCTTATCTCTCAGCTTTCAGCCTACAAACTAGCTGAGATTAAATCATCAGCATCAGGGACAAACCCCTGCCACACCTGGAAGTCATCCGGGAAAACAAGTTACACATCACTACAGGAATCCCACTGAGGGGTTTCTTTATGGATAGTAGGATGCTATGGTTATACAATACCAATTACTAGCAGTTGCAGGTACAAGAGCAGAGAAGAACAAGACCACAGTCTTGATCATAAAGGCTTTTGTTTCTAGACCAGTCTTCTGAGGAAATGAGGCTCATTGAGGTCACTCTGCCCATTTTTTCAAATACATCTTAATCTGCTGGCCAATTTTAAAACCACCTGACAGAGAGAAAAGACCTCACAGACGCTAAGGAGCTGGAGTTGGATGAAAAATGGTCTGGGTTAGGAGAACAGCGACCCGAATTAAGAGTCCTGTGGAGGGCAAATTGTTCTGTGAAGGCAGTAGCTGGCTGGCCAGCATGCTCACACAGGTACCAGCTGGGCAACCACCACGTGGGTGCTGGAGCCAAACCCAGCCTCACACCTGATCCCACTGCATCCCACTGACCAGTCTGAAATAACAGGAGAGCTACGGATGGTGAGGAGATAGATACAGCAAAGAGGGGATAGATGGGTGTGAGAAAAGGAGAAGGAACATGAAAATCAGAGGGCACAAGGGAGGAGCTGAGGTTATTGCTGTAGAGACAGCACCATGCTGTGCAAAGCAAGGCTTCGTTAATTCAGCTGGTTTTGATTTTCAGTCCTGTGTCTACACAATATGTACTCCTGAAAGGTTTGTAGGATGTCATTTGGAAAAGACAATCTGAGAAGAGGACGTTTCTCAAAGAATCATTAAGGTTGGAAAAGATCTTTAAGAACAAGTCCAACCATCTGTTTGATAAAAAGAAATGCTAAATTAGAAGGTTTTGTCTCAGATACTGGTGTGAAGGATTCTTTTAGCCTCAAGAAGAGGCACAGGTATTGGGAGTCCAGAAATTGTGAACAGCTTTCCACATTCAAAATCACCATCCTGGCTACTAAGTGCATGTAGCTACTAATAGTTGACGTTATTCTGCTTTTCGTGGTACTTGTCCAAAAGGCTGAGCTGGATTTGCACCCAACAGCACGTAGTCTAAGGCCACAAAACAACAATCAGAAGGCAAAAAAACCCCTTTTTATACTGCACATACAAACTTAGTTCTTTAAAAATAGCATTCATTTCTATTAGGCATCCATTCCTTTAAAGCAAAAGCCAAGGACATCAGTCTAAACATTCAAAAGTATTAATCTCATAATGCAGTTATTCCTGGACTTTCTACTTTGGAGTTCCTATTAATATATATTTTTAATAAAGTTTTGTTGCCTAAAACTGCAAGGAGAAGCAGAAATCCAACTCTAAGAAAAACACGGCACTTTTTAACTTTTGCTTTTTTCCTACGTTTCAAAGGAAATCTGAAAATTTAAAAATTACCAAAGTGCCTTGAAACAATGGAAAACCTTCTTGGCCATTGTAAAAATGCAGGTTTAATTTTCAATATTTATTAACGTGTAAATATTTACATTTGCAATGCTAAGATAAAAATCAATTCCTAACTTTCCAAATGAAAATTTAAAACCACTGAAAAAAAAATCCACACTGGACTTTTCAACACTCTCAGACTTCTATTTTCTAAAATTATTATTTCTAATTGTTTTCAAAATTTGATTTCTGGATGATTTCTGTAACCTCAGCCTGCAGCAGGTGGATGGCTTGTCCTTGACAGCTCTACGAGAGCATCGTTTCCACTATAAACAGAATTACTGCTAAAAAATTGGTATTTCTGTACAATTCCTTCCACTTGGAGGCACGTGAAGCCTTAGCCTGGCTCAAATGGACCAAAATGGAATAGTACAGACAGGCTGCTCTGTTGGTGTGAACAGCAGCACAGATTCCTGCCCTTCAAGAGAAAACAAATGGTTTTGGTTCTTACGCCTCACGGGGAAACCAACTGGCTCGAGGAGGCTGAACAAGCTCAGCTGGTCCCCTGGATCAGGGCACAAATGGGGACAGACGGCGGCAGCAGGGCAGGGGAGTGGCACTAACAGGTGGGACAGCCGTGGTGGTGACAGCAGAACAGCTGCTGCTCTGCTCACACACCTCCAAATGATCCTCACGCCGTGCTGGGCCTCGCTGGGCATCCACTTGGTGTGTCAGCCAAGCTCTTTGGAGTGTCCTTCCTGCTTGTCACTGTCCCAGTGTCACTGCAGAGCTGAGATGCTCCAGATCCTGGGTGTGCCTGCTGCTCTGGGATTGCCTGCAGCAGTTAATAGGGCTGACATATATATATGGCTGGTATTTCCTCCTACAGAGGAAAAGCAACCAAACAAAACAACTGGCATCAACAGTGAAAGATGCCTTTGTTTAGCTTTTTCCCTTTACTTTCTCTTATTTTTAATTTTTTTTTTTTAACTACAGACTTGCATACCAGGGGGGAAAAAAGACCCCACATCCTGTCAATTGGCAAAAGTTATTATCACACACAGAACTCTCTGAGTCTTCCAGCTTGTTCAAGACAAAAGGCTGAGCAAGTTGGGTCTGTTCAGCCTGAAGAAGAGCAGGAGATAATCTAGGACCTAGTACCTAAAGGGGCTTCAGGAAAGCTGGAAAGGGACTTTGGACAAGGACATGGAGTAACAGGAAAAAGAGGAATGGCTCCAAACTGACAAAGGGCAGAATTGGATTAGATATTAGGAAGAAATTCTTCCCCATGAGGGTGGTGAGGCCCTGGCACAGGTTGTCCAGAGAAGCTGTGACTGCCCCTGGATCATTGGAAGTGTCCACGGCCAGGTTGGACAGGGCTTGGAGCAACCTGGGCTGGTGGAAGTTGTCCCTGCCCACGGCAGGGGGATGGAATAAGATGATCTTTAAGATCCCTTCCAACTCAAACCATTCTGTGCTTCTATGAAAATGAAGTAAGGAATGGCAGCAGTAAGTTCGGGGCTGGTGAGACGTCTCTGCTTCCAAGAACTTCTTCAGTCTGACTTAGGTTGATGTTCTTACTGGCAGTTTACAGTAAGACATATAATTAGATCTCCATAATAGTTTCCCAATGCCCAGGAGAGTTTAAATGATGAGTTTAAAAGATGTAATTCCATCAGAATAAGAAATATTGAAGCGACTGTAAATTGTGAGGTGGAATTTTAGCAACGTGCATTTCATCCCAATCATTTCACATGTCTGCATGTTCTGTGGATAATGAAATCAAATCTCAGAAATAAAAAGCTAAGTAACCTGGGGAGAGAAAGGAAAATCAGTCTTAGATGGGTGATTACTGCAGACTTGCAAGAGAGCCTGACTACCAAATGAAATATATATATCTTCTTCATCACCAGAACGTGTGTTGTAGCTTGTCTAGTTTTATGGTGCTAACATTAAGCTTCAAAAGTCTGGAAAGCAAGCTTTAAAAGGGTTTCATTAGAACAAAAGGCATGGTATTCAAAGTTGGTTATCTCTCCAATGATTTAGCTCAAAATAGGATTGAAATAGTGCAACTCCGTCATCTCAACCGTGGCTCGTTTCTTCTTCATCTTCAAGCCTCTCTCCCCAGCCACTAAACCAAACCTCACTCTCACACCCCAAAATTCAGCAGGGAGAGTCCAGGGCAGACACACACAGCTCTGCTGCTGGTTATGCATCTGACGAAGCAGAGCACTGATTATGATTTGGAAGGACAATGATTTATAGTCAGAACTCACACTGTGGGAAGCAGAGACTTTCTCCCCCTACGTTTGTGCAAAACCCAGCACAATTATGATCTGATCTTGATTAGTTTACTTGCAACTGCCATGATTTAATAAACATTATAGCTACGTGATAAACTTTCATAAATATCAGCAACTATAAGAAAAGGTTCATCTTCAAGCAGGAAAACACTTCCTGTGTGCTTCGCTTTACCCACATACAGAGTTCCAGCCTCTCTGAGACTGAATCTTCCACGGGGCTGAATATACATGAGAAGCAGACAGTTTATTAAGAAAGGTGCCATTTTTATATCACGTTTCAGAGTAAATTTGGCTCGAGAGATGAGTAATTCAGGCAACTGCTGAGAGCCTCACACAGAACAGCAACTCATGTGTTAGTCTGCTACTTCCTTGAAGCAGTAAGAACAGAGGTGGGAGGCAACACATGGCACCAGCTCCACTGCAGAATCCAGGATCCCACAAATCTGGAGGTCAGAAAGGCAGAGATCTTTCTTCTGTCATTAGCTGAGCAGCAGATGTGATTCTAGGCTTTATATAGGAGAGCCAGTGATTCATATTGTCTCCAAGTCCATGGCAATAGGTTTATTATTTGGAAAAATAAGCTCTGAGATTTATGCTCTCCAAACAGATTTGCTGAGAGTTAAGGAAGAGCTGAAATGAGCTGAGCTTTAGCAGTGCAGAGCACTGATTTCAAGATGCCTACAGGGGTCACTCTTCCTGAAACTATCACGTTGCAAATAGGCATCTGAAGACACACTGAAGTCTTTGCTTGGTCCTGCAGTTTTCTAGGTTAGGGATAATGTTCATTGAGGAAATCTTTAATTGATCACCTATTATTATTACTGTTGTTTATCTTATCATTAGTATTCTATTGATTTTGCAAATCTTCCTTCTATTCTTTTCCACCTCAAGCTTTTTCAAGTAAACTTTCAGTCTTCTTACCAAACACATTGATAAATGTAATATAACAAAGTCAACCTTTACAATTTAAACTATGTTTTACAGTTATTCATAAAATCAGAGACTAGTTTGGGTTAGAAGGGACCTTTAAAGGACTTGGAATGTTTGCAGGGATGGAGAATCCACCACCTCTCTGGGCAACTTTTTATTTATTAACCCTCTGTGTATCTTCATAGACTTTATTTAACACAGCACCTTGAAAGTTTTCTTTGAAAATATTCTGCTCTTACAACTTTTTTTTTCATATTCTGCTGATCTTTCCTGTTATTTCCCTGAGAGTATTCAAATAGATAGAAATAAGCACATATGCCAGTGTTTTTTATGACTGGGGTTGCTGGGCTGCAAAGGCAGTGAAGGTCTGGCCCATCTGCCCACCCTCCCACGCAGCAGGACATTGGGGGTTACACTTGGAACACATTCCACTCTCCCCCTTTTTTTTTGTCTCAGGAAATACTATTACTTTGCTTAATGTCTTGGGCAATGTGGTGTCATGTCTAAATAAGGACACAAATTCTTTGTACAAGGGGCAAACCAGTCCTAAGAGGAAAAGCTTATGACTTCCTTGGAAAATCAAGGAGTATTATAAAAACATCATAGTTTACCTGTCTTCGAAGGTCTCGTGTCTTCTTGGTCATCTTGTCAATAGCAATGTTGAGTGGGTCCCCCTTCTCCTTCCTTCCAGTCTGTTAAAAAACCCCAAAATTTTAGTGTTAGAGAAAAATACTCCATAAAAATACACACCTTTTTTTTAAAAAAAAAAAAAAAAAGTAAAGATTCATCAAAGGAAACCTGTGAATCCTTTTTTGTTTGCTGCCATCAAGTTGTTATTTCCAAAGTAATGTTTATGTGAGGGAGGCATAGAAAATTATTTAAAAACAATCCTAAAGTGATAAGAACAAAGATTAAGGTGACTCACCAGAGAGTTCAGAACTTTTCCACCACTAAATTATGTGCATATATTATATAGTTAATACTCCAAAAATCTGGCAAGACCCTTCACTATAAAATGAATATTAAGAGTTTCTAATCTCCATCCTGCCAGGCACTGCGAATGTTAAACATGATAATAAGCACCAACACAGCTTGAGGACAGAAGGAAAATGGTCCCTACGCCTGTGGCAGGAATCATATTGGCAGGCATTAGGTGTAGTATAAAGAAGAATTCCACTTAAAACACTTTCCTGCAGGAAGTCTCAAAGCAAAACTCTTCAGGAAGATTAAAAAGTGGGAAAAAAAGCTTTTTGTGGCTCATACCCATTGGGGGAAAAATACCTTTTTAGGTTCAATGACACAAAAAAGCATGAAATACTTTGTTAGCTGTATTACCTTTCTCTTAAGAGAAAACTGCTTCTCTAAAGATTTGTCACATCTCTTACACATTGAACTCTGTTTGAAAGCTTTTCATCAAGAATCAAAATGATCTTCCATTCTTCCTGGCAGTACTCCTTCCTTCCCAAGGCTGTTTTCAAATACTCCTATTTAGAATTGTTCCTTGCATATGATTAAGAGCGGTTTTCTCTCTCCAGCTGAGCCTAATAGCATACTTTTCTGGGAACTATTGAGAAGTCACTTTTTGGGGTGGGATGGTGATTAAACGTACCCTTTCAATAGTGATCTCTCACATGGACTGCATGGTTATCAGCCCTGCCTTGGCAAGTGGCCTCTGTTCCAGCCTCTGCTTTAAGCCCTCATTCCAGAGAACGCCTGCTTGCTGTTATTGCCTGTAATTCTAATTATGACACCAGGCCAAAGCTTTTATGATCATTTAGAAATCTGCAAAAAACTCATCCCCTTTTTTTCATTTGGAAATTCAAACACGACAATATCAAGTGGCACCAGAATTTAATACAAAACATAAATTTACCTCTTAGCTTTCTAAAAAGAATCCATTACAAATTCTGGAGTTAATCATACAAATTGACACCAGAAAACAGAGAGAGAAAGCATTTGCTGTCACACAAGAGGAGGCATCTGTGTCACCCGCTGGTATTTTTATCTCACTTTTCTTGTGTTCATCCTTTGAGTGAGTTCTTCTGGTCCCCAGCTGAAGAACTACATCTCTTTAGCCTAAGCAGTGTCAGCACAGTCTTTTTAGTTTTAGATGCCCCGAATTCAGTCCCTGGTATTTTGTTCAAGACAGCAGCTGTCACATGTGCACACAATCAAAGCTCGCTTTTCAAGCTGAAATTTCACAAGAAAGCTGAGGCAGTTAAGTTTGGGATAGGAAGCCTCTCCTGGCTGTTGGGATGGTTCAACAGAGACTGCCAGATGAGCCAGTCCCAGCCAGGTTGAAGTCAGTCAGACTACAGAGGTGTATTCTAAGAAAATTAAAATAAGAAAATTACCCCAGCTGTGCTCTGTGCACTGGCTGGACCGAGTTTCCTTGGTGACATTAGTGGCCTGGCATGCTTTATTTTCCCAGTCAAATAATTCAATTTCTTTAATATTGTTTAAATTCTTCTCTTCTTTCTCATTGTTTAAGCTTTAACGGCCTGGCTTAGAGAGATCCATAACCACACAAAATATGTGAAGACTTTTTTTTCCTAGGGCTGAGATAACTTTTGTTTGGTGTATTTCTTTTTCTTTTCAATAAAATCAGGGAACAGTTTCCTAAACTGAGGAATATTGCTGTGAAAATTAACACCATGTAAATAATCAAAGAGCAAACACCATGACACAACATAGGGTTGATATTTTGCAGCTCTCAAACAAAACAACCAGTTCTTCTTCACTGATATCAGTCAGGGAAGATATATTTTGTGTTCACCACCAACATGGGGATGTCAAGCAATTAATGCCTGGCACCCACTTAGGAGGTCAAAAAGTTGTTCTTGACCAGGAACTTGGGACCTCTTCCAGGGTGGTCAGCTATGGGATACGGTGACACTGAATAAGCTAAGCATTTGATAAACTGCACCATTCAGGAGAAAAGGCTCCTGAAAAAATTGGAAAAACATGTAGGAATGTCGAGGTTGACCTCAGAGTTTGTAATTGAGAACCTCTCATTGAGAGCAAGTCCATGGCAGCCTACACCCAGAACGTCTCCTGCGCCTCTCTTCAGATTTATCCTGTAACTTTTTGAGTCTAGTATGAAATAAATACTGTTTCCACAAACTGGCCCTCAGGGCACATCTGTCGTGAAACACGCAACAACTGGGAGCCCTTCTGTGACCCTCAGGCCACACAACACAAACTGCCAATATCCATCTGGCCGGTCCCTTCTCCCTCCAAGGCAGAAAAGAGCCCGCTCTCAATTGCTCTGTGCAATTGCCCAAACCGTGCCTGCATGCTGTCTGAGATGCTAAATGGGATGGACCAGTCTGTGCTGGGAAACAGGCCACCAAACCAAGTGGACAGAGATCCACTTGAGCTCTTAATTGGCAATATTTTATTAACACACACAAATACAGATGTAGTCTCATGTCCTGTACAATTTTTACTTAGCCACAAATTTTTGGTCCTTCACCTGTTACTTATGAAATGGCTACAGCCTTTTAATTCGCATACAAACCTCCTTCTTCACCATATGATTTCAAAGAAGGAGAAATTTGTTTAGTAAATCACATTATTGAAAAATAACTAGCATGGCATGTGATGCTACATAGCTTCGGGGAGGTCTGTCAAACACCATCTGCTCTGCGCTGAAAATATAAGTTTATTAAAGTTTATTTATTTAAGTCCTTAAATACTCTTATATTATTGTTGCTCTGTGATAAATTTTTGGCCTTCATTCCTAGAAGGGATAGAAAGGAATTGAGTGGTTTCCTGAAAAAAAATAAAGTGTAGTATTGAGACTTTTGCCATTTCTCTGTTAATCTTTTTCCACAAAGGGAAGAAAGATGCTTCAGGCTAAAAAGGAAGCAAAAATTGCTGCGGGCATTGGGTTAAAAAGAGAAGGAGGAGAAATGCACAGAAGTCCTTGAATGTCAAAATATCTGTATTCAGAGTCCCCATGGACAGAATTACATCTATTCATGGTGTAATGAGGAGAACTTTGCTACAGGAGAATGTATTAATCAAGCCCCTGATTTCTTGTGACCATTAACAGCATTTGCATACTGCTCGTACTCGAGATATTTTCAAACAATTTTCTCAGTCTGTTTTACTTCCATTCTAATTTCCTTAGAGCTTTTTCCCTGACTGTTTGATTTATTCTCAGTTGCTCAGGATGAGCTAATTCCCACGGGATCCTGGCCAGGGGCTGTGCTGGCTGCAGAGTGCCCCAGGTCGGGGGTGGCTCTTGCACTGCATTCCCTCTCCTGGATCCCATAATGTGAGATCCAGCTCCCTAAATATCATTTTAAAGCCTCATTTGCCACCTGGCATGAGAAGCTGTGGAGTTTTTCAACACATCCATGCCTGGGAAGTGGAAGAAATCTAGGTATGGATTGTCCTATTGCTCTAGAAAATGCCTAGAGTTACAATCAGTGTCAACAATATTACTTGAACACTAAAACCAGGATAGAATACAATAATCCTCCTCTTTACATTAAGCAAAGTCAGAAAAGCTTCACAGTTAAAACTGTAAGGTAAGCACTTGGTTATAACTGGAACTTCAACTTCATTTAGTTAGGAAAAGTAATAAATTAATAACAAAAAGCACTTAAGGATGGTAAGAAATTTCAGCATCTGCTAGAATGATCTCTGCTAAGACATAGCACTGGTTTTCCTTTTGAAGAAAGACCTTTTTGCTCTCCTTCCTTTCCTTCTTTTCATGAGCTGTTCACAGTTTATACTGTTAGAGGAAAATATAAAACTCCCCAAATATTTATCACAACTATTAAGGTCATTTATATCCCATGATTTTCTCATTAGAGAACTGTTTTGATCAGCTTGAGTACTTAACAGGACACACTTTTCTAACCCTGGAGAAAATCACAGAATCAAGACAAGGACAGGCAGACCAATGAGCCCAGAGACACGGTGCATTTTGGATGAGATACGATCAAACTTGGAAGAAGATGCTCCAGACTGGAACTGTGTTGCTTATTCTGAATAATTCCAGAAACCCCTTTATGGAAATCACAGAGCTTAAATTTCAGCACATGAAACAGATAAAATTGCTACTGCCACAATTCTTATTATAAAGATAGATGCTATTTGATAATGAATATCCTTGTACTGAAAAGTTAGGATGGATCACTTGGAGTTGAGGTGCAAACCCACTATTTTAAGCATATTTTTTAAAAAAAATATAATCAATGCCAGCTGAACAAGGCTGACAATAGTGACTTATAAAAGAAGGGGATGGAGGGCCAAGAAAGACAAAAAGTGCAGAAACTTCAGGCCTACAACAGAATGTCACAGACAAACCTCCACGTGTGACAACTGGACAAGTGATGGTAGAGAGTGTTGTTATCTTTCTCCTTTAAAGTGCATCATTTAGAAGCTCGGCGTTTCATTTTAATAATGACATCATCATCAACAATAATAATAGCCAGAAACTATGGAAGAAGTTTTGGAACCAGTTTTCACACGTTCCTCTGTTTGCTGCTTTAGGTATAAACCAAACTATCTGGGAAAGCTGAGTCTCCTCACACATTAAATGTTGCATGTCCAGGACACTCTCTCGGCTGTTTCCAGTAATTTAGCCTCCAGGAGACAGGTGGAAAGATTATCTATTGATCCAAAAGCTACCAAATCTTGATATATTTTTATATTTTCATCATCCCACAGGTAGAGGGGTTCAATCATTTACAGTTTATTCAGAACTTCAATACCACAATGCTTTATTAAGGCATAAATTGCTGCTCAAAAATATATCCGTCCTAAGACTTTATTTTAAATATTGAACACCATCACTCTTTTAAAACTATGCCCATGTTCAACAGCCCTTTTAAAAGTGATGAAGAGGAGCTTAGTGCTAAGAGGAAGAACATTTTGAACAACAGACACAGGCTGCACCAGTGCTTTGAAGCAGAAATCGCGGTTTAAACATACCAATACACAGTCCCCTTCTGAGAGAAGACGATTAATTTTGGGTCAGGAAAAGGCTAAACTATTTTTTTCGGAGAAGTAGAGACTAAATGTCACTGCAAGTTTAAAATCCTAACTATTTGCTAGGGAGATGGGCCAGGAAAACAAGTTTCACAAAATCTGTGTGGTTCCTGTATGGAGGAGCTGAAGGCAACATCTTGAAATGAATTAATTTAAGGAAAAAATGAATGGCAAGAAATCTCTTGGGAGTGTGGTATGGACATGAATTACTTCTTTACACAGCTCAATGATTTTATCCTATGTTTATTCTTATATATTATTTTGGGTTTACAATTTATTCAAAGTAACTACATTGGAGGCTTGTAATCACCTGTTTTCCAGCTTCAAATTTGTTGGAGAAACACCTGTTGAATGAAGATTTGTACGTTCCCTTTTCCTCTTACTGATTTTTTTTTCTCTTTGGGGGAAAAAAAAAAGTGAATTTTGCATAAATGTAGGTAAAAAGACAATAAAATTAAAATGTGACACGAGGTAGACACAGTATCAGTACCTGAGGAGAACAAATCTTATCCATGGCCTGAACCCAAGCAACTTTTATCTAGATCTGTACATAATTAAGACTAAGTATGTAATAAAATCAAGAAATAATGAAAACCGTATCCATTAAGTGTTGGGGAAGATTTCCCTGTCAGATTTTATGTATGATTGTTAATGCAGGCCACGTCCCCACAATCTCTGAATGCCTTCAAGTGGTGAATTGGTGAATTAAGTGCTTTGCTCAATATCAGCCACGTGTAATTTCTTCTTTTATCTTTTCCAAAGTGGGAAAACTCTTGTGTGTAGGGGAGTATTTCACTGTTCTTGGTTTGTGGCTCTTTATTTTCCTTGGTTTGCATAACTCACTGCTGTAACCCCTTCTTGTCTTTTGGCAATACCCAAGGATTTTCAGACACATTATCTGTGCCAGCAGTTTGACTGGAAACACCAAGTTAGGGTTAGGGCTTGATCCTACAGGTTCCCAAGTGGCAGCTGCTACTATTAATTGATATTTACCCATAATAATGTACTGGCATCTCAGCTTCCCCCCAAAAAAAACCCCAAACAAAACTGGCTGCAGAATTTATATTTATAATGATATTAAAGTTGCCTAACTTGAAGAACTTTTTCACTCTCGAGAATGAAGGCAGCAATTTGTTGGGTTTGGTGATCTTTTTGTTGGTTTTTTTTCACTTGTAGATGATAAACTGAATATTTCTGCATTTCTGTGCATTTTTTACCTAGTTTCCAAGATCACTGTGGTGAGACATAGTCCTGCCTTTCTAGCTACTGGCCAAGACTGAGCTACCAGAATTCCAGAAAAGGCAACTGGTGGTACTTTCCTAAGTGACAAGGCAAGGGAACCTTCCAACTCTCCTTGATTTTACTTAGGTAAAACACATGCATTGTTTGGGGTATTTTTTGGAAGGGGGGAGAGCCATGCAGCTCTTTGAAATTCTTCCCCAAGGGAAAACATCCAGCCATCACTCGTGCCATTTAATTCAGTTCAGATTATAATGTAGCACACACTGCCATTCCACAGAGCAGTGACAGTTTTCAGGGAAGACCATCCCATTTAATTTTACCATCTAGAGATACTGAATCAAATCTAGTTATTTTAGCTCCTTCTATACTCACTATATAGTGACAGGCATTTTTAGAGCACCCATCTGTCTTGCATATTTATTTTAATATGGAATACATATCACCACATGGGATTGCTCCTCTCCATCGACAATGGAGGGGAACTTGCAGTGCTTGATGATTAATCCTTTAAAAAATCCTAAGTTAAATGAGATAAACTGCCCACTTAATAACTACAAAGACTGTCCAGCCCTCCTAAGGATCAGGCTAGAGACTGTCTTGGATAAATGATGTGCATTTTGGATGATTTTCTTCCAGAGAATTAAAAAATACAGCATCATAATGATGCCTTTTTTACAAGACATTCCAGTCCTTCCAGGATGTGATATTTTGAGGTCCTGGAAATCATTTGCTTTCCTCCCACTGTCTAAAAGAAACACACTTCATCTTTTCCACTCAGCACTGGATCTTGGCAATCTCAGGTTCCTCTCAGCCTGGCAGCTGGTCACAGGTGGAGTCCCTCAGGGATGGATGTTGGGCTCAACATTGTTCAATGCCCTCACAAGTGACCCGGGAATCCTGCTGAAGTTTGCTGAGATGCCTAATGAACGTGAGGAAAGGCTGAGGGTGCTGGGTCACAGAAACACCACAACCTAATGAAGAAACCCCAAAAAACCCTCTTGAGTTACAGCTGGATTTCTCTAACCTGAGCTTTCTCACATAAAGACATCCCCCAGCATCAGCCTCATTTGGGACTGAGGTTTGCTGCTAACAGGGGAGAACAAGGCAAGAGGAGCTGGAAGAGCCGAGACTAATAACCTGAGACAGGTTTTCTGATCTCTGGCCATGTGTGTGCAGTGGCATCTCTGTCCCTGAGAATGAAGGTCATCCAAGTGTTAGCATGCAAGTCTCCTTCTGACCCAGGTTTCTGATGCCTGTGAATCTTCCCCTCGCTCCTTTCTGCTTGAGGGGCTGACTTGGTAACAATATCTATTAAAATTTCAATCTGGCAGAATGTTTCTTGTAATTAAATGGCATCTTTTCCTTTGCAATGCTTACTCAGAGGAAAACATAAGGGTTTTCATAGAAGAAACTGCATATTTCTATTCAGAAGATGTCAGTACAGAAAATTGATGCTGTTACACTTAAATGCATATAAAAAATAGAATTTCTGAGGAAAGAAATGTGCATGATGTAAACTGTTATAAAAACATCAGCTTCACTGAAGCCACACTAATTTACACCAGCTGAGAATCTCCCCACTCATCATTTAAATAAAATCTTGCAGATGCTTCCATTTAAGAAGGTCAGAAATGTTTACTCCAGAATTCAAAATTATTCTAATTTCTTTACAGGCTTCTACTTGCAAAGGGTCCACTACAAACTCCTCATTTAACCACCAGCTGCTTTCCAGCTGTAAATTGCAATCTGCTTTTAAATGGCTCCTGGATGCCTTCTCTGGATCTAAAATAACTGCAGGAAAAAGGAGATAGGTCACATTTTTAATTTCCCTTCAGATATGAAGGACTACGTACATAAAAAAATCTAAAATTTACCCATTTTAATATGAGCTCTCGAGAAAAGTCTATTCTATTACCATAGGCATAATAATGTTCCAAAGTCATGAAATAGTTATTAATAAAGCCTATTAATAAATATCATGTATCCTGTTCAAATTTCATCAGTTAGGAGGTTGACACAATACGAGGCAACTAAGGAGGGGCAGAGAAGGACAGAATGTTTTACAACAGGTAGCAAAAAACACTTCATGGGTCCAACCTAGAAATATATCGACTAAATCTTCGTTATGTCTTTGTTACAGATTAGTGGAAATGCTCCTCAGAACTGTAAATGGAAGTGATATCAATGTCAGTTTTATGCCTTATTCACTAGAAAGCATTTGTAGCCAACCTCTTCCTGGGTGCTTTCACACTAAAGGCTGTATTATGAGTCACAGGGATGAGTGTTATTCACTGAAGTAAAAGCAGGACTTCCTGAGGCCTCTCAGCATTCCTTGAAAACAGCCTTTGAGTATTTTTCAGCTCTCTCTTGGAGGAATAGGAGAACCACATAATGCTGTTTGTTTACAAGTAAAGACTTTTTTGCTTGTTTATGCATTTTAAAAAATGCCTCCTTTTGATGATGACATTTGACTACAAATTGGCTTCCACAGTGTGAACCTTTAAGCATTTTTTTCAGCAAAGAAGGTCTTTTAATCAAATAGGCATCTCTGACAAACAAAGTGACCCTTGGCAGTTCATCAGAGTGTTCACAACACCTCGAGGTACAAATGAACATTTCTCATGAACATATTGAAGCCCCATCTATGCCATTCCATTTAGATGCAGAATTACTCTTAATGGCACAAAAGCATTACAGAGCCTCAGAGTTCAACCCCCAAAAAAACTCACCTGTCTGTGCCTGGGAGGCAAAGAACTGGGTTTTGTGAGCACTTAAGAGTGCCTTGATTATCAAATATCTCTGAAAAACAGGATTCCAACCAGCTGGCTGCATCTGTCACTATCTAATAGTCACTATGTAATAGAGCTCTGTATGAGCTGTGTATTGACTATTACATCTGCATTTCTTCCTTTTTAATTGCATCATGCTCATATTCCTTGGATGATCCACGAGGAAACAGGTCTTGTTTATGTCCAATCTAGAATGTGTTCATCAATGTCGGCAGCTGAAACTCAATACCGAATCAATATTTGTACCTATAACAGAGAATTAAATGCTTTTCTTTCCAATTAATTGCTACTTTCTTTTCCCTTACATTGCCAGTTCCCTCCAGGCCACCCAGGTGGGTTTGTTTTTTGGGTTTTTTTTTCATGTGTGTGTGTGTGTATGTGTTCTCTTTGTCCTCCAACCTGTTCTGAATAATTTTAATTACAGCCTACACCGAAACAATATTTGAAATTATTTGAAGCCACTGCTGCTTTCCAGTGCTGACACCCATCCTGGCACCGTGGTGTGCAGCCTACACAGCACCGGTGGGTGTGCCAAAATTTGGGAGGGCAGGGACATGTGTCTGGAAAGCATCTCCTGTGAAAACCCCACCTGCAAGCAGACAATGAGTGTGACAGTGTTAATTGGGCATGTAATTTAACTCCTGCTTTGAGTGACTGGAGACAGAGCAAAGCCCGGGAAAGGAAATAACTCGGTCCTTGTTACAGTAATTAATCTTTCACTTTGAGCATGGGTTTCTTTGTGCCTGCATGTTCCTTTGTAGGACATCACAACCACGAGGCAACAGGGATGAAATAAGACAAAATAAAATACAAAATAAAAGAACTTTTGAAACTCCGACCAGGCTTCCAAAAGCACGCAGGAGCAAAGGGCCAGCTCTGTCTATATTACAGAGCAAAGCCTGTCAGTGCCTCAGATCAATGTGCTAAGTGATATCCATTCAAATTACTTGTCAGTTTAATCAGAGGAAGTGAGACACAATTACAGGGCATTAGTGTAAAGGCCAGCACAAAATAACAGAATGTCCATGTGGGATATCTGAGCAAAAGCCTGTTGAAAATAATTCTGTGACATTTTCATCAACAGTCTTTTTTACAGGGAAAAGAAAAAAAAAACCGCTTTGGAAATGCTGCTACAAACTAATTAGGCATAAAATAATGCTTTATTTCTCCAGACTGATTAGAGTCCTTATTTCTTCTTGTAGATATCAGAAATTTTTTTGGCTTTTGTTCTGCTATTAGAATAAAATTAAATGCATCAAGACCTTTACTGAAATGATAACTGGTGCACTTACAAAGCCTCCCTGTGCTCCCTCTCAAGCCAGCGGGAGTTTTACCATTATTTCCATTGAATGATTGGAACATTCGTTTTTCACGGGCACTCCAAATTTCCACTGAATAAAAGATTTATTTTTGGAATCATCAAGAAGATGACTTGGGTTAAGTGAGTGAAATGGGAGCAGGGAAGGCAAGGGACTCGTCCTTCCCTCCCTTAAGGCAGGGGTGCAAGTTTGGAGGATTCAAAAGGACAAATTAATGCAAACCCGTCTCCAAAGCCCTGCCTGGAGTCCCCAGGTGGGATTTGCTGGGGTGGGTACTGGTGCCTGGAGTCCCTCTGACCCTTTCATCCCAATCTGCATCGCAGCTCCCTTTCAGCAGAATAGATAAAAATGTACCCATCTGGAGGTATAAAGGAAATCAGGAATTGTGAATCCCCACAACAGGAAACCAGCCTGAAGCCCAACGTGATACTCAAATATTAAAATTAAATATAGCTCGATGTGATTTAGAACCTCACTTAAGGTTTTTTCTTTTCAAAAAATAACTATCAATACACATCTTCAGGACAGAGCACATGCTGGAAAAATCCTTCTCCTTCAGCCCTAACTTGCTTTTTAAGATCCAAAGGGGGTGGGGGCTTGGACTTTACTCAGCACAGTGAATCTCCTGGAATGAGGTGATTTCACTTTTTCAGTAGCCACAATGCATAGCCCAGGTCCAGGTACCCCTGCGGTAAAGAATGCACTTCAAATGTTCACGTGGTAATTCTGAGCTCAGAAACTCCGAGGGCTTTAATTGCATTTGGCCCTTTACCTTCTCTATTTAGGAGATAGTAATTAATTTGACTGTCCCTGCCTGGTCTACAGGGTAACTGAAGGCACAGCTCTGCACAGGCACATAAATGCCTCCCAAAAGAGTTACTACAGTGAATGTGCAAATACGACAAGTTAACTCTGCTACGTTGGTAATGATGGCATTGAAATTCTTAAGGTAAGTGCCACTGGAGCCCAAGTCACAGCAAATGGGAACGGAGAAAAGAGCATGAATATGCAACGTGCAAAACCACTGCACACTTTGCCTTTTACAATAATAATAATAATAAAAATTTAATCCTATTTTTTTAACCCCCCTTGCCACACCTTCATCTTTTGGCACTACTAACACCCCAAAAAGTATGGCAAAAGGGGTTAAAAGCAAGATAGTTCTTTTGGTAGATTGCCACAGAGACTTCTTGTAGGAAATGAAGTGTAAAAAATGTTAAAGAATGTTAAATGAAATCACAGCAGAGTGAAACCTGTGGTTCCAGTGCAAGACCTGAAATAAATTGGAAGCAGATGCTAACTGGCACCACCTTCATTCTGATGTTCACAAATGAAACTGAACGAGACCTCAAAGGTGCCAAAGGAAGACCAGCCATCCAAAGAACATTAAAACAGGCTTGGATTTGGTTTGTCAGCTCCAAAGCTATTTATACGCTGCTAAGTCATCTGGATGCTTCAAAAAATTCATCCAATGAGACGCATGTGTGTATTTTTAAAAGGGTTGAAAGTCTGTGGAGTCTAAATTCCTAAATTATTCTGGATATGCCTTCCTTTATCAATCAGCATTGGCTTTGGTGGTGAACTCCTGATCTGAGTTCCTCTCTGGAGGAGATTTTTCTCTGAGGAATGGTTTGTATCGAGACAAACGTGGCAGTTTGCAAATCTTGGTACGAATCGTGCATTACTAGAAGTTATTCCCAGAATCTACAGCTATTTACAATCCCTTTTAATGACAAATGCTTATAGAAACTTAATTGTCAGCGGTAAAAGTGCTGCCTGACCTCTGCATCTGGCCTGCTTCTCTCCCTCCCAAAAAGCTTTGATGTCACACATTAAATCTATATTTAATATATAGGGATATCAGCTATTTTAAATAGTGTTATTCTAATAATTCACTAGTTTGGCCCTTCAGTGACTTCAATAGCCATTTCAGTAGTAAGACAATGTAGCATTCCACACTTCCTATTTATTACTTTATTCTTATATGCCATAACCTGTAATTCCATTGGCATTATCTACAAAATAATAATTGAATCAATGATTCCTGTAAAAATCAATGATTTCACTAAAACAGGAACAATTGTGGAGCCTCCGCTTGTTGCCCTTGGCCATGATGAACCCCAAGAAGAGAACAACAGAAACCGCAGTCTATGGGAACTAGACTCTACTTCCAATTCCCAGTTACTAATAGACTACATTTTAGTGAGGTTTTCTTCTGTATGGCAATTAGTGTTAAGGGTGAGTCAATTCCATGATGATCAAACGCCTGAAGAAATTTTAAAAAAAAATAAAATAAAGCAAAGCTCGGCAGGAGAAGCTCTGCTGCTTTCCACACCGCACGATGCTTTTCACTTCAGAACCACCAAGCAAATTACCGAGAAAAAGTTACTGTGAATAAAATGGGCTGCACTGTGTTAAGTAATTATTTCTAAAGTGTGAAACGGGTAGGAAGTATCTCAACTTAAAGTAGTGCCATGATGCATATTACCTCTCCAGTATAAAGTGAACAGTCTTTTTCTTTCCCCCCCCCCCTCTCCTTTTTCTTCTTTATCTTGCAGGAGCAAGCAGAGGAATGAAAACTTTTTTGTTTTCCTAATGATCTTGTATGTGGGAGAGAAGTGTAAAGACCCAACCTGTGAAAATGTGCTGTGCTCCACTCTTTGTACTGCTTGGGGAAGAACCTTCTAGAGCTTCACAAGCCCTCAGGAAACCACAGAAGAGTTGAGGTTGGAAAAGGCCTTTAAGTGTTAACCCAACGCTGCCACGTTCATCAATAAATTACAAATCCATTTGGATGATGGTCCCCATCTAAGGAATGCAGGATGACGTCGTGATCTCCCACGTCAAAGCCCAGCATTTCTGGGAGTTTTAAGGGAAGGGTTAATCTGTGAAACAATGCAGAACACAGCTTGCCTTTAAGCAGCTCTTTCAAGTGCCACACGCCCATTCTGCTCCTCAGCCTTGAAACCAGTGATAAAAGAAGGTCATTTTAATGGCTGAGTTATGCTCACAGCACGGATTAGGAAAATACCTGCGAGAACAGAGGGGATTCTTGAAATTAATTAATACCTCGGTGCACACCAACAGGCTCTTTCAACAGAAAAGGTGCTTTTTTTTTTTTTTTGACAACTATTATTAAAAGTTGCAGGGATCAAGGAGAAGAAAGAGGAAAGCCACAGAAGAATCAAAAAGGAGCTTTCTCCGAGACAAAAGGTGACACAAATTGGCAGTAATGAATTGTGGACACCAGCTGGCTACAATTCTGTTGTCCATTTAAAGGATAATTACAGAGACATTAAAATATTTATGCGGAGTTCATGTGAAATTCAGTCCCAGACCAAACCCAAGAGGTAGCAGAGATTAAATAAGAGAATCCTGGTTTGGGTTTAATGGCTGACAAGCCTGATTAAAGCAATGTTTTCCCTTAATAATCTCTTTCAACAGCAGGCAATACAGGTTTTGGGTTGTTTTGTTCATACACATAAAAGATTCACTCTGAAAAGATTGGAAAGGGTTATTTCCTCAGATTAAATATCACATGTATCTCTGAATTACACTTTGCCAAGGGTATGACTTGTGAACACTCAGAGCCAGCCTGTGACCCGCCTAAGAGAAAGAGCAAAAGTGCATCTACAGAGTGGAAACTCATCTTGGCATCACTCCTGGAACTATCTTTGAGGTTTGACCTTCCCAAGAACTGCACATAACACAGATGGGCTGACTAGGGCTGGCCACAGGAAAGTGTTTAACAAGTCAGCGTTGCAGAGCGCTCGGAAATGATGCAGAGCAAAACTCTAAAGATATCAAGTGAGCTCTGCTGAAATATCTGTATGTTTATGGCTTGTTGTCTGGGAGCAGAAAGCATCACATCCAGGAGGGGAACGGCTGGAATGCTACAATAGCAATGCAGAGCTTGGAAATGATATTTTATTGCTTCCAATTTTTAATATTCTACTTTTAAATTGATTTAAACATTTAAATTATATATTTCACTAATTCGGTTTAACATTTTAAATGCTCTTATAAATTTGTGCACTTCTAAGTACAGTCATGGTAAGGTGGGGTTATTCTGTGTTTAGAGGTAAGCAATGGCCAATGCCAAGTGATCCTGGAAGCCTCCTCATCATGCAGGGAAATTACACAAAATC
This sequence comes from Sclerurus mexicanus, assembly GCA_013396755.1. Classification (NCBI taxonomy): domain Eukaryota; kingdom Metazoa; phylum Chordata; class Aves; order Passeriformes; family Furnariidae; genus Sclerurus; species Sclerurus mexicanus. The sequence goes on from VWZF01001296.1 coordinate 504,345, forward strand.
AAAAAAATACAGCAGGACAGATGTCCTAGCCATCATGTCACACCCACTGACGGCTGCAAGTCCTGATGTGCGTGAACAAGATGGGGAGTGAACAACCTCAAACCCACGACCGCACCAGGAGATGTTTATTAACCTCAGGAGCTTGTGCAAAACAAAGGGAAATGCGTTTACAAAATTAATATTTCATGGGCTTCTTGCTAGACAGGGATCTATTTCTTTTTTAAAAAATAACTGCCTTAGATGCACACATTTACAGATATTTTTATACACAAGGATGAAACTTCTATTCTTAGATAACTTCCTAAATCAAGATAAGAATGCCAATCAACCATTTAATACAGCTAAAGAGTAGAAATTTTGGTAAAGAGTAGTTATTTTTTTAGAAAAAAATAAAAAAGCAAGCTTGAATGACTGCCTAGGCCAACACTCATTTTGAGGGATGAACTCCGGAGCAGTTTATTACAACAAAGAGCATCTCCTAGCAAAATTCTCTCCTTCTAATATTCTGCTCTACAAAAACACACTTCTGACATCAGAAACAAATTGCAACAACATGCAGAAGAATGAGTTGTTGCCTCTGAAAGCTATTTCCAAAATACCACATAACTTCAAATTTTATCAAGGCAAAAGGAAAGCTGGGTGACACATATTTATGCATTTTTGTGTTTGTGTGTAACACTTTTGTAATTCAAACCCACTAAGCTTTACCATTATACAATCAAAATGAATCAAAATTCAAAACAGTCATGTTTTCTTGGCTGATATAATTAATATTTTCAGTGCTGAGAAGGCAATGCCCAATATTGTGTATTGTGTTAAATATCTTATTTGAGCTGCCACTTCTTTTCTGTGTCGCTCCCCTCCTCAGCTTGGCAGGGGAGAGAAAATAAAACAATTACTGTCAAGGGCAAAACAAACTCAACTGGGGAAACCAGTTTAATTGATAACAAACAAATCAGAGTAGAATAACCAGAAATAAACCCAAATCTCAAAACTTGCCCCCCTCCCAGAGAAATACAGCAAAAACTGATGAGGGAAAATATCTTTTTCTGAATACAGAATATCACAAAAAGTCTTCTCTTGGCATGCTCATGACTTATGACTTAAATTGACTTTTGAATTATATGACTTAACTGGTTTTGCTATCACTTCTGATATTTCTTCTGATAAGAAAAGACAAGCAATATAAGAACGGTTATTTCTGTAAACCTTGAATCTGGTGAATTAAATGTAACCACGAGTCTTCCCTTCAGTAATAAATCCTAATAACCCAACTGGATTTACGACAGCCTATTAAATGGCACATTCATGAATATAGACCAATTTTCAGTGTCTTAGACTAGAAATCAGGATCACATCTGATCTCTCTTGGGCCTGACAATAAGTTTATGATGTTTTGGGGAAAAGCTCACTGACTTTAGAGGTCATTGAATGAGATCACAAACTATTTTATACAGCACAGTTGCTACTAAAAAAGAAAAATATACAGTAGAAGAAATATAAGACAAATGCTCCTATTGCTTTTTGTGTTTCTCTACATTACATGGATTTTATAGGCTTTATTATTCCCTAGAGGACATGCTGAAATAAATACATGAACTCAGAGATTATTTTTTTCTTTTCTCAAGTATTTTAGGAATTTCAAAGTTCACATTTTGAAGTCAGATGCCTCATCTCTGGCCAGGCCCCATTCAAGGTCAGGTTGTACAGAGCTTTGAGCAACCTGGTCTAGTGAAAGATGTCCCTGCTCATGGCAGAGAGGATGGACCACATGATCTTTAAAGAGCCATTCTATGATTCATTGGGATTTGAATATATTTTTGATTCAATCTGTTTTTTTTTTCAATTTAATCAAATTCTGCCCTCAGTGTTAGTGGAATGAGAATTAATCCATTAGTCTAAGAAACAAAATTTGTATTTCTGAAAATGTCCCAAATTCCTTCTCTACATTCTCCCACACTACACGGAGTATTTTCACAGTAAGTGTGAGATCCTGGCTGTGCTCTCCTGGGAAATGATGCACAACAGTGGGCTCAGTGGGGAGTTCAGTGACTTGGGATGGGAATTTGGGCCCATATTATATCCCTCGCCAGCAAACAAGGGGCATGATCCACCTAAACTCTTACTAATAAGAACTGCCACTTAGTGATTTCCTGCACAGATAAACACCATAAAATATATTAATTTTGAAGTCATGCACTGCATATAATTGAACATTGCAAAATATTTGCTTAAATACAATAATCTTTTTAAAAGGATCCACTGAAAATGAACAGACTTGTTCCCTGCTTCAGAAACAGAGTGAAATACTCTTTAGTCAATATGATCTGCAAATATTTATTTTTATAAGCAATAACCTAAAAGATTCTTCGACCCAGGTCTTTATTTAAATGTCAATTAGTAGAGCATCAGAGAGCAATCACACAGCTAAAGGATGCTTTACCCAGCTTGTGGTGAAAAATGTTCTATGACCACAACAGACTATCTACAAAATATTTGCCATTTCATCCATTTGTAGGACTTGCATTGACTTACAAAACCAGCGGAAGGGGAATAAACCCCTCTACTGATTCCTAGACTGCACATTATAAATATAGTAGGAGAATTTCAACAAATTCTGATATTTATTATCCTTCCAAAAGTCTTCTCTGAGCACCCACATGGGGTGACTCCCTCTTTATATCCCTTGCAGATGACGTTAGCCCACTGCACTGAACATGCTAAAGATCCCCAGACACAAAAATGGCAGTCTGAAGAGTTTAAAATCATAATACAGACTATGAAAACAAAAGAATGCTCCTCAAAAAACATTTTAAAAAAAAGTATTTTTTATGTTAACTTTTTGGTTCTTTGGTTTTACGTCTTCGGAAACCGTGTTTCAGGTATCTCCATGCACGCCCATCAGTCAGAAGTTTCCTTTATTAAAACAAAATTAGGAGCATTTTGCATGAAACAAAGCTCTGGGAACTTAGAAAAACTTAATATTTGGAGATACGGAGACAGAAGAGTTAGCTACAGCAACCACAAAGCATAAGTAATATCTGCCACCCTATTTATCCTCCCACTTTCTCCTATCATCAAACCCCTTCCATGTTCTGGGGCAGTCGCCACCTACTCCCTCTAAATCACTTCAGTGCAGCCTGCAAATGCTATCTAACATTTACTTTGTGTTACACAAACGTATGCAAACCCTTTTCCATATGTACGAGCACACGGACACGTCTCCAGAGCAAAACTCCATCGGAGTCAGTCCTCACACTCACAGCTCCCGTGCCAAAGACTCTAATTGGAATGTGCACTTCACTGAGTGGCAAAGGGCAGGGGAAGGCACAGTAGTAACAATAATATTGTCACAGAGGTGAGTTAGAGCCACGAGAGCTGCACAGTTTAGCCATTTGTCCCTTCAGTCTGTACATTTTTACATCTTTTCTACTCTTCCTTGCCCGTATTCAAAGTATGGTCCAAGGTTTGCTCCTGGAAGTGGCAGTTCTAATGTTTATTGTTTAATATTCTCCCCATTTAAACAATTTCAAATTGACTGCCTAGCTACCTTCAGGAGCAATTTGTCTTACAGCAGAACCACAATTATTTTCACAACTTCTTTCCCCTCTTTCCCCTAAATAAGCTGGGTTTTGACAGCCAGGCTCACGATACTGGGCAAATCACCCGTGTGTGCTCAAGAATTTGCTTTAGTTCCCCAGCAGTGTGTTTTGGTTCCCCGAGCTGAGGTGTAATCCTGGTTCAAAGTGCTCTCTTTGCCTCATCCAGTTCATTCTCCTCCACCCATGGAATGCTTTCTGGACCTGTGACCTGCCAACACGTAAAGAGCCCACGAGGCTTCAGTGCAGAGACCTCCTGGTTTGTTAAGCTGTAAATGTAGTCCCTCAAAATACCTAAATTGCATCCTCTCCTCTGCCTTAGTGCTTTCATTTCTCTATTTCAGTGCTGCCCCACGTTTTTGGACAGGTTGACTATTCAGCCTTCAGTGTCTCCTGCAGCACAGGAGCAACACAAACATCGAGCTTGCATGTCGTGCCATGACAGATATACATGAATATCAAGTAAATCTGGGAAAGAAAGGAAAAAAAATAAAAGTGGGACCATTTCACAAGCCTGGGAAAATATTATTAAGAAAATTGAAATTATATGTATTCTTTTTCTCCCCCCCCCCAGTGATTTAGTACAGTGATTAGAAGTACAGCTAATTGTATTTGTGCAAGCAGAATAAAAGGAATTGAAACAGCAAATGTTGCAAACGAAATGAAATAATGGCATCAGTCCTCTCTGAAATCATTATTGCTCTTGAGAAACATAATAAAAATTCAAGTGTATGAGACTTTCCTGGAAATTTCCCACACACTTTTTAAAGACATCTGTTCAATGCAGAAATGTAGGGTAAATTTCTGGAGAGGGAAGAAAACAACAACAACGAAAAGCTGTATCTTTCCCCCACAGATGACACAGTTCAGAACAGTTTCTTCGGGGCACTGTATGACCTTTCCTGCTTGTGTGAATCCCCCCAAGGCTCCGGGGGGCTCCAAGAGGAGGCCTGAATCAGCCCTGGGAAGCTTTTTCATGAGGAACAGAGATGGACTTTTAGCCTGGCTTGCTGTGTCTGCAGACACAGACCCACATTGAACTCATCTGTCCCACTTAAATCGAGCGCTGGTTATGAAAGGACATCCCCCACCACCCACCAGAACATGCTGCTTAATGCTCTGCGAACACATTTCCTTCCCGTGCTGGTATCGGGATACCATATTGCACTGATCAAAACCCATTAAACACTGACACATTTGCAAACAGAGGCAAGAATTTCATTTAAATGTCAGTTTAAATTTCCACTATTAGATTTTGTCACTTTTACTACCCTCTTTTTTTTTTTCCTTATTCCAAGGCTACTGAATATCTTTATGCTCACAGATTTTAATTTTAATTGCACACTCAACTATCCCAAATTCTTAGGCAATGTACCAGTGTAGCAGCAAACTGGCATTATATGGATTTCTCCATATGGCAGGCAGGTCAAACTGTATCACCCATATGTTAAATTCTTCTCTGCTGTGTATAAAACCCAATGAATGGTCTTTGTATTTCTACAACAGACTGAAGAAGCAGCTCCCGTTCCTAAATCAGTCATACTGGACACATTTTTGTCCTAAGATTATAAATTAGATCACTAGACATATATATTCATATACCTTTTGTCTCAAATTAAATTGTTTCTACCAGTCCTAGCAAATTCTTGACACTTTCTCACTATATCAGTACCTGTAAATTTATGAATTTTTTCCCAATACTGTATTTCTCCATATCAATAACTTTCTGCCTTACATCCTTCTCCATCATTTCTGCCTCCATTGTCTTTCTTCTCTCACTACTCACCATCTTGACCTCAACAAATTCACAGCCACTACTTTCCTGTCTTTCAAATCCAGCTGTAATTCCTGACTCTCCATTTATAAGCTGTCCTTTAACCCAGCCCCTCAGGAAGAGCCGAGGAGCCTTGACCAGCTTGGCTTATTCTGGCCATAGATATGTCTGAGACTCACAGGACAAAGGTTTACACCTGCTGTCAGTGGTTCCTGCCTTAAAATCACCAATTTATGGTCCAATAAAGTTTTGTCCAGTCCCAGCTGTGAAATTTCATTCTGTCCAGAAGATCTGGCCTGATTTGGGAACAAAAATATAGGACGTACAACAGGGAGCTTAGAGAGAAAGTACCGAGGGGAGAACTTGTAACCCACAAGGAAGGAAGCTCGTGCCCTGATAGCACATTAATCTGCGGGGTAAAATGTCTTTTTGGGGAGTGGTGGTGCCAAAAACCATCTCAGCTAAGCTTTTCCCATGTCTGTGACACAGGGAGGTCCAGGCAAACAAAACGTGGTACAGAGATTCACTCCTTTATCTGCAGTTTATGAGACATGGTGAAAAATCAGACATGCACTGCATTAACTGTTTCAAGGGATATACAGATCCCAAAGGCACTGGGATTGCTTTGGGATTTCTCCTGAAAATGCTTCCTGATGCTCAGGGGCAGAAAAAATATCCCTTCCAATCTGTGTGGCCTCTCCGTAAAACAAAGCAAGACTACAGAGGGGAGGAGCAACAAGGTTAAAGGAGACAATCATAATTAGTAATAGAGATGATAGATTTTACCACATTGGGGAAAAAAATCCCCTAAGCATTTAATAAGGGACATGAGATTTGGAGCTGCACCGAGGGAAATTTCCTATTACACAGAGCACTTAAAAACTGTACCATGACTCAGTGAAACACTCCTGTAGAGATTTTAAGCCTCTGATGTGAAAAGGATTGAACAGAACAGCTCTGAGTTCACCTGCTGCCAGCTCTTCCCAGACTCCGTGGTGGAAACGCCTGCCTGGAAAGCAGCACGACCCCTCTGCGCCACCAAGGGCTGGTGACACGGGATATGTGTCACCCTGCTCTGAGAGGCTACACCAGAACAAAACCTGAGATAAACCTGAAAGAACGAGGAGCACGAAGGAATAAACCAGCCCTGGACGAGGTGTTCTTTTCTTCTTTACATGCCTCGCTCAGGTTTCGTGATCTCTTGGGCTTGAAAACCAAACCTGTGTGTGGGGGTGAGCTGAGCACGAGGAGCTTTGTGCAAGAAGCCACAGAAGAAAAGGGCTGGATGCCCAGGGTGTCAGATTGTGCCTTCTGAAGCACAGAAATCTCTCCTTCAGCACAGGATTCCCACGTGGTGTTCGTTGCGATAGTTTAGTCTCTGTCTACCTTCTCTATTTATAAGCAGGAATATTTCACACAGGTATTTGGAAGATAAATGGTATAAAGGAAAATATTGGAAGCGCAAAAATACCATTGTACTGGAATCTGCAGATGTACTTTAGATAGCTAGAAGTGTCTACAGTATTGGACAGGTGTCAAATAAATTGAAAGAAATAATAAAATGGATTATTCCGCATGAGCCAAAGTTTCATGGAAATGGTGTTTAGCTAACAAAAAAAATCGTATCAGCTTGTCATTTAGTGTGTGTGTGGGCTTGTAAATAACCAGCCCAGCAAAGCAAACCAAACCTCCTTTAGTTTATTACCAGGAGAATAACATTATGGAAAAAAAAAATAAAAATAACAGAAGGTTTATTTCAACTCAGCAAACAGAAGCTGCCAATGAGTGAAATATAGTCAGATATATTCTGCATATATGATGGTCACTGACTAGCAGGGATGGCATTGAGGTCTTACAGTTTAAGGCAGGCAAATATACATGCAACTTAATGCACATATCTATATTTCAGGAGTTCACTGAAATAGTTAATGCCTTTGAGAGTCCTCAGGGTCATCTGCCCAGCTCCATCAATTTTTACACATAATGCAGGTTATCAGTAATTCAAATGTTACTTTGAGCTCAGAGACAGGATATACGAATGTAGTAAGGCTTCTCACAGGGACTCTGAAGCTAGAAATGAGATGTATTTATTTCCATAGTAGAATCTTATTTCATATTAAAATAAAATGTAAGAAAATACATAATTGAGCATGAAGTGATTTGTGCATTTAAGTGAATGCTTACAATTCCCTTGCTCCATGGGAAAGGCTGTTCCACAGTGAAATGGGGAAGATGGGGGCTGTACTTGTGTAAGCATCCATGGGAACAGAGCAAAGGTGAAGAAAATCCCTTTTATTTCAAGTGCTTGCAAGTTTTCTTAATTAAATTACAGACTTTATTTGTACTCTACAGAATTTCTGGGCAGGCAGAGGAATGAAACGTCTAACATTTCTTATGCATGTTACCTGAATAGTCTTTCCTTCTCACTACAGGACTCGAAATGCCCAGCTCAGCCTCAGAATGAGGAGAAAATACATTTAGTTCTTTGTGTCCTGCCCATGAGCCTCAGACAGTACCCAAAGCTCAGTCAGATAATTTCAACTCAGGCAAAAATTGAGAAGAGAAAAGCGGATCTTGGCATAGGTGAGTTCTTCCATCATCACTGCTTGGTGCAGATACTTCCTTCTCTTACACACTTTCATTAACATAATAATCCATGCCATATAATGAGCTTATTACCTAAAAGCAAATTAGAAATGACACAGAAAGGTTTTTTATCTGGCTCCATCAATGACCAGAGTGATGGAACATGGAATATGCTTATGATATCTGAAGGTGACGCCAAGCTGAGAAGCACTGGAAGTACTCAGGAGGGTCGAATAAAAACTCAGAATTATTCTGACAAATTGCAATTATGCCCTCAAAAAGCAAAAAACAAAACAACACAAAAGAAGGGATGGATCACGTGATTTCCTAAATCCACTGCACTTTGCTGCACTAAGGTTGATGTTGCAATGACTTGCCCAGCTATAACCAACAGAAAAAATGATGTTGAACAGAACAGAGGGACTTTTTAACTGCTATTTAGGGGGGTTGGTATTTGTTTAAGAAGACTGGGTTAGATGGGAAGGTCCAAGTGAAATGGTATTTATAAGGAGGCACAAAAATACTGTCAAGGCTGAGATCAAAGCTTTAAAGGTATTTCAGACATCCCCATCCCATGATTTTGGTGAGAATCCATTTCAGCTTCAGAGGATCTTTACATGAGAAAATATGCCTTAAAAATTCTGTCTATCTTACCCTTCATATTCTAAAAAAACCAACACAACTCAAACTTACTTTGGACTTAAAAGATTTTTAAAAAGTAAAATAAAATAAGCCTCTAAATTAAGCTCCACTGTTGCACTGGATCACTACTGGTTAAAGTGGGAACTAAATAGAGAAAGTTAATGAAAAAGGTGATGACATATCTTGACTAAAACTCTGTATTTTTTTTTATTTAGGGATTAAGTGTAACACTGGAGAAATGGATCACAGGGACATGCTTTAGTAGTGGCCTTGGTTATGATCTTAAAGATCTTTTCCAACCCAAATGATTCTATGATTCTACACATACTGTGCCTATAAATATTTTCCTATTCCTTGGTATTTTGATTAAGCTGACTGAATTCCACTTTTCACATGAGGGTGTTTTTTTCTTCCTACTATGTGAAATGTTGTTTCAGCCCTAAAAACTGTCAAGAGAAACTTAACTATACACAGAATTTACTCGGTGAGCTTTGCCACGATGTTATCTAAACTGAAGTTCTCTAAAATTCCAACACAAAATGAACATATTGCAAGAAAGTAAATATATTTTTACAGTCTGCTGTAGTTGCTAAACTGATCTATTCTGTTTTTAGAGAAACATCTGGAAAATCTACTTCAGAATGAAAAGTAAGGAGTGTGATGTATAGTATATACCAAAGGTAGGATATTTTTTTTTCCAGTTCCTGCAGTTGTCAGGCTAGAAATAAACCATGGAAATGGTTATAGGGAAAATTTCACTACATATATAAAAATAATTATTTATATTTAATATTGTGCTACAGACATAGCAGTTAAAGTGCAATATCCATCGTAACATCCACCATTTGCTTCAGCTTTTGATGGCCCCTCTTAGGAAATGTGGTATTTGAAATCTCTGAACAGGCACTTGGGGAAAATCCAGTCAGCAAGAAAAAATGAGAATATGACTGCCTGTGAGCCACCCCAGTGATGCACTGGGAGACTGTCCTTGACAAGCGCAAAGAAAAGCCAAGCACCTTTTTACCATCTCCTCTTCACATCAAATACCTTTGCATTTCAACAAAAACTTCAGCCTGTAAAACACTGAAAGGGAACAAACACTTCTAAACTACTACATTTTATAAAATTCACACAATCACATTTAATAAAAGATCAACTAATGGGAAAACCAGCAATTTGGATCGGGGCTCATGAAAGCAAAGTCTTTTCTAAATCAATGTTTTATTATATCATCATTATGAGCACATTTCGCCAAGTAGGAAAAAACCCCACATTTTTTTAAAAACTTATTGTTACTGCATGTTTCAGAAATACTTGCTCATATGAATGGGATAGAAATTTTTTACAATGAGGGTGGGTCCTGGTTTCGTGTGAGATAAAGTTAATTTTCTAGAGTTTTGGATTTAGGATGAGAACAGTGTCAGTAATTTTAGTTGCTGCTAAGCAGTGCTTACCCTAAACCAAGGACTTCTCAGTGTCCCACCCTCTGCCACTGAGCAGGTGCCAGGACAGCTGAGCTGAACTGGCCAAAGGGATATTCCACACCACAGAACATCATTCCCAGCATAGGAACTGGGGGGACTGGGCTGGGAGGGGCTGATCACTGCTCAGGGAGAGGCTGAGCAGCACTCGGTAGGTGCTGAGCACCTGCATTGTGCATCGCTTGCTTTGTGTATTATTATTATAAAATCACCTTCCTTTGCTTTCCTAACAAACAGTCTTTATGTCAACCCACCCAGTTTATTTTTTCCCCCTCAATTCTCTTTCCCCATCCCAGCTCGGGCAGGGAAGGAGAGCCCGAGTGGCTGTGGGGGGCTCATTGGCTGGCTGGTGTCAAACCACAACAACACTTTTGTGACTGTTTTTCCTTGAAGCTCCTTTTTTATCCTTGTTTTTCCTTTGCATCTGGGGTCAAGGTAGATTTTCCATTCCACTTCCTTGTGTCCTCTCCATGGTCACAGAGGTAAAACCACAGGACAGCCTCTGTTGTGTACATTTATCCTCTCTCTTGAGCAGAGGAACTCTTCCTCCTCATAGCTAGTCTGTAGAGGTGGGGAGTAAGCCAAAATCAGGTCAGGGTGGTGAAACACTGGCACAGGTTTCCCACCATCCCTGGAAACATCCAAGGCGAGGCTGGAGGGGGCTCTGAGCAACCTGGGATAGTGGAAGGTGTCTCTCCCCATGGCAGGAGGGGTTTGGACTAAATGACATTTAAAGGTCCCTTCCAACGCAAACCATTCCATGAGTCTATGACATGCAGTGCTAAGTCATGATGGGATTACTCATGAACAAGGACCTGCAGGAGGAAATGGTCTTTCCACACTACCCTTCTCATTAACACTGTGCTCACACCAGTGAGCTGTAGGATTTGAATGGCTTTTGCCAGAAGGAGCCCCACAGAAGTTGGCTTGGTGCTCTGTTGTGCTCCGTATTTTAATGAGAAATTACTTGCAACCACCTTCCCCAGTGCATGAGATCTTCAGGATACATTCCTAAACCACATCTTCACACATTCAATGGGGTTTTGGCAGAGAAAAAGACACAGTTGTATAGTTGGGGTGTGGGGGAAGATCCACAAATGTATGCTCTGCACTCCCTAAGAGCAGCACAAGGTCTTTTCAATGCTGGAATAGAATTTTTGATGAAGTGCCTGGTGGCGAATTTGATATACTTGCCTGGGGGCCCCGGTGAGACATAATTCATTCCAGGAGCTAGAACAAATCTGGCCTCTGCATCCATCCCTCTAAAGTCATTATTGACCCAAGGGAAAACGCTCGCCTTAAGCAAGTTTTAATAAAGACTCTGGTGGAGTAGTTTCCGTAGCACTAAATGCGATAATGAGAAACAAGCCACTTAGCTGCTATAGACCCTGGACCTGTATATAACACGAAAGTCACTTTTCTGAGGTTCTTGGGATTCCTTCCAGAGATGAAACAGGCATCCAAAAGAGATTTAATTACCTTGCTCACTAATTTGTTACATAAAAATCAGTCAGGCTTAAACGGACCAATATTCTGCTTGTCCTATATGAGTGTAATTTATTTTAATGCTGTTTCTGTGAAGTAAAAATATCCATAGACTAATCAAGTCTGGGTTGAAAATCGAGTTTTTTACTAAACCAATAAAAGTGTGAACATCTAAATCTGGCCTTAAGCACTGCTATGCTTTAGAACTTTTTTCCAGTTTATTTCAAACAACAAATGTTTGTACTGTGACCATATGACCTAGTATGAAATAGGAATAGTTATCCTACAGACTCTGGCAGATTGAAAGTTTCTTATAAAATTACTGAAAATTCTCTATGGATGAGGTAGGTAAACAACAAAATCTGATAAGCAGCATGTATTCTTCTGAAGTTAGATTCATATTTATTTAGGAAAAACAAAAAAAACCTGTCACTCTGCTCCTTTTTAACCACCAACCTCAAAATAAAACCTTGCTAGACCCAGTGGAAGTGAATTAAAATTAAACTACAGTCTTGATAGAGAGACAGCTGGAGAAAGGATCCTTTGTGTGACTGCTGTGACCCTTAGTCTCAAGCCCAGGCAGAGCAAGCACAATCTTTTGTGCCCGTGGTTGATGTCTGGCATTCATTCACAGAGAGATGCTTTGTTTTACAGCTTCAAATTCTACAGGCAAGTATTGCAGTTGTGAAAGTCAGCGGAGGAAAATGCAGGAATAGGCTCCTCTGCGCTGATGCTTTGGTAATACAATTGATGGGATGGAATAAAAGCACAAAGAAGAGAGGCTGAACACAGCAGTGCTTCGAGCAGGAGGGGAATTGGAGAATATTCTCATGGCTAAACCCCTGGTGCTACTCCTGCCCTCACCCAAGATGACCTGTATCAAGGCACATCACCACCAAATTCACAAAGAAATAGAATCTCCAAATCTGATTAAGTATTTACTGTCCACAGCAAAAATAAATACTCTAGCATTAACCATTGTAAGGAATGGACTGTACGTTTAGCAGGCAAGCTATCAAACTTAAAGCCAGTATGGTGCATGTGCAGCCAACCTATTCCTTCATTTCACATAAAAAGAAGTTTGGGGTACTAATCCTTCTTATGAAAACTCCCAAAATACTTTCCAAAGTCACGGGGGAATCAGTGTGTGCTTTATGATCCAGGAGTGCTGGTGTTACAGGCTTCTTTTTTTTCTTTCTTCCTTTCTGGTACTGTTGGAGCTGAAATCAGTTACTACGTGGTGATTTCAATACAAGTAATATTGACTCACGTTTCTGTGGAACTCGTAGCTATTTATACAGACAAGATGCAGGGGTGGGGGCACAAGTAACGCTGGTTTGAATGGAGATTAAATGTCAGGAAGACTGGAGTTGCCATCTACTGGAGTGTGCAACGAATGACAACTGCCATGCAGAAAGCCTGGAATTAAAGCATTAGTCACAGCAACACTCCAGGTACATCACGTGTGGCTCCATAACTAAAGAAAAATGAAATATTAGAAAGGAAATCTCCAAAGACAAAGAACTCTTCTCCACTCAGCTTTTGAGAAGTCAGAAGATGCACAAGGAGGCTGTGTCAAACCAATCTCATTTGCCTGTGTCTTTTATCCACATTCAGCAATAGATTATATTTATCGCTGCTCATCAGAACACTGATAATTGCACTTGCCAGCTTCAAAAGCACAAAACAATGCCAATCTGAAAAGGAGAGAACAGTAAAGTCCTCAAATATGAGCATCTAACCACCACTGCTTTTTCAAACCACCTCCTCTTAACACAAGATAATATTAGGGAATATCTTCAGTTGATGAAACACAGAAAAACATAACAAAAATCTTCTTAGAGCTGCTTATCATCAAGGTCAGAGTAACTTCATGTTCACTTTGCTGCTCAAATAATGTGTAATAAATTCATATAAGGAGAAAAGTATTCAAGTGTTCACTCTTGTGCTTGTAGATGATCCAAAGTAGAATTTTTGTTGCCTACATATAGGTCTTGAAAAAGACCAATTATTCTGATAAGAAAATAAATAGAATAAATGCTTACTGCTGGACAGACAAACCAGACCTCCCCAGGGCAGTTTAGAGGAAAAAAGAAAGCAAAAATGTCCTTAAAATGCTATGAATGAAATGCTACCAAATTAGGGGGAGACCTGATGCTGGTAACAGCTACAGCCTGGAAATTCAGGGACTTTGCAGACAGGAACAGCTGATGTCCCACCTTGCAAGATCAAAATTGGGATTTCTTGAAAGCAGTTTAGTATTTTCTCATGTTTAGGGAAGATGTTTATTAGTCTCTAACTAAATGGAGAGTATGAAGTGACTGGACAGAAGTATCTGACATGTGAACTGTGTTATTATGATTAATGGAGTTCATACATAAGGAGTTATTGCTCTGGAAAACGTCAGATTGAATAATTACTGGAATTACTCCCAAAGGGCTTTAGAAAATGTTCTGCCCTGTTTCAAGTCACGTTCTTATCACATTTTTCTTTTGACTGGAGGGTGATATTTAATTGCAGTCTTAAGTAAAACAAGTACTGTAAGCAATTCATTAAACATTATGAAAAATGATGTATTTCTCTAACAGTCCTTGAAAGTAGCTTTTACTTTTTACCCTCCTCTCTAGGCGATACAGCAAAATCAAATCAATAAATAAAATGGTTTAGTTCTGCTCCTATTAAAAAAAAAAAAAAAAAAGGCACAATGTCCCTATTTTCCATGCATCAGGTTAGGTATAGAATATCCTGGAATTGATATATTGGAATATTACTGGCAATATTATTAAGATAAGTAGGAACAGATGATAGCATTATTTGGTCTCTTGGATTTTTTAAATCTCATCAGTATTTAATGGATACAACGGTGCCAGCAAATCCAGACAGCCAGGGAACACAGCTCAAAAGGCTCGGAGCTGAACGTGTCTGGGGGAAGCGTCCCAAGGTCAGCACTGCTTTGTAGAGCTGCAGCAGCATCCAGCAGGCTCGTGGTCCTGCAGGGTGGGGGCCAAGGGAAGGCAGGGATGGAGCAAAGCATGAATGCTTTTATAACCTCTATCAATGGGATTTTATTCAGGCTGAAGGTGCAGAAGCCAATACCACCCAACTCCATCCCACTGGCAACAGGGAAGCTTCTTCCCAACATGTTCTCAATGTCTTCTGGTGCTCATTGCCTTCACCACCCTGGTGGGCCACGAGAACAGCTATGAGTGACTTCTGCTGACCAAATGTCAGTGGTCTGAGCTCAGCTGGCCACACAGGCTGCAGAAAGGCATCGTGACCAAACCTCAGTGGCACCGAAACACATCTGGGAGCATCGTGGTACAGCAGTTCTTGTCCAACAGCTGTTGCCCTGAACACCAGAACTGGGTTGATTATTATCATGTTCTTCATGGTTGCAGCCCCTCTGCTCTGGAGCCAGGCTGGGAGAGCTGGGGGGGGTCACCTGGAGAAGAGAAGGCTCCAGGGACACCTGAGAGCCCCTTTTGGTGCCTGAAGGGGCTCCAGGAGAGCTGGAGAGGGACTGGGGACAAGGCGTGGAGGGACAGGACACAGGGAATGGCTTCCCAGTGCCAGAGGGCAGGGATGGGTGGAATATTGGGCAGGAATTTCTGGCTGGGAGGGTGGGCAGGCCCTGGCACAGGTTGGGCAGAGAAGCTGTGGCTGCCCCTGGATCCCTGGGAGTGTCCAAGGCCAGGTTGGAGCACCCTGGGCTGGTGGAAGGTGTCCCTGCCCAGGGCAGGGGGGTGGCACTGGATGATCTTTAAGGTCCCTTCCAACCCAAACCATTCTGTGATTCTCTGATTAGGA
This sequence comes from Sclerurus mexicanus, assembly GCA_013396755.1. NCBI lineage: Eukaryota > Metazoa > Chordata > Aves > Passeriformes > Furnariidae > Sclerurus > Sclerurus mexicanus. Next base: position 519,719 of record VWZF01001296.1, read on the forward strand.
CACAGCAAAAGATGGTCCATACTGGCCATAATGCAGGGACAGAGGAACAGACAGTCCCTGAAATCAAGAGCTGGAAACAGAAACAAACTAACCAACAAACAAAAATACCCCAAAACCAACCATAGATGTAGGAAGAACAAGGGCACAAAACAAACAAAAAAGGGAAAAAAAGAGATAAAATTAGAAGAAGCAAAGTGAGGATCTGGACCCTAGTATTGCCTCCAGGGTTGATTTTTTACATATTTGGCCACCATTATTGCAGATTGCTTAATCTCCTTTTATCCCCTGCCTGCCAAGGGCCCCTGGTGAGCAATGTACACAGGGGAACACCAGTAAAGATCCTGGGGGATGATGCTGGGGCAGACTGGGGAGCAGCTTCTCTGCCCAGCATCCCCAGGAGTGGGAGGGATGGGAACTCAGTGGGGACACGACACACACTGACGGACACGAACCCTCGGGCAGCGCTCACAGACCACACCAAGGAGGTGGGAAGTGCAGGAGCTTCACAACAATGGTTTCCCCAAGTGTTAGGATTGCTGCCAGGAACATTACTGATGCAATCATGAAAAATGGTTATTCATCCACTGCCATGTGTGCATCACACAGCATCCACTGAAACACATAAACACCTTTTCATAGACAAAAATCTCTGAGTAATGGAGAAAGGACTACAATATATCTTGAGCCACAGGCATTTCACAGATACTGACCTTTGGTTTTGATTTAGAGGCTCCAACTAAAAAACCTTGGCTCTACACCAAATCTGAAGAAGAAAATCAAGCACACTCTTGTCAAATTATAATTAAATTGCACTACAAAAAAAGAGCAGAAGTCAGCCAAGAATTCTTTAAAAATGGTCTCTAGAATTCAAAACACTCAGTAGAATGTCCTATGTTTTGAAAAACAGGATGATATTTTCCTGTCTTTTCAAGTTGATTACGCATCTTTCCACTCATTTAAAATATAAATTGAGTGTTAAGAAGAAATAAGCTCTTCATTTTACAGGAATATTAAAGATTCAAAATTACAACAGTAGGAGAGGAAATAGGATTCTAGAACACAGCTGAAGTAAACCCTAAAGCTTTGATAGTACTTGCCCCCCTTTAAAAACATATATAATGTGAGGGTAATTTAGATTCATACTGTTGTGTGTATGTTGAGAACGTAGTTGGCATATTCATTCTAAAACTTTGCAGGTAAATTGAGGATCTTTAGCTATAAGAATTTGCAATACCTTTCTTTACATTTATTAAGAGCAAAGAACTAACAAAAACTTTTGATGACTCTGTATGTTTCTTCCTTTTAAAACATAAAGTCTTCAAAATACATTGAAATAAACCCAGAGAAGCGTCAGGAATGCGTATTTCAAGGGCTGCCATTGGATCTCACAACACTAAATGAGCTGTTGAGCAAAGCTGGGTTTCTAAGATTACACACACCACACACAAACCTCCTCCACCAAGTGAAACTGTTCAGTAATGCCCCGGTATTTTTAAGTTGGTTTAAAAAAAGAAGGTCAGGTTATTCTCTTTTTTTTTTTTTAAGAAGGGATGACTATCTTTTTGTTATGCCTTTAAACATGTCCTTCTGAGACTCCTGACCCGTGATTATTTCTCTTAGACATTACATCAGTTGCAAATAAAACGTAATGAAACCATAAATATTTCAGGTGGTCAACAAACCATCGTCTTTAAGCTTGCAAAAAACACAATTACTTCTATCTGAAATATGAGTGTTCAACCTGTTTTTTTGCTTTATTAATTCTGGGTATGAGCTAATGATCCAGAGTCCCTCTAACCTCCCTATAAGTTGCGATACACACGCAATAAGGACTTCAACACATTTCATCCTGAGTAGATTTAGATAAGATTTTAGGAAGAAATTCTTCCCTGGGAGGGTGGGCAGGCCCTGGCACAGGTTGGGCAGAGAAGCTGTGGCTGCCCCATCCCTGGAGGTGTCCAAGGCCAGGCTGGACGGGGCTTGGAGCAACCTGGGCTGGTGGAAGGTGTCCCTGCCCATGGCAGGGGGTGGGAACTGGATGGTCTTTGAGGTCCCTTTCAACCCAAATAATTCTGTGATTTTATGATTCTGTTTTTCTTTGGAATCAAGTTAAATGGTATCCTATATCATGGAAGAGGACTCAATAGAAGTCTTCATTCTATTTCAAAATAACACCATTCTCTTCAAAATAGCACCAACTTTATCACCAATCTATATTTCTTGAAAAAGTGTATCCACAAAGGCCAACATAACATTTTTTTTTGTCTTTTCTGATTGTGCTTTAAAATGCATTTGGAAAGGAGCAAAAGAAATGGATTAAGAACAACTGAGGGGAACAGATTTTCTGTTCTGGGAAAATCTTCCAAGAGCAGTTCATCCATTTTTTCCAGAAGACTGCCAGGAAGAGCTTTTAACTTGTTCATCATAGCTTTCAGTAATTGATTTCATAAATTCCTCTCAATTTTCTCTACTTCCTGTACCTTGGAAATCTAAAAAGTGTTTATTGCCCCCAAATTTCTGTCGCTGGTTAAAGAGAGTGAACAGTTTTGCATCAGAAGGGCTGTCCCAACAAAAAGAGAAAGGAATGAATTCTCTAAGTATGGCTAAACCTGCACCCTCAGGTGAGACTTGACAACTTTCTGAGCAACACAAGAACACAAAATTCTGGCAAGTCAAAATTCTGGACATGTGATGGGTTTATTACAGAACCAGTTTAGTTACAGGAGAGTTTTTTCACAGTCCTGATCAATCCCTGATATTCTGTCACTTCATGGCTGAACCATCATCCAACCTCTCTCAGGCTTGATGAATTCAGATTCATCATTTTGGAACAAACACACCAAGATAAACCACCCAACCAACCTGAGATGCAACGGTGCCCACAGCCACCTTGGAGTAGCTACATCCATGTAAGGACAGAATCCTTTCAGAGGAAAAGAGTCTTAAAGTACAAATAAAAGACCATTTATCACTAGAGTTTATAAAAAAAATAATCCTTACAGATGAATTATCAATGGTAGTAGAGGGCAAAGTAGATGTATTCAATGTGTGGGTAAGCTGTGGCCTTCTTTGCTCTTAAATTAATTGGAAATTAATTAGTTCATTTGTGCTCACCTCCAGAAATGCTTGGGATGGGGTTGAGACAAACCTTTCTGAACTGTCTCACCCGGCACTCCTGAAGGTGGAACTAATTGATTGCCAATTAAACATGACTAACCAAAACCTTTACAATTGCTAATCATTGCACTCCATGTGTGCTTCCTCCAAGACATCTATAGAGACAGAAGTTACCAAGAGTTAATCAAAACCCAAGGTTTAAATGTTCATTTTCCCTGTAAATCAGGAGTTGCACCACCTTAACCAGGGTGTTGCGTGATCTTCAGCAATGTGTTGGTTAATCACAAGAGGATAGTTTTATTTGTTGTCTCTTTTTCATTATACCTGGACATGCAGAACCAATAACACCATCTAGAGCTTTGACAGCGCGTCCAGAAATCCACAGGTAATTTCAGAGATACTTAAAAGGGTCAGGAACTCTTTGGATTATTCAAGCAGTAATGAAGGGAGGAGAGAGATGCTTCATCTTACTACTGATACATTTTCCTAAAAAAATTGACATTTCTGCACTGCATTGACAGTTCTGAACACAGGTCTCTTCTGTGAGTGACTTTATAGAGCCATGCACGACCACCTGGCATTGAATGTGGACAATGAGGAAGGATGGAATGACTGCAATGAGACAGAAAAGTGTTTATCACCTTGTCAAAAGCAATAAGGTCATTTACGTAAGAATATCTAGTATTTAAAGGTGGTAACAAATCCAATGTGTCTGTTAGGCACTAGAAGAATTTAATGACGTCTGGAGTCACCAGGAGTATTTTCATCAAAATCTTGAAAAAGATAATGTCTAGTAAAAAAGACATGTTACATAGGTACTGGGCTTTTTATCAGCTGAAATCCTAAATTCTATACAGAAGGAGCAGCCAATAAATGTCCAGGATGACCAAGACAGAAACACCAGAGAAATAACAGACTGAGTTTGCTTTTCTTCAAGTCACATCTTTTTCTTCCCTTTTCTGTTTTTAAATGTTTCTTTTATACAAAATGCCATGGTTCAGCGCACTTGAAAATTAAAGACTACCAAAGATCAAGGTTTGAGTCCTTCCATTCATGAAAGTAAATTAAAATCACCACTAAAAGTCCCACTTTTTATTATTCTGATATAAACCACTCGGAAAATACCAGAAGGAAGACATATACTCAGTATTTAATACACTGTTTTCTTTTTGCATTTTGTTGGTGAACTCATTAAAAGATGTATATAGGCAGAGTTGGACACCAGGGGCCAGATTCTGATCTTGTTCACTCTGTCCCAGCCCCACCTGTCCTGGAGTGCAAATCAGGCAAGGTAAACATCTAGGCACAAGCAGTAATGGAATATATAAGGAATTAGTAAATTAGTTAAATTACATGGGACATTTAATGGTTGGACTGGATGATATTAGAGGTCTTTTCCAATCTTTATGATTCTATGATTCAATGTTTAATCTGAACTCAATATTAAAAATGTGTGGACCAAATCCATTGAAAGATGTTTCCCCCCTTTTCCAGACTGAAGAGTCCTGACAGTGCCAGTGGATCCCACTTGCCATGACTACAAGGAATAGCTTCCCACTCAAACTTTCTAAAACTTTACTTGTGTTGGTCTCCTGTAACCTACTTTATATTGATTTAATCAAGCTCCCTTAAACACATATAAACTGAGTTTGCCATTCTTAAAATGCTTTATAATAGCACATTTAATAAAGCTAATTTAAACCTGCTAATTTATAGAGACTTGCCAGAGGCTTTGAAACTTCACAAAACGTGTAAACTTAACAGTTTGGCTGTGATAACAGCTCAGTCAGTGGGAATTAAGCCTTTTGCATTACAACCATGTTCAAAGTGGATTCCTAGTTTCATTGCAAGAAAAAGTACATTGCAAAAATATAGCAGAAAACCAATTTACGAAAGATATTTCAGGCCAAGCCACACATTCACCCAAGTTTGGCTTTTCAGATCCAGGTGCCCCAGTTCTTGAATTCGGCCACTCCTGTGCCTCAACAGTACAGCCTCAAACATACACTGAGGTCTCTCATTTTTTAAGACTACCTGGATTCTTTTCCACTCCCAAATTTTGGACCAGGAAGAGCAAAGCTTCTCATTCAATCCAGCTCTGTCAGAGCTTTGGGATAGTGTGCTTAGGGCCATTAATCCTGGGTTCCTAATGCTACCTGTCAGTCTTCCAGCTGATGCTGTATAGGTTTGCTACTGTCTGCTCTAATTTCTACCTTTGAAAACCAAATGCTAATGGATTATATGCCAGGGTGGGAATAGGCACCTTGGGCAGGATCCAAGCTGTATCCCAGGTGATGGCAAGAAGAAGCACTGAAAGAAAATATTAAGCTCCTCAGTGATGCATCAAGGAGTTGCAGCTCTACTAGAGGAATTCTTCACTTTATACATAGCACGTAAATGGTAACTAAGTGATCCTTATCACCATCTGACTTGCAGAAAATGGCAGCTTTCCTTAAAGATAGAAATGGAATTTTTAGGGTTACTGTTGCAGATGTCTCCCCAAATTTTTATATGGGAGAAGGCATTAAGACTTCCCCCACGGAGACTTGTAGGGTTGCAGATTTTTCAGGGACACAACCTCATTGCTTTGGAGCCTTTTTCAGTATCTGTAAAATTCAAGTCATCTTTTCTTTTTTTTTTCTGCTAATTGCATCAAAATATTCATCAAGGCAATCGGAATATATTCTTGGACAAGGTTTTTAGTCTCTCGTGCTTCAATGCTCTTTCTGTTGGTTCTGTCATTGCTTCCCTTCCAGCTTTTGTGTACTCAGAAACAGAATTAAGGTGTACTGCAACCAGTGGACACTTGCATAAACAGCCTGCTTTGAATAAAACAGCACGATCTTGGGAGAGGAAAACCACCTTCAGCTTTCCTGCCCGAAAGCTAAACCAGAGATGAGGTTCATATACTATTAAAGCACCACATTTTTGCTTGGAGACCACTGAAATGCCATGAAGAGCAGGAAAAAAATGTAAATAAACCGAACAGGGAGCATAAAAGCACATTGATTCCCAGGTTCTGAAACCGCAGTTAAAGTGGTTTATATTTGTCATTTATTTAAGACTGGTTTTGGCAAATACATTAGTAATGAATCTCCTTCACACATTTTTATGCACAAGAGCTTAAGTTTGCCAGGACCTCTGTAAAGCAACTTTCACTGCATCAAATTACTGCATTTCTTGATGTCTCCCAGCTCACCCTCCCAGCAGCCAGCCACACTCGAGCACAGCGATCAGCTCTCTAACAGATACTTCCAATACAGGATTTTTAAAATAAAACATCAATACAGTTGTGAAAAAGGAAGCAAATACAACAGCTTTGCCCCGTCCCTCCAGCTTTTTGCACCTGACGCCGACTTAAAATTAGCCCGTTCTTCTGCAATAACTTGTATTTCCATGGGAAACTTCTTCACTGAGAATTGATGCAGAATTGGGAGCTGTCAGCTCCGATCACATTCACCAGCACACAGGCTTGAGACTCTATTTCATAATAGGAAAAGATGGCCAGCGTTTTCCTGACAGAAGTACCACACATTTTTCAGTCAGTAAAAATTACAGAGCTCATTGTCGATGCATTTCCCACAAGAGAACGAGGACTGCAAATTATCAGCCACAGATTTATTTTTTTTTCCCCTTTGGTACGCAGCACAAAACCCAGCACAATCTGCAAAACTTATTAAGTAATGGGGTTTGAAACCCCTTCTTGACATTCTGCCGACACGGTCACAGCAACCTATACATTGATCTTACTCCAAAAGCACAGAGATCTTTATGGTGCAAGAATTCTAGCTCTGTGTGCCGTAGCATACGCTGCAAAGAAAAAGCCTTTTGGAAAGGCATGTGCTGAACACACAAAATATGCAGGATGGAAAAAGACCAAATGTAATTAAAGCTTATATGAAATGAGACATTCCTATTTGCAGAGCTCTGGCTGCATTTCTATGAGAAAGAATGCACAGAATTTCAAATCATGCTCTATTTAGACAATATCAGAAGAAAAACACATTCCCCCCCCACACCCCTCAATCCCCCACCCCAAGACTCCAAAAGGCAAATCTCATCATCGGAATTAGAGAGAAAAAGCAATCCAAAGAGACCGGTTTACATATTCCTTCCCAAACCAAGAAATCAAGTCTCTCCCTCTCCCGGCTAATAGCTTATAAATTCAGACTTTAAACAAAAGCACCAAAAAAAAAAGGAAGAAGAAGAAGAATCCTAATTCTCAAGCTTCCTACTTAGCACTGCCTCGCTTTTGATGATTTGTGCGGCTGTGTGTGCGTGCCTGTTTGAGAAATGGCGAGATAGGCTTAAAGTATTTTCCATTTCATCAAAGAGCATATATTACTTTCCTGGTTCGCTCCGATGTTGGTTTTATGCCCACCCCTTTTCAATCTGCCCATGTCTGAGATGCACAGTGCAGGCGTACAATCATGAGCAGCTTACGACACTCAGTGAACACTGGGTGCCTCTGCATGCTCTAGCAACATACTGCTCAGCTGAAGGGAAGGGATTCTTGCTGTCTCTCTCTGCTCTAAGCATCACCTAACAAGCAAAGCGAACAAAGAATGGGGAATAAAGCGACCCTTAGCCGGTCAGTGAATGAATGGTAACCTCTCTCTGGAGTAAAGGTTGTGCCGGTCAATGGTCGTTGCAAATGATGGACATTAAAGAGATTGACAAATCCTGTGGAGTCGTTAGTAAAGAGTTTGGAGTTTTTTTTTTCACGCCACAGTGTTAACTGCAGAGGAGAGGACAGAGGGAGAAGGAGAAGATCAAGCTCATGTACATAGTTCTGAAACTTGCAGGTCCTAGGAGGCAGCTCAAAAGCTAGCTGGACAAGCCTTTCGCTCGTTGAGCAGAAGCGAAGTGAGACATTGTGAGCTTGCCAGCCTTGCACAACATTGAAAGGGACTGAATTTGTAGCACAGAGGGGTCTTTTTTAGCTCTGCATATAATTAGTCCAAACACAAAGGAAGCAACTGAATGGAGGTTGTCACTCTCTGGAAAAGGGTGGGTAAGACACTTTTTAATTAAATTCTTTCATGAAGAAAGATTTTTTTTTCCTTTGCTGCAGCATTTAACATGAACAAAATCACTATCATTTTACCTTTGAATGTCTGTGAACTTTAATGCTGCACAGCTCCTGCATGCTGTAAAGTGAAATATTTGCCTCTGTGTTTGTTCTGTTTGCTGTTTTGCTTTGGGTTTCGGGCTTTGTTTTGTTGGTTTGCCTTTTTCTTTTTTTTTTTTTTCCTTAAATAAAATATGATGTAGAATTTGAAAAGATTCAATGGACATTCTCAAGCATATTTGGAAATATTCTTGCTAATGGATTTCCTTCTTATTGGTCTCTGTTTAAACTGGCTGCTGAGGAAGCCCCCGGGGTTGATATTGTGTACGCTGGGTATCTTTTCTAAAATGCTTCCAGCTGTGAATAGTGGGTGTCCACAGCTCTGTCGGTGTGAGGGCAGGCTTTTGTACTGTGAATCACTGAATCTTACAGAGATGCCTCGCAACCTGTCGGGCATGATGGGCTTGTCTCTGCGGTACAACAGCCTTTCAGAGCTGCATGATGGACAGTTCACAGGGTTAATGCAGCTCACGTGGCTCTATCTGGATCACAATCACATTTGCTCAGTGGAGGGGAATGCCTTTCAAAAATTGCGGCGAGTTAAAGAGCTCACCCTGAGTTCCAACAAAATAACCCAACTGCCCAACACCACTTTCCGCCCCATGCCAAACTTGCGCAGTGTGGATTTATCTTACAACAACCTACAGTCTTTGGAGCCCGACCTGTTCCACGGGCTGAGGAAACTGACAACCTTGCACATGCGGTCGAACGCCATCAAGTTCGTGCCAGTGAGAATTTTTCAGGACTGTCGCAGCCTGAAGTTTCTAGACATAGGATACAATCAGTTAAAGAGCCTGGCTCGAAACTCTTTTGCGGGCTTGTTCAAACTCACTGAGCTGCACCTCGAGCACAATGACTTGGTGAAAGTGAATTTAGCCCACTTTCCCAGGCTCATCTCCCTGCACTCCCTCTGCTTGCGAAGGAATAAAGTCACCATCGTGGTAAACACCTTGGACTGGATATGGCAACTGGAAAAGATGGATCTCTCCGGCAACGAGATCGAGTACATCGAACCTCACGTTTTCGAAAGTGTACCTCATCTCAAATCCCTGCAGCTGGACTCCAACCGGCTGACCTACATCGACTCCCGGGTGCTCGACTCCTGGAAGTCCCTCACTAGCATCAGCCTTTCGGCCAACGCCTGGGATTGCAGCCGGAACGTCTGCGCCCTGGCCTCCTGGCTGAGCAACTTCCAGGGGCGCTACGACAGCAACCTGCTCTGTGCCACCCCCGAGTACGCGCAGGGCGAGGATGTTTTGGACGCCGTGTACGCCTTCCACTTGTGTGAAGACGCAGACCCCACGAGTGTCAACACCTTCTCCCCGGTGACCAACAACAGCGACCAGACGCTCGGCTACGGCTCTGCCACAGCCACCTACGACGCGCCGGACAGCGGCGAGGACAGGACGACGTACGCCGTCACCATCACCATGCCCGGCGAGAACTCCGAGAACGCCGTGCAGATTCACAAGGTGGTGACGGGCACCATGGCGCTGATTTTTAGCTTCCTCATCGTGGTTTTGGTGTTGTACGTCTCCTGGAAGTGCTTCCCAGCCGGCTTAAGGCAACTAAGACAGTGCTTTGTCACACAGCGCAGGAAGCAGAAGCAAAAACAGACCATGCACCAAATGGCTGCCATGTCAGCCCAGGAGTATTATGTTGATTACAAACCCAACCACATTGAGGGAGCCCTGGTGATCATTAATGAGTACGGATCTTGTTCCTGTCACCAGCAGCCAGCGAGGGAATGCGAGGTGTGATTTTCCTTGTGGGATTTAAACAGTGTGCAACCAAATAACAGCGTGCAGGCAGACAGTGGCACGGGGTGGGGGGGGTTGCTGGGCTTTGCTGGTGATTTCTGACGTGCACCTCTGCCCAAACTGTTAAGAGGGGCTGTCCGAGAGACTTGAGATTTTAGCTTTATCGTGTCTTAAAAACCTTCAGGACAGCCAATCTTAAGGTTTCATATGCTAATACTCCCTTTGAAGATCTGTCAATATTCAGGAATCTGAGAGTGTAAAAAGGTACCAATTATTGATCTTTTGTAAACTAAGAAAGCTGTTTAAAATAAAAAAAAATAGCATTTACAGTTTTTACAGACTGGTGTATATTACATGAATGGTTCCCTGTATACAAAATGCAACAGTTTAACCTCTTTTTCTCTTCATGCTGAGTGTTGAAATCAAAGTCGAGGAGCAAAGAAGCCACGTAAAAGAGAAAGCTTAAAACTACCCAGATGGCTTCCCATTGTAATTAGCACACATTCACGTACATCGTGTTGCTGAAGATATGAAGCATGACACTGGAATTCTATTTTTGTTAATGTGCTACCTGTGACTGGATGTCAGTACAACAAGGAGCCAGAAAGGCTAAAGTTTTGATTGGGTCCCTGGGACAGGATTTCTGAGGGTTTTTAAGTACAGATCACTTGCTAGTTGCTGTAAGATCCATAAAAACTGCTTCATAACCCCCTAAAAGGATTTTGTATCCAAACTGATCATATTGCAAAGACTCCCTAAAAAACAACCAACAACCAAGAGAACCCAACCGAGTGAAACACTGCCAAAACGTGCCCATCAGAATTTTCTTTACTATAAAAAAAAAGACCAAAAAACACCACTAAATTTAAGGGCTTTTAACAGCATTTCCCAATTTTATGCTTGTTTTGAGCTATGCCAAGAGCAAAGAACCCCTTGCCTTGTGCCCTGTGGTGCCATGGTGAACAGAGAAAAGCTGTTTGGGTCTCAGTGATGAAACCTGTGGGTCTGAAGAGCAAAACCACTGTCAGGGGAAGATAGAGAGGTATTAGATCCTGTTCCTGGGTCCTGTAGGAAACTGCTGGCAAAGCCTAGCCATGTCCCTCCCTTTCACCACTAGCCTTCACTAACAAAACAACCCTAAAATCTTTGCAGAGGCTGCAAGCAGAGGAACCCTCCTTACTAATGACTGGTAAATTGAAATGATGGATATAAAGCAGTGATTTCATAATGTAGAATCACAGAGCTGTTTTATTTGACTGCCCTTAAATAAAGGCTTCCTTTCCTGGTATTTTGGATTTTTCATTCCACTATGTGAACAACTTGATCCTTTCACCAGCTCCTCTCATACTAATTGACGGTGAGGGAGTTTTATAACATCAGGAAGAGCATCTTGAAATTTTCTTCCTACGGCATTACATGGGAATAAAATATTATGGATAATGAACTGGGTGACATTTCTATGCTTTGTGCATGTTTCTCTATCCTCAGGTTACCACCAATAGAGGAACAATTCTGAAATCTTACATGTATTTTGATGTAACACAGGGGTGTTTTTTTTCCCTTTTTTATAGCATCCAAGTGCCACCTACTCTTACAAGGCTACAGCAGGCTTATAAAGCAGAAAATAGGCACAGAATAAACCATTTGTTTTCCTACACAGCAGGTTTTAGCCATTAATTTTGAATGTAAAGAGTGACTTTTACATTTTTTTCCTGACGCTTTTTTAAAGGAGTCAGAACTTATTTTCATCTATTTGGTACATCTTGTGTATTATTAAATATGGCAATAGCCTTTTAATCAAAATTTTTATTCAGTGAGACTATAACATCATCTGTGAAAGCAATGAGATTATGTACTGGGAGAGGACTGTTTCACAGAAAAATTAACGAAAATCAGCTGCTTTTTCACTGAAAATTCACCCAGAGTTTCAAACAAGCCAGCACTGTTAAAATCAGGCTTTTCTCTCTTTAAACAAATGCACATTTCTCTTCCTGTGCCTCAAAGCCACAAAGGCCTGATCCATCCTGAGGCTGCCAAGGGACCCAAGGGGTTGAGTGCCCCTGCACAAACCTGACAGGGAGGTACAGACCCTCTTGTCTCTTTGGGTGCCTGATCATGCTTTAAGCAAAACTGCTTTATGCCGTGCTACCTGAGGGCCAAGCTGTATTTATTTTCCCCATTAAACCCTTCTCTGAAATCAATAGGGAATTTAACTGCGAAAAATTGGCTCTCTAACTTTGGACCAGGCTAGATGCTCCTCAAATCCACGTGGCAGCACTGCAGCCAGCAGGGCTGACTACAACTAGTTGCCAGGAAGTTTCCAAAATCAACTAAGATCATTAAAATATTGTCTGCATATGGCAATAAATATATATATATATATAAACTGGCTTTATTTCTCTAATGACCCCCTGTTGCTGTAAGGAGATGTATTAGTGCAGTCATGGCTTTGCCCCTGTAAATCTCAGACAAGACTGATACCAACAAACAATCATCTCATGGTTGTATTTCAATGTATTTTTAGCATATTTGTGGGTTGTATTTGAAACACACCAGTGATTGCACCCCTCTGGAGTTGTTCCTGCTGTTTATTGGTGTTAGCAATCTCTAGCCACGGCTGCAGAGACGTGAGCAATTCTGCCTTTGGAATTTATTCACCTCTGTGCTTCATGCATCTTGCACTGACAGCTCAAGCAAAGTGAGCAGAGCATTTTCCTTTAAAGCTGCAGTGATTTCCTAAGTGGGAGCTGATTTCAGTATTGCCTGTTGCCATTTCTCCTGAAGAGAGGTGATGACCACCAATGACTTGCCACCCTGAGCAGGATGATGGATGGATGGATGGATACTCCATGTAGAGCACTGCATTTCCTGCAGAAACCTTTTCTAAGGGTAATCTCTTCTAAGAGACAACCTCTTAGTGACCCCAGAGGAGATCTGGAGATCTTGACACCCTCTGGACAGTCACTGGTGGAAGGAGGGGTGTCACTGCTGTTAGATGGCACGAAGGCACTCCGCAGGGTGCCCACATCTGGTCTGAAAGTTTACATGAAATATGTGTGGGCAATAAAGAAGTAAAAGAGTCAGTATGCCATTTCAATCCAGCTATTGTGAATCCAGTTATTCATCCTGCTCCAGGCTACTTCCATTGGTATATATGAGAGTTATTATATTTGTACTGCATTTATGGCAACTGCAGGGACAAATTTTCCCTAATTCTTTCTGCCAAATTCTGTGTTCCACTGTCCAGAGATAGTCATTCCCTCTCTTTGATGCCCTTATTCTGGCTTATTCAATGGCTCCAAATTCAAAAGGAAGAAAAAAAAAAAAAAAAGATGCTTTTGGGGTTAGTTGTGACAGCGTTTTGTCCAAGAGATGCTTGGGGAATATCAAAGAAAGGAAAATATTTTAAATATTCCCTTTCTAATGTTCCACTTAATAGGACTAATCTCCCTCTTATAATTAGGTAATTAGCATTATTTTCTTTTTATTTAACTGTCTTTTTGCACACAAGACAGGGTGAAAGGCAAGCAAAAGAACTACCTTTATTGAGGCTGGTTAACAGTACCAGTGTTATAGATCTCAAATATGCAATCACTTGCTGCTCACATCAATACCCACTCACAGTGCACCCAGTGCTGAAGGAACTGTTGCTGTGTATGCTTTGAATGTATATAAGGGATGATTTATTTTCCTTTCTGTCTTTTTTTCCCTTCCTTTCTGTACTACTTTAAAAAAAAAAATATATGAAACCACAGAATCAATGCTAATGTACCACATTCTGTTTCTGGCCTGAAAATATAAAATACAAAGAAATTCTGTGTTAAAGGTGCAAATTCCCTCCTTTACCATGCTGTCTGGGTACTGCAGGGGGTCAGAGCAAGGGATGCCCCCTCCTCTGTGGTCACAGCAATAGCTGAAGGTGCAGCCCCTGGTTCTGAGCTGCCTTGCACATCTGTGCCAGAGAAAGATCATCACCACCCTAAGGATATTTCTGTAGGCTTTAATATGTTCTCTAAGTTTTTATGGCTAAGGCATCCAGGGGTAGTTGAAATGAGTCTGATCATTTTCTTTGGTTCTGATTAAAAAAAAATCCAACAAACAAACTGAAAAACCAAAAAACTGAAACAAAACCCAAACTCATTTGCTATTCAGATGGACTAAATTTGTTCCCTGTGTGTGTCTCATTCTGCATTAACAGCAAAAGGACTCTCTGAATCCCCCTTCCCTTCTCTCCCCCCTCAACTTCTCCAATGGTATTCAGAGTGGCAAATAAGGAGTACTTAATGAGGAAGCTTATTTCTAGTGCTATAACAATAATAGCAGTAATCATAATGAAATTAAGAGGAGACAAAAGACAAGAGAAAAGACTGGAGTAGCGACAACTGAATCGGGGCATTATTGGATTCCTTTGCTTTTTCCTTTTTTTTAAAGATGGTTAATGTAAAGAACTAGCACAGATGAAAAACCAAGACTGAGGGTGGGTGGAGAAAGCAGTTTTAAAAACTGTGCAAGCAGGGATGAAACAGCTTCTGCAAAGGAGGGGACAACACTAAATAGCTTCATTCAGCAAGAGAGAGAAAAGGAAAGGGTGAAAGGACGGGATGAAAGGGGAGATGAGAACTGGTGAGCAGGCAAGGGGACCACTGTGCCCACGGCTTGGCAGTGCCTTCCCCTCCCACCTTAGCACTGTGGCAAGGACACCAGCAGAGATTTAAGAAGGATACTCAGCATCTCTCTCCCTCTCCCCCTCTTTCCAGCCTCCCAGAGGCACAGACAGACGTGCTTCCCCCAAACACACGTGCCCACAGCCCCGTCATTTCCTCCGCCACCTCCCTGTTCCCTGGGAGCACAATGTCCCCCTCATCCATCACTGGCTCCAGCACTGTGCCTCTGCCACTGATTTTTCTGGCTGCATTTCTTAGCTATCCTAGCCACAGTTCAGCACAGGCTTTCTAGAAAATCAGACTTTTCTACCCAAAATATCTCTCTTCTTTTTTTTTTTTTAAGAAACCCTCATCTAGAGAGATGGGTGATCTTAAGCTATCACAGATTCTCCTGCTAATTATATCCACACTCATATTCAGCTTCCATGTTCACAGCTATTATGACAAACAGATCTGAGATATTTTTGCTGTGTTCAATTTACCATTATGCTCCAAGGTTATACTTTTCCCTGACCTGCTCAAGCCCATCTAATATTAACAAATTGAGCATTTACATGGGTTCCTTTCCAAGCATGAAGTTGATTAGGAATTTAGGAAATGCTGGTGATTTAAAGATTAACCTTTCATATAATTACTGACATAAACCAGAGCTATTAAGGTATTAGAAACAACTATTCAGAGCATATTCTACATTTAAGGAAAAAAAAAAAATCACATTTCAAGCCATGCGAAAGACTTTCCATACCAACCAATTTTATATTTTTTTTTTTTAACCAGCAGAAAAACCTGGTGAAAGGAAAGGAGTAAGCACAGCCTACCTCCAAAGTTATGTAGAGGAAAGCAAAGCTATAAAAATAAAACAGAAACCAAGCAACAGTCTTCTGCTGGCAAGACACAGCTTGTAATTGGGTGGGTGGCTGTGAAGAGCCGAGATGAACGCTGCAGAGCACTGTAATTTTATTGCACCGTGTCTGCTCCAAAGTGAACGTTTTTGCAATGAAATCTGTATTTCTGTGAGAACAGGGCAATTGTTTTTTTGTTATAAAGATAACGTCACTGGTTGGCATTCAATTCAGACACAACTCTTCAGCCTTTAAAGCAATTACTGTTCTTATTTGCCTTTGCTGGGGGGGGGATAGTTGGGGGAGACAGTCAAATGGAACAGGCTGCCCTGAAAGGAGTTTGAGCCCAAAGCCCCAGATCTGCACCACAGGAGAAGAAATTCAGTTTATAGCAGCCACCAGCTTTTCACCTTTTCCTCCATTTCTCCTCTTCCCAAAAATCCAAACATGCACATCACTTCCAAAAGCCAGTGACTAAAGGATAACACTAGGAGTGTCTGTGCCTGGCAAACAGCACCTACTGTTCTGCTAAGGCACTTTTATTTTAAATCATTCTGCTGCTCTCATGTTCTTCACATCCTCACCAGACACAGCAGCTACCGCCAGAGAGATGTCTTTCAACACGGGTGCTATGGGAATATGATCAATTCCCTTCCATTTCTGAGCTGGCAAAGACTCAATCCAAGCTTTCAAAGGTAATAGGTAAGTAGGAAAAAATCTACTTCATTGCTGAATTATGGTTTTTAGCGCAGCAGATTTCTCTGGCTGACATGGTCACACGCTAACCCAACCATTTATCACCAACTTTATTTATCCCGGCCCCTTTTTGCTGATGGATCTTTCCCCCAACAGCAAAGCAGGGCACGGCGCCGGGGAGGGGGCTAAAAATTGTATTCCCAGTAAAATCTGAGATGTAAAAAGGTATGCCTGGACACATCAAACTGAAGGGCTGATCCAGTGAAGGCAGTGCAGCCTCTGTGCAGCAGATCTCCCTGTACCCTAGTGGTCACAGTCAGGTATGAGCAAACATCCTCCTCGTGGCTGGGGGACTCCAACAGGAAACAGGCTCCTGAATACTTTTTAAAATACATACTTTCGAATTTTTATCCCTTCTTACCCAACCTCTCATTCCCAGAACCTCACAGGCAGGGTGAATCAAAAGCAAGAGGGGGAGGAGGAAGAGGAAAACCCTGAAAATGCGAAACCAAGCTGCAAGAACAATCCACAGCTATGGAATTCCAGAGGTTCGGGCTCTTTTCACAGCTGCCAGCCCTTTGAAACACACCTGCCATCAACCCTCTGTGCAAGACGAGAGGTAAAGCGAGCTCCCAGGAGTAAACCTGGATCTCTCTCCAAGGTTCAGTGCCTCTCTGACAGCCTGGTAAATTCAGAGAGCCTGGTAAATATTAAAGAATATTAATAATAATGAGATAAACCACCTGGGCGTTTTGCTCACCTCTTTTTTTTTCTTTTTTAAGCTTGGCTCCGTACTAAAGTTTACCTTGACAGAATCTGATCCAGATTATTTCCCAAAGCCATTTTTTTTCCAACAGCAAACAGAAATCTGTGGCTGCTGCTAAAAGGTTTGCTGAAGAAGCCACTGCATGTTTACCTGAATTTCATGTAAATGTCATTCTGTATTGGACATCCTGTGTTTCTTCACCAGCATCTGCAGCTGCCTCCACGTCCCCAAACCTTACCCTGGCACCTTTATATACAGCTCAGAAAAGCCCTAAAAACCAAAACCCACTGTGTGGGACAGTGTTTTGAGCCTGAGGAAGGTGGAGGGCACAGAGCATCAGCTGAAAAAAAATTGCAATTCCACAGGACAGAGGAAATCACTGCTAAAAAATAAGGGGGGAAATTGTAATGGGGACAGTGCCCGTAACAGATTAATCAGGGAGATTTAGGTGATAACCAACACAGCAGAGCCTCATCAAGGGATAGCTAAGCTCTGTGTTGAAATTTGGTGACAAAATGAGTATAAACAAAGATGTATTTGCAGGGGGAAAACAGCAATACATGAAGTCACATGGAAATGAACCCAGGGCTTATTCCACTGTCCGTCTTTTCTCTGTCATGAGGGGCTTTTTGGTATATTTTTTAAAATTTTCACTTTTTTATTGCTGTTATGCACAGAATTGAACCCGTGGAGATTTCACTTTTGCTTTATGGGAAATATGCTAAACCAACAGTTGTTTTTTTTTCAATGGGAGGCACTTCTAGCCTGAAATAAACCTTACTGTATTCGATTGGTGTTTCTATTTCCCTGATTCAATCCACTAGCTGACAGAATGAACATATTCCCAAAAAGTTGTCTGAAGTAGTTTTATGAAGTTACACTGAGTATTTTTCCTAATAAAAAGGGTTGGAAACTTTTTCCCCCTCGGTTATCGTTTCCCACTGTGCAGGATACTCCAGCCCCAATCTGTCACTTTGCATTAGCAAAGGAGTCAAGCTCTGGCTGTTAATGAAAACTCTTAATGAGGATTTGGTGAATAAGTCCTGGGAATCAAACTCGAAACAAACACTAAAATCTGCCTCAGATCTATTGTTTGCAGGTAATAGAATCTGGGAAATTAAAGAACATTTAAAGCAAGAGGGCATTTAAAACAACAAATAGGGTCAACCAAATTGTGTTTATCAAGAAATTAAAGAAATCATAGAATCAGACACAGTTAAGGGTTGAAAGGGACCTTAAAGATTTCATTCCACCCATACCATGGGCAGGGACACCTTCCACCAGCCCAGGGTGCTCCAAGCCCCGTCCAACCTGGCCTGGGACACTTCCAGGGATCCAGGGGCAGCCACAGCTTCTCTGCCCAACCTGTGCCAGGATCTCACTATTAACTAAATAGAACTAAAAATAACTAAAATACACTGCAGTTCCCCTAGTTCTGAGCTGATCAGAACAGACTGGTAAGTCTTGTCTCAGTAATTAATTTCATTTTCAGATTTAAGGTGTCTAACGCCAAACAAGAGGGATGATGATGGGTTGTCTGGGGAGTAACATCATGTTTCTGTAACCACCTGCACTCCTGAGCTTTTGGACTCCCATAACAGTACCCACAAAGTGGTATAAAGCAAAGGCAATTTCACATTCGGACTTTGCAACAGCTTTTGACAAAATGCCTTTTAAAGATTTCAGTTTGCCACAAATAAAACAAGCTCCACGGTCACAGGAAATTAGATAGGCACCCAAAAATACAGTGGCCTTTTACTGAACACAGTGAAAAAAAGGGAGGATTATATGGCCCCAAGGTCAGGGCTGCTGAATCATCCCAGCTATGATCAAGAAATAGATGGCATTTTTCAAATGACAGATTATTTATATTGTGAAAAGGAATGAAAATCATGAAGATGTGCAAGGGGACTTCCAAAGGCTGAAGCTTATATAAGCTTTGATGGATGAAATTCTGAATTGTCAAATACAAAGCAAAAGACAAGATATAAGGAAAACTGCTCATCCATGCCTTGGTGATGTAAGTTAGAGGCAACAATTGGACAACTGTCTTCCTGGGTACTGCATTAAAATCTCTGCTCAGTGTGCAGAGAGGGGGAAAAAAAAAAGGTGGAAAAAAGTGGAATAACATCTCAAATGTACACGAAACAGAAGAGCTCTCAGGACATTAAATAGCTTGATATAAATCACTATTATGCCTTGAGTTGGAAAATCCTGTTAAGGATTAGTTAGGAAAGGATCTAAGTGCTAGATAAGGATAAATACTGACAGGTAAAGGGATGAATGATGTGGGGGAGCTTGTATGCGAGGAGAGAGGCAAAGAAACCCGACCTACAACTGCAGCATGAGAGCAAAACGTGGAGCCACCCCCCCTCTAGTGGCCAGTCCACACAGGACCACTGTAAAAATAACCCAAATCACTTTAAAACAAGAAAACATCCCTCTCTTTTTATTCCCCTTTCAGTTTTACGTTGCTTCCCTGTATATTATTATTATTTGCTATTCCTTATTAAACTGCCTGCTGCATTCCTGGGTTGTTTCTTGTCATTACTTGGTGCAGAAGTTGTTGTACAGAACACATGAATTTTTTGAGATGTGCTCCTACCGACCTGCAAGAAGAGGATACTCAGTGTGACAGGAGCCCGTGCACACTCCAGCAACAGGAATAATCATAAATTAAAAAAAATAAGCTTTGGAACTCATTGTATGAGACATAAATAGGTGTTAAAAAAAAGGAAGAGTTGTACAGAAGTGGGAACAGGGAATTAAATGGGTACATAGATCCCTAAAACTTTTTAGGTTGAAAAAGATACTTTTCCAGGCACAGCATCTGGGACAAGGAACTCATGCAGTGGAAATGGTCTTTTTCATTTCCTCCTCGTGCACCAGTCACTGAATTTCAGTGTTTCCAACCAGCCTGCCCAGCTACAGCCACCTGGAGAAACTGGGGCCAGGTGGACCCTTCACATCACAGGCTCTTCTTGGCCACTCACTCCTTCTTCTGTAGGGCATTTGCTAAAACTGTAAAAGTCCCCATTTTTACCAGTTTCTCTGAATAATTCAGTGTAACAGACCATTTTCTGTTACTATCACTTAACAATCCTACCCAGGAACGTGCTGGGGACTGAGGAGATGAGGTGCTGAGCCGGGGGCACTCAGAGGTGCTGCTAGGACTGAGAAGGAGCTGTGCTCTCCTCCTGGTTGAAATAACACCAAACACATGGTAGGACTGTTCAAGTTGTGTTCTGCTTTGTTCAAGTTGCGTTCTCTACCAAAAAAAAAAAAAAGGAAGAAAAAGAAAGAACAACCTTGGTGGCTTGGAGAAGTGACCATCCTTTGGTTGCACTTCCAGCGAGCCTATTACATCCTTTTAAAAAATCCCAGTGTACCAGGCTGGGGTGGTAAGGAAGATGAGAAGTATCAAGGGATTATATTTGTCTCCTGTAAAAATCTTTCCATCGCTTCAGTTTTCTCAATCTCTGCTTCAAATTACATCCTTACTAATATTTTTTTGAGATATGGGTTAATTTCTGTATCTAACAGATAAATTAACCCTTTCTACAAGGGGTTTGATGAGAAATTGCCCAAGAATGTGTTTCTAATTAAGGCTTGGAACATACGACACACTTTTGTGTGCATTTTAATAATTAAAGCAGTCGCTGCCCTTTCACAGATTGTTCTGAAATTACCTGTGGACTGTCTAAGATGGTGCCTTGTTATACCTTACAGTGCCTTAGCTGGAGTTCAGAGCTTGCACTCTTATTTTAATAATTAATTTGTGAAATTGAAACTAAAGAACACCACCACAAACAAGGCACAGTTTGACTTCTCCCATCTTAAATTTAAAAAAAAAAAAAACCAAAACATTTTCAATATGTCTTAATTTTAAAAAAGTAGCAGAAGACACTGAGCACTGTGGAGATGGGCACAAGAATCAGGAAAATCTTCCAGGGAAACCTAAAGAAAGCTGGTTCTGTGCTCACTGTGGAGGGAAATCCAGGCTGATCCCCCAAGGAAATCTATTTTTCCCATCAGTACTTACAGAGAATCATATACATATTTCTGACAATTACAGGAGGGATTAGAAGCAAGTGATTTCGAATATTTGGCTAAGCACCTCACACTGCAGGGGAATTTCTTCCCCACTGGTTAATGCAGTAATATACTTAGTTTTATATAAGAAATTCATGTTTTCATCCATACAACTCCTCAATCTTACTCTGCCAAACAGTATTTTCGTTTCCTATATTCCTTCTCACAGTAGCCAAAAGGCAAACCCTGTTTTTTAGCTGAAGAGCCAAAAGTTTTTACACACTGAAGAAAAGGGTCTTCTTCAGAATGACACCTGAGCGTAACCAGTGATTTTCCTTGAGTGCCTTTACTGGGGTAAATTAAGTGTCAGGTTCCAGACTAATTCATCCCTTATTAATGAACAATATCAACATTTCTCTTTCATTATAGATAGCACATATTACAGGGTACCAGAAGCAGTTTCTATTACTGAAGTTATCTCAAAGGCTCTTCTCCAATATCTGCCACAATTAAAGGAAAAAAAAAAAAAAGAGCCAAACCCAAAAAACCAGAAAACATTCAATCATAATTCTAATGATAGATCATTTTCCCCTTCACTAAAATGAAATCTTAAAAGCCATTTAATTAAACTGAATAACTGAATCACTTCAACCATGCAAAGAATTAAAACTAAGGCTTCTCTCTTCCCAGACACTAAAATATGGCACAACAATTATTTACCACATGGAAGCAAACCTTAACAAACTATTCTGAGCAGGTTTTTCATATTCATAAATAGTAACTTCATTGATTTGTATTTTCTATTGCAAATTTTACCTGTGCCTCTCTGTAACACTCAAGAGTGACAAGAAGTTGCCAAGTGACCACGTGCTCTGAACATCTGCAAGTAGGAAAACTTGTCCAGGTTCTGTTTGACAGTCTCACAGCTTTTAGTTAAAAAAAAAGAAAAAAAGACTAAATTTTATGCTTAAGCCTCCTGGTGAGCCTGACAAACCACTCCCCTTACATCATTAAAGCAGCCTTGTCCCAGCTGCAGCTTTGCAATATAGATGATGTTCAGCTGGACACATAAAGGCTGTTGGCAAACCAGCTGCAACACGTCCTTGGAGCAATTTATTTTGCTTTTAAACTACTGTACCTGTTTGCCCCCACCCCAGAAGTTTTATCTGACCTATAGCTAACCTTGTAGGAGTTCATTTTCCCCTTGCAGGAGTTAAAAAGAGAAAGTTTCTTTACATTGCAAATGCTATTTGCTAAGTCTCTTCTGTGTGTATTCTGTGCTTCCAGAGGATTAAAGAAGGAATTTTATCACTGCGAGAATGGGAAAATAGATTTGCAGATGTAGCAATCCTGTACAGCCCGTGGTTCAGAAAAAACATTCTCACTACCATCAGGAAGGAAAAATCATTTCCCAAATTGTCCCAAGTCTCTTCCTACAGAGATTCAAAGGACAATGATGCACTTCCTACGTGACTCCTTTCAACCACTTGCAACAACAGGCCAGCTCCAAATCCCTTCCTGTGATTAGGCTCAGGATTATTTCACGCCTGTCTCTTGGTGCCTATATTTGTCGGTGTTAGGCATTTTTTGCAAGGTGAACACAAGTTATTTTATTCAGAGGTGTGAAAAAAAAAAAAAAAGAACTGGTCCTTGATGCATTAGTCAGGTTTCCATCACTACGAAGTAAAGCATTGATTGGGATGAAAACTCTAGAAATCACTTTTTTTATTTTTTCTTTTTGACATTCTTGCCAACTACATAATTATGCCCCGAACGATTTTGTGCCAGGTGGTTTGGCTAACAGATGGAATGGTATATTTGTTCACTCTTCATAAACCAAGCTCCTTTCAAAAACTGTGAGCCTGACGTACCTACATTATTGACTGACAGTTACAAATGCCTAATAATTAATTAAACTCTAGCTACTAATTACAGCGAGTCCTGTGAGCACTACTGGAAATATGTGATAGTGTCTTTACAGTAACATTTTTAAATCACGGCAGATAAAAATACTGGTGTGAAATGATGCTCTACAGACAAAAGAGCTTTGCTGTGAAGTATCTTAGGAATGTTTAAAGCAGGACACATTGCACAACAGGCACTAAAAGCCTTGAGAGATGGACCTGTGAGAACCTCAAGAAGTTCAATAAGCCCAAGGTTCTGCACCTGGGTCGGGGCAACCCCAAGCACAAGTACAGGTTGAGGAGGGGAATGGATCAAGAGCAGCCCTGGGGAGGACTTGGGGGTACTGGGGGACAAGAAGCTCAACATCCACCCTGTGTCCTGGGCTGATCCAAAGCTGTGTGGGGAGCAGGAGAGGGGGGGATTCTGCCCCTCTGCCCCGCTCAGGTGAGACCCCACCTGCAGAGCTGCCTCCAGCTCTGGAGTCCCAGCACTGGAAGGACATGGAGCTGTTGGACCGAGTCCAGATGAGCCCACCAAGATGATCAAGTGGATGGAGCACCTGTCCTAAAAGGGAAGGCTGAGAGAAGTGGGATTGTTCAGCTTGGAGAAGAGAAGGCTCCAGATGACCACCTTAAGCACCCTCCAGTGCCTAAAGGGGACACAAGAGAGCTGGAGAGGGACTTTGGATAAGGGATGGAGTGACAGGACAAGAGGGACTGGCCAGAGGAAAGATTTAGACTAGATATTAAGAAGAAATTCTTCCCTGGGAGGGTGGGCAGGCCCTGGCACAGGTTGGGCAGAGAAGCTGTGGCTGCCCCTGGATCCCTGGGAGTGTCCAAGGCCAGGCTGGATGGGGCTTGGAGCAACCTGGGCTGGTGGAAGGTGTCCCTGCCCATGGCAGGGGGTGGAATGAGACAGTCTTTAATGTCCCTTCCAACTCAAATCCTTCTATTATAACCTTAAATATTGTTCCTATAAGATTATTTTTCACAATTTTGAAATGCCAACTGCTTAGTAAAACCAACTGGTGGTTGTGACCAGCCCTAGGAAATGCAGTCGGGTTCAGAAGACTCTTCCCAGACAACATATACTCTATATTATCACCATTAATGCCCTGGAGAGATAATTAAACTGCCATCAAAACATGAGACTGCCGTTCCTTTATCCACCCCAAATTAGAGGCTATCTGAGGCTAGCTTATTTATTTCTTGCCTGCACACTCCAGATGGAAATAAGGACACCTTTGTTATCCAGAGGATGGTCAGAGAGTCCATTCTGTCTGGCTGTGTCAGAATGACTGTGCATATGCTCAACACATAATGAAGGCAGAGAGTAAATCCAGCACGGTCAAGAACTCTAGGGCAGAGCTGACCCTGTCCCATCAAACACTTCCCTAAACATCTACAAACATTACCAACTTCCCTGCCCATGTAATGACCCCCATCATAATCCCACAGAGCTGAGGGGAACAACAGATACATTTCCCACCCAACCTTCCCATGGGAAAATAGTAATTAATTTCAAAAACAGAAAATGAGAAAAGCTTTTTGTCATAGCATATTAATATCCCTACTTCTGCTATCACAGAGCTGTGCCAGAAACACTGATTTAATAGGCACTGCAAAAGCAATTACCATGAAAATAATATTAGCCAGCGATTTATTATTTTTTAGTAAAGTCCTTGTTTTGGCTAGCAGACCACAGCAACAGATTCCAATAAAACTGGGTAATTGAAAGAAATTGCAAGTGTCTAAATAGCTGTGACACCAAACATATGAAGCAACAGTTCTCAGCCTGGCCTATTGGTCTGCTTGGGATTTCAAACATGGACAACCTGGGGAGCCAACAAAGGAAGAGCCTACACAGCAGAAAGAGAGCACTGAAGCAATGAGATCTTCAGTAAAACTCCCTTTCAGGAGTGACATCAGCAAAGAGGACAATGGAGAATAACGTAGAGAGGTTTAATCCACTCGGGAAATAGCACTCCTGCCTCAAGTCCTTCCCTTGCCCCTGGTTTTCTTCATAAGAAATATATTATTTGGAGTAATTCTATCAATTTGTAAGCAACATGTATTCATCTATTTATAGCACACGACTGGAAACTTGCTTAGATTCACTGAAATGTTAAGCTCCATGTTCAGCTTTAGAAGTTGCCCAGTGATCCTCTCGCCTTGGATTGATCGGCACGACGAGATTTCACCTAAATCAATTAATTTTTGTGTTTTCCATGTGACTACATTGCTTAACTCACACCAGAGCTCTGTGACATTCACAAACTTAAGAAAACTGCCTATTACAAGATCTAAATTATTTAATTCCTGTACAGAACAGCTACTGACAGCTGTGTGCTTGGAGACATAATAATGTGGCTAACAATTAAACGATGCCTCTTAGGACATCTGGGACCAGAAAACATGTCATAGTCAAGCCTGTCATCCCTGGAAAGACCTTTGAAGATCATCATATATGCACGCACTTTGTAAGCAGGGCCAGCACAAGCCAGAAAGGTCACTGGAGAGCTCATAAAATCGCCAACAGCAAAATACATAAACAGTTTTTACACAAAACCTTCCGACTATTTGAGACAGTAAAAACCTCCTCATATTTCCAGCACTCAGTTCACTACAGGACTCAATCAAGAAGCAAGGTAAAGGTAATGGGAAGCTCCTGTGTCATGTAATGTAGGTTTATGCACAAGCTCAGAGCTGAATCCACCTTAATGTAAGTGAACAAACAAAATATATAAAAAAGGATATGCCTTCTTTGAAATAAATGCCAGTCTTTTAATGTCTTGATATCTCTAATAATCTTAATGATCTTAGTTATTATTATCTTAATTATCTTAACCTTATCTTACAAGATACCACTGCTGGTATGATAATTGAATTAATAATTTAGCATTTTGCAATCGAAAGCTGCCTTGTTTCCTCATGGGTTCGTCAGGAGAATGGCAGCTGACATCACAAAATGAGGCAGGGACACATTTTGGCATTTGCCACAAGCCTATATCAAGATACATAGTCTTGACTCTCCAGCTTTGCCAAGGAGTAGGAGTATTCACAGGCGAAGCTCCCAGTTTTAGACACGGGAGTTTCAAACACAGAATTGGTGATTAATAAAGCACCATCTCCCTGTACCTGAATTTAACGCTTAGCATCAAAGTTTTTGTGTGTTTTCACAGATTGGAGGATGACACGTCTGAACCGATTCCCTCTCTGTTGTTTCAGACATGATACTTTTTTTGGTGCAGCACAAACCCAGGGTCACTGAGGAGAAGGTGCCATTAGCATTGCTGTTTCCATCTAACCCGAACAGTGGGACATCTCCCCATCCAAACACGGATCAAGTGCTGTGTTTTCCCAGGGAATGGAGGTTGGCCCAGAAACTCTGTGGCAACAAAACCTGAAATCCCAATATCTGCAGGTGAACTGATTCCACTCCTCCCCACAGGAGCCTTGGAGGAAGCCAAGCTTTATTGTGCATAAACAGGAGCTCAACTGCAATCTTCCCTTTCTGTGTAGGTTTTCTCAGCCAACAGGTTATTTCCAGACCTGTCCTGAGAAGTTGGTAGCTCAGCTCGGTTCATTTCAAAGTATGATTTTATCACAGGGATTTTAAAAGATTGACTTTTACTCCAGTACCACGGAGAAACCAGAACCTCTTTGGCTACGAAGCTCTTCCCCTTCTCCTCACTCTACAGATGGGAGCTCGGCTTTGAGGATGCTGATTAAACTGGAGCATGTCTGGAGAGATCCTGAGAAAGGGGGTTTTTTTTGTCTTAGACACACCACTCCATCAAGGGCTTGCTTAAATCTCATAGCAATCTTTAATTCTCACCTATCAATACAGTGCTCCTAAATAACCCTGTTGTCTCATTTCACTGTCAGTGGATACCTTTGTTAGACAGTGCTTGAGAGCCAATAAAACATAAACACAGATTAGACCATTCCCTTAGAACTCTGTGAAAGACGCTCTTTATAGCATAAAGAGATTTGAAATGAATATATCAATGCCATCAAAGAACTAAAAAAGAAATAAAAAGTTCTGTTTGATTTCTGCCATGGTAACTAAAGGGCTTCATTTTCAGATCACAGCCTGGTTAATCCAGAAGGTTTCCAGCTCCTCTAGTGATGATTCTTCTGGAAGTTTCTGCTGAATTTGTGTATTCAGCTGGCTGACTTCAGAGTTTTCAAAGACAGGGGAAGTTTCTCCAGAATTATGCTAGGAAGGGAGTATCAGCTCATCCCAGATATCTGGAGGATTCTTGGGAGTGTGAAGCCAGAGATACAGACGTATTTCCTTGCACGGATAGAAAATGAAGAGTCTCCTATTTCAGAGCCAAGAAGGAACAGTCTGGAGCCTACAAGGACACAAACATCCCATCAGACAGGACAGCAGCTTGCTCAAAGTGACTCTGAACAGCTTCTTCCAGAAGCAGCCATAATTTTGGCAGTAAATTCCACTAAAATAACCAAAATCACCTCGAGCAAGGTCCTTTATCTCTGACTGATTGTGCAATACAAGTTTTCCATCAGGGCTCAGGAACTGTGGCACTCTAAATTCACACCCTTGTTTCCTCAAGTAGGGAAGTAATGTCGTTTGAAAATACAGATTTGCTTAATGTCAGCAAAACGAAAGAATTCCTTGTGAAAAGGTACTGCCACCAGCACCTCAAATGGCTGACTCAAAGCTAATTGAATCCTCCTCTCAAGCTAGGCTTGTCTTACCAGCCAGCAGAAAAAGATCAGATGATATTCATGGGGTAAGAAACTCTAGTCTAGACAAAAGTGGCTCTGAAAAACGACTTGAGGTCTTCAAGTCTTTTGTAAGGGGAACTGTTCTCATTCTCTATGTCTAGGCCAGGTGAAGTAAGAAGGAATCAGCTCCAATTGCAACAGAAGAGATTTGGATTCCATGCTAGAAAGCATTTGCTAATACAGTTCAGCACAGGAGATGAAATAATTTTATTCACGCTCAGAATTTTAGTCTTTTATTGCAACTGAACTGTATTAGGACTCTTCCAAGTAACTGTCCATATTACATTGCTCTTTAGGAACAAGAATACTTTGAAAAACTAAGCCCTTCTTCACTTGCTGTCATCTCATACATGTTCTTAATTTAAACTTACCTACACACACGGGTACTGAAGTGCAATACATACATGTGTGTGTATCCATAAGGTTTTGACAGCGTGCAAAGCGACACGCAATGAGATCATTAAGTTGGATTTTCCTCTCAAGTGCATCCACATATTGTCACTAACACGCCCTGGACAGACTTAGCACTACTTGTCTCCAGGTTAATGGAAATTCCTGTTGACTTGACAGCACAGGCAGAGCAGTGCTTAGTGAATTTTAAAATAAAGGGTCAGTTTGAGACAAAAGCAAGGGCATATGCTGTTGGCTTTATTCTACTTCCTTATTTAATATATAACATAAAGGCAGGGCAGGAAAGAGCTGTAAACCCCTGCGTTTATTTTATTAAGCTACTAGTTTACAAATTGGACTATTTCTGATCCCTGCTTTTTTCTCAGCTGCCTTTGATTCAAAGAATTTTTGCTCTTTTAGTTTAAAGAAGAAAGACTGCCAGAAGAACGAACGGGTATCGCTAATTCAGGTTTTTCATATTCAGAGCAGGACTAAAATTCTAACAATTCCAAATGGGTTTGACAACAGGGATATGGAGCAGTTTAATTCAAAGATGTCTTTATACTTTCATTTTCTAAAATATTGTATAGGGGTGTATTAAATATTGTTATTTAGCAGCTAAATGACAGAAAAGAAATAAAGGAGAACATTTTAAGAAGCTATTTAGCTCACTTGCCTACAAAAAGTCAAAATCAATTGTATCATTCTTGACAAATGTGGTTATTATCAAAACCCTGTATTGATAAGGATTTTGCAGCATCCTCAGTCAATATCCTTGTGTGCTGAACTCTCTTCACTCCTACTACATTGTCCTTAATTCTAACCTAAACCTTTCCTGCTGCAAGCCAGGACTATTTCTCCTGTGCAGCAGGACAATGAAACCTGTTTATTCTATTCTACTTTGCAGCAGCATTTTCATAGTTCAAGATCTGGAGGAAAAATGGGTGCGATTTTCACTTCTCCAGACAAAACACAAGTTCACTCAGTCTTCTCTCGTCCGTTGTACTTTCCCCAGGTCTCTGATCATTATTTTTACTTTCCCTTTCAATCAGACTTCATCTTCCTTGAAGTCTGTACCCCAAATTGACACAGTGTTCATCAAAGGTCTTAGGAATGTGCTGAGATAAAATCCATCCTGCTCTTACGCTGCACTACAACTCACCCACATCCTTGTCCAAAGAATCACTGCACCCTAGGTTCGTTGTCTCTTTCTATAAAATGCATATTTTGTTATGTCAAGATATAAGGCAAGAAAATCAAGGACACATTTCGGATGAGCAGAGAGCTGGAGCACCTCTCCCTCAAGGACAGGCTGGGAGAGCCAGGGGTGTTCAACCTCGAGAAGAGAAAGTTCCAGGGAGACCTGAGAGCCCCTTCCAGTGCCTAAAAGGGACACAAGAGAGCAGGAGAGGGACATGAGACAAGGGATGGAGGGACAGGACAAGGGGGAATGACCTCCCACTGCCAGAGGGCAGGGTTAGATGGGATATTGGGCTATTGGAAATCCTTCCCTAGGAGGGTGGGCAGGTCCTGGCACAGGTTGGGCAGAGAAGCTGTGGCTGCCCCTGGATCCCTGGAAGTGTCCAAGGCCAGGTTGGACGGGGCTTGGAGCAACCTGGGCTGGTGGAAGGTGTCCCTGCTCATGGCAGGGGTGGATTAAGATGGTCTTTAAGGTCCCTGTCAACCCAAACCATTCCGTGATTCTATGAATATGCTTTCTTACAAATAAATAGTGAAACTCTGCACACCCATATTTACCAGTAATAAAAAAACCAACCCCAAAACATTTCTTTCTCTCACTCCAGTCTGTGTTTTGTTTGATATCTCAGCTGCATTCATAAAGTTCCGTTCTGTCAATACTGTGTATACTCAAAACTACATCCTTCTAAGGAACCACTTTCAAGCGAATTCAAGCGAAGCAGCCCATTCATCTAAATTGACCACACACAAATACATTGGCACAAGCAGAGCTGTTAATTTATATGCGTATTTCAGCCAGGCAATTAACCATATCCTTTACCAGAGATACATTTTACAGTGACTTAAAACTGGGAATAAGCCATTAAATACACAATAATAAATCCTTCCTCTCAGAATCCCCAGTCTGGAAATGCACCACAATTGGAAAACACTTTTAGAAATTACTTGAAGACAACAGTTCTGTTTCAAAAATTAATTTAGTCATCAGAACAATGATATACTGGACAAGACACTACTAAACAACATGTTTTTTTAAAGTATACTGTGATTTTATTTATTTTCTTTTTGTCATATGAAGACAGTTGTTTCATTGTCTTATCCCTCACAGGGAGTGGCAGCTCCTGACAGCCCTGCAATGTTTCCTCTGGATGTGGCCCAAGTAAGCTGACATTTGAGAGACAGTACAGAGCTGAGAGGAACTATATTAATTATTATGAAAAGTCCAAGCTGTCTTCAGAGTATCTCAAACAGCATCAGATAATTCAGTATTGTGTAAAACATGTTAGGGTTAAATTATATCTCAAATATTATTTTAAGCCCCAATCTTTGTTGTAGGTTTTAATTAAACCTTTTTAATTAAACAAAATAAAGCCCATGCCAGATGGTTTAATGAGAATGTGAATATTCAGCTGGGAGATGTGAAAGCTAAAGAGCTTTAGTGACCTGATTCAAAGGCTACTGAAGCAAACAGAAGGACTCCACATATCACAGAAGCACACAATGGGTTGGGTTGGAAGGGGCCTTAAAGACCAGCTGGTTCCATCCCTTGTCCCAAGTCCCTCTCCAGCTCTTCTGAAGCCCCTTTAGGCACTGGAAGATGCTCAAAGGTCTCCCTGGAGCCTTCTCTTCTCCAGGCGAACCCCCCCCCAGCTCTCCCAGCCTGGCTCCACAGGACACTTGCTCCAGCCCTGGTGGGTGAGCCCAGGACCATCCTCGATGGTCAATACACACCAAGGTACCTCACACAAAAGTCCCTCTGTTTTTATTTCCCCTCTGCCCTGAAATGTCTGGGTGCACAAAGAAATCTCCCCGTTCTTCTCTCCAAGGCTGATGATTTTGGGCTATTCATTCTTATGCACCTTCCCATGTAAACAACTTCTTTTACCACATCTTTCTTGGGTGGTTTTATTTTCCCATCCCATCTTGCCCATTTTCACACCTGGCACCAGCATCTCTTCCCTTGTCTCTCTCATCTCCAACTCCATCCTCCTCCCCATTAGTGCGACCAAAAACAGCTTCATGGGACCTGCCCAGAAAGGGTCTCTCAATATCTCTCTCCCTTTGCTACAGACCTGAATTTAAGACTAATTTCTCCATATTTAGCCACATCCCCTTTTTTTTTTATTTTTATCTACTACAAGTCTTTCTCTTTCTTCTCTTTTTGCTAATCTGACACACACATTTCCTGTAAATGCATTCCATACTCAAGGCTCACTGTTACTCAATCCATATATTAAGGTAGAATGACTTCCAAATGTATCAACTTCCTAAGTGTAGCTTTAATATCAAGTTTTCAGACATCTGATCCAGCTTCAATTTAGGTTTTAATCTCTTTGGGACATACTTTGTGCCTTCATTTACATCCTCTATGTAACATTTCCCAAAATCTTTTTTAAAAATGTGAAGATTTTCTTTTTTGTTGCCACTTGTGACTTTAGCACTAGAGCTGTATTATGCCGAGTTATCTGGAAAAGTTCTGTCTTCAGGAAGTTTCTGTTCAGTCCTAATTCAGGAAAAAATGTGACTGGATTTAATGAAATCCCTGACTAAATCCAGACTGATGTAATAGCTAGATCTGTGAACACTGGAAATTTTCCATTATGTAAATGAATCCAGAGAAATAATCTAGATACACATTATGAACAAGAACTTTTATATATATATATATATTTATAATTTAATGCTGGAAACTATCTGATTGGATAGACTTTTTTTGTACACGTGTGTATGAGTAACCACAGCCTGGTACTTCCTGAGCTTTATTGCTTTGTCACTACAGTTATTCCCAAAAATCATTACCATGTGGAAGCAGGCAGAAATGCTGATTAGAACACATTAGAAAATTTATTTCGCATATTCAGGATCAAACATTTTTTAATGAACATTATTTTTAAACTATTTTATTTTCAGGCTTCAGAGCAAGGAGTGCCAAGAGTTTGAATTCAATCAATTCCTCTGCGAGGTCACATGAGTAATCTGTATAAACCATCTTTATATTTCACACGGACACTCCAAGACTGCTAAAAGCAGCAGTTCATCTCTCAGCTCCAATGCAATCAGCAGCTGAATTAATGAATTCACTGCCTGGCCTTCATTCTTTACTATTTGCTTTAGCACAGGCAGGGTAAGTATCACACATAATCTCTCCCTGCCCCCTCTCTCTCTCTCTCTCTCTCTCCCTCCCCATATATGATTATATAATATATATATTATATACATGTATTTTATATGTATATATTCTCTCTCTCCCTCCCCATATATGAGACATATAAGACACATATAATATATAAGACATATATATTATATATATATATTTATATATATACACATCTCATATATATATATATTTATGCTGACTGATATTTCTATTCCAGCCATGCTATTCAATATCACCCATGAGAACCCTAAAAAGCTTTAGAATTTCTTGTATTGCAATTACAACAATTTAGTAATATCAAGTCATTAATATTTACCAGCATTCTTTTGAGCTCGTAGAATTAATTTTACCAGCAACAAGTGTGCCCTCCTCTTAAAAATGCAGTGAAGAGAAAGAGCCTTTTCGGGGAAAAAACCGATCTATTTTAAGGACAGAGCCATAATACTTCCTTTATTTCCTCACTGCTTACCCATTTTCCTTGCCCTGATCCTGTTGGTTTCCCTTTTCCAGACACACACATAGGGAAATCCTACCAGAGGTTACGAGTCAGAGTCTGGCAAAGATCCCAAGGAGATTTGCAGCCCTATCAGACAATAATGCCACAGCTAAAAGCTCCTTCACTGCGATCTTTGCGTGGCTTTGCTAAAATGTTCCTCTTTCTGACTTGGCAGCAGCCAAACTAACAAGACTTCCGTGACAAATCATCTACTTAAACTCTCCAGAAAGGAATTCCGGCTTGTTTTTTAGGGCTGTTTTCAGTTTGATGCCTGAACGACC
Source organism: Sclerurus mexicanus (assembly GCA_013396755.1). Classification (NCBI taxonomy): domain Eukaryota; kingdom Metazoa; phylum Chordata; class Aves; order Passeriformes; family Furnariidae; genus Sclerurus; species Sclerurus mexicanus. Next base: position 552,913 of record VWZF01001296.1, read on the forward strand.
AAAGACATGTCTCCTCTCAAGGGAAGTGATGACGCACCCTTGGCGTTGGGAAAAGCATCTCAAGGGTATCATTTCCCCTGAGTGGTTCTTTTTGTTTGATTGCTTTTGGGGAAGGAAGAAGATACATGCAGAACATAATAAAACTCTGATCTACAATGGCGAGGCTGTCTGAAATTTCTGAGATGCTCCTTCCCTTATTCAGCAGGGCAAACAAATTATCTGGCTTTAACTTTCAGAGGTGGAGTCTGGAGAAGTCAAGTACCTCCCCAGATTTTAAGTGTCATTAATTAGTTGTTGCAATCACAGAGTCAAACAGGTGTAGACAAGACTTTTGGAAGCTATTTAGTGTTTCCTTTTCTCCTTGGCCATTGTTTCATGACCCTGTGCCAGCTGGAGGATTTTTTGGTTATAAATCTCAGACTTTTAAACAAAGTGACTTTACTTCTGCTACTAAATTTATATTCAAAGAAAGGCAGAGAAAAGAAATTGGTAAAGACTTATTTGGTGAGAGATGTCCTGTTAGGGAGACTTGACTGAATCAAGTTAATAAGCATAAAAACACAAACCAGGAGATATCTGCAAAGTCATCTAGTCCTTATACAGCTCTCAGAGAAGGCAACAATATCTTCTCATTGACTTCAGCATCAGGTCTATTCATTCCAGTACAGGGATATTATCTTTATGAAAAAGCAACCTGGTCAAGGGACTTTTACTCATGATGTTTACTGAGCCTGGTGTAATTCCATATTCGTCTTAGTCGAGACATTGTTGGTCTTCAGCTTGAATCTTTCTTGTATTCCTCTCATTCCTCACACCACTGGAACTAACAGTTACATAATCAGCTTCAACAATTTATCCTTTTCTTTCTCATATCCATGCTTTTCAAACACCTACATACATATCACATCCTCCCTAGCTGCTCTAGATCCAATGTTTGAACCAATTTTTCATGACAAGATGTCAATGTCAAGCGTTATTGAGCCTTAAACAGAGTCAGGCATTGCCAAATGCAATATTTAAGCACCTTCCCAAGCAAACTGTTGAGAGCTGATGGTAGGGAGGGTCTGATTCACTTATCTCCTGATATCTGATGCACTTATCTACTTTTCTGAAAATGGATTTTTAACCTCTATTTTCTGTAATGTTTGCTCCTGCTTCTTTGTTCTGGAGGGTGCAATAGTTTATTGCTTTCAGGGCTTATATGAAAATTATGCTCAATTTTCCTCATTGGAACAGAAAAAGCTATGAAGCCAAGGCACAGCAAAGACAAATAATGTGTGGCCTACTCTCCTTTCCCTTCACAAAAGGAATGGAAATGATGGGATGGTGCAGTTCAAAGGAATTTTTCATGGGCTCTTAAAAAATAAATACGGGGTAAAAAAATTTTCTTTAAATTTTGAATGAAATGTACTTCAACAACCGTTGTTAAGGTGGATGACTCCTAAATACCTGGTATTACAGAGGCAGGAAAACAAAACTGTGAAAATAAAGTGGATTTATTTTTAAATTTGTTGCATCTTTTTATATATATATATATATATATATACATCTTAAGAAAATATTAACAAAAAATCAAGCCAGGCCACACGAGTGGAAATCTGGCATAATTAATATTCTTTCTGACAACTGTGAAACTACTGTTTTCAATCTGTAGATCAGCTGAGCTGAGGACAGATTTCTCTTCACCATCACTGATTTATGAGCTCATCCTGTCAACTCTCTCCCTCTTCCCACACTATTTACACAAGTTGAGGCAGGTTTTTTTTACTCTGAGAATAAAGGGCAACATTTCAAGAAATACTATCAAATTGTGTAAATCCACAACTGCCTTTTGAAATTGAACAGATTTTGTCTGGATGCTACATCTCAAGTATTACGGGACAAGAAATAAACAGAAAGCAAAACTAAAAGAGCACCATATGATCAGTCTGAATGTATCAAATGTCTTTCTGGTTTTTTTCAGGCTTTTGGATTTGAGTTTTGAGAGTTAGCTTTGTTTTTTTCGGTTATTGGCTTTCTTTTAGATGGAATCTGATCATTTATTCATATTCTAATTTAATAAAAGGACTTCTATGAAAAGCAAATGAGCTATTGGGTCATTAACACACTGATACTAAGAATATGATTAATGAGTAATAACTCATCTATTATCAATATCATCCAAAGAAGATAAATGCGCAGTAAGTATTTATCTTAGGTATTTTTGAAATATTAGCTGATAATGAAATATTTCACATTCCAGAGTAAAGAGGAAGATATTAAACAGTAAATCCAATAGTAATTGGAGATTTGAATCAGCATCTTTAACTGGTTTGCATTAGAGAGTCTTAAAAGATGTAGCTTGTCAGTGCTCTGGGATGGAAGGGGAATAAATACACAAAGAAAAATGGCCCTAAAAATGCATATCAGAAATCAAACCAAACAGAAAGGGAAAGGGGAATTCTCTAATACGGTTGTTTTCAGGCTGGAAGTGTCACAACTTTTCTTTTTAGGCAGAGAAATCTCCCAGAAGATACAAACATTTAAAATCCCAGCATTTAACTTCTCAAAATAAAACATCTCACCCCATTCTTCTTGTCTGTTCTTCCTCTTTTACAATTGATATCACCTTTTTGACCTCCCACCTTCAATCCCAAAGATGAGGGTTTGGAAGAGAGTGTAGACATGCAATTAGGATGTTTTTATGAGCAGCCAGCGTGAGTCCCTGAGTGAAGCTGTGTGACAATGGCAGGTGAGAGAGCCTGGCTGATTCCTCTGATTAGCTGAATAATCAAGCTGTTGTTTCTGGAATGACCTTGCCTGTTATGATGCAGCTTGTTATCAGCTCCCCTGCACTGCCCATTCTCTAAATATTGGTCTCTCTAATGTGAGTTCTTCCTTGACTCAGGAGAATATATTTTCTCCTTTACTTTTCTTCCATTTCAATTGTTGGCATCTCTGACCAGGAGAAGTCTCTGACCTCTGAGATCAAGGTAATTGAAGCTTATCTCTAATTTAAATGACATTATTTAAAGTTTCATTTTAATATCAGTCTTACTTCGCACCACATATGATATACACAAGCTTCTCTAACCCTGTCAGTATATGAAATTTTCTACATAAATACCAGGGTCAGGGAATGTTTTCGATTCACTTATCCAACATCACATTCATTCATTTAGCCTGAAATACACACAAGAATTGTTAATTTATTTGGATGTCAAGCCCTAAAAAAGCCTGATAAGAAGGATATTGTGTAAGAGTTTCTTGGCTAAATGGTCCAGTAAGAGTGGTGTGGAAAAGCCCAATGTCTTTAAACAAATACATTTGCAAGAATAAGGATATTTAGTTTGAATAACTATCGAAGGGTCAGGTCTATCCCTTTGATCTGCTTCTTTTTGCTCTTGGCCCTACAGAGATAATTTAGTTCACCTGCCTCAAATTCTAGAAAAAAATTAAAAAGTACAAGTAGTTGTGTTGATGTAATTTGTGGAGGTAGTGTAGAAAAAAAACATATAATGTCAGCAAAGGGAACTATTTTTATCACAGTATATTGTTTAACAACCCTTCACGGTCATCAAATTTAGTGCACCTATAAAATGCAAGGCAGCTGCAGGGGATGAACCAGCAGTTTAAAAATACTAAAGAGTCAAAAATTATCCAACTCCCCATCTCCCTGGTCCACTGATTTTGGTAGTTCTGCTCAAAGTGAAAAGACTTGTATATACAGAATTACAGAAAGCTGTCGGAGTTTTTTAATTGGACAGTTTTAGGATGCAGTTGAAGGAATTATTAAAATTAGGAGAGTGAGTGACTGTCCAGAGCTACAAGCTGAGTTACTGCTTTCAGAAATAAGCAGCGAGTCCTTACAAACCTGAGACGGGATTAACATTAGTAAAGTCAACCAAAGTATGTTGTCGTCCAGCCATGTGAAGATCAGTTCTAGGGGTCCAAATTCCCAATGGGAGCTGCTGAATTCCATTAATTCCTGAAGAGTTGGGCTAATTTCCACCCCAGTAATACAGAAATCTGATGGATAACTGAAAATTGCCAAAAACCCAAGCCCCCACAAACTAACACTTTATAAAAACAGAACTGGAGGGGGGGTTTGAACTTGGTTTTGCTTTGATTTGCATCCTGATGGAACGTGCAACAATTAATCATTGGGCTCATTCTCCAGTTTACTGGGGGGAAAACGAGGCATTGCTGGAAAAAGCCTTGCTTTTTTTTCCCTGTTTCATTAGGTTTCATGGAGCCTCCAAATATTTGGCTCTGTATTAACTATTTTTGCCTTTCAGCTTCCGTTTCTGCTGCTGTCAAGCCCACACCATGAGCCCTGCCCTCCAACCTCCCTACCTGCTCCTCTTCCCATCACTCTTTCAAGATTTCAACTCTTCCCTTGGAGTTCAACACACAACTCAAAGACTTGGGCAGAAGAAAAAAAAAACCACTTGTGTCGAAAGCTGGCTAAAATCTTCGGGAAAACTCCCAAGAAGGAGCTGGCAGCCTGATCCAAGGAGCAATGAAGGAGAACCAAGCCTTGCACACCTGGCTGCAAACCTCCAAGGCAGCCCTGGCTCTGGATCCAGGGCACGCTGTGCTGGCGCTTGGCTGAGTGCTATTTAACTTAGAGATCTGCTGCGTGCAGCAGCCAAGAAATATTTGATCTCTGCTCTCAAATTGTGTGCACAGCGCTTGCAGAGTGGCCCTGTGCTCTGCAAAAGATGCCCAAAAAGGTGGTGCAGAGAGGGAGGGACACATAGGAAGACAACTAGGGTTTTTCTCGTCTTAGCAGGGCTCAATTTTCCTAATGATTTTCCTAGTTATCCATGACCTTACGTCACTGCAGGAATAATCCAATCCCCGCCAAAGCCCCACCATTCCGAAGGAAAATCACAGCCATTGTCAACATTTTGCAGCAGCTTCCTAAGCACTGACTGTACTTATGCAGACTAACAACTCAGTTTTATTTCATGAATGCTATTTTATCTTCCATTTCCTGCAGAAACCTGTGAGAGAGCAACCCAGCTCCCTGCACGGGCCCCTGCAGTCGGTGTGGGGACAGTCAGAGTCTGTGAGGGGTCTGATTTTTCACTGAAATGGAACCAGTGTGGCACAAAGAGTTGGCCACAACCTTGAAGAAGAAGTCCTGCCAGGTCGCTTTCTAATCCTTTGCTTAAGGATGGATCAGCTGGGCTGCTTTCCCTGGTTATTTTGGAGATGTTTTCAAGCAGAATTCCAGGATCCAGGCCTAATTTTTAATAGTCTGTTTTACCTGCAGCTTTTGGTCCTTCCCTAAGGAACTGAAATTTCTTAGAAGGTGGTGAAAACCACGTCTTTGAGTAGGTGGCCTGTGAATTCTCCTCCTGTGGGTAGACTTGAACTCAGCCAAGAGAAAGTTGTTTTGGCTGTGGGTTGTTTTTCAGATTAAAACAGGACACAATACGATCAGGAGGAGAAGTAATAAAGGAGTCCTTGGTACCTAAATGACCTGCCCTAGCCTGACAGCTGTTGTCTAATGCTACTTATTCATAGACTCCACTTTTTATTCTTTTTCCTTTTTTCCCTTGGAAAATCTTATTGTGACAAAACCCATTTAAATCTGACAGAAAATACAGCAGACATCAAACAATACTGTACAAGTTAACTCTGGTCCTCATACCTTCCCTTTAAGTGGGATTTCTACATACTGGACCTTATTATCCCTGCCTTGCAGAGTCCTTCCATGTCTCTGTTCACATTTTGCAAAGAGACCTTTGTTTTCAGCTCTGAGGGTCACTCTCAGATCAAAAAGCCATTGTTGATAATCAAAAGCCTAAAAGTTTTCTGTGCCTGTGGGTCTTTGGCTTGAAAATACCTGCAGAAAAAAATCCATGCCAAAGGAACTGCACGGAATTTCAGAGCCACAGAATTTCTCAGGTAATTGATCCATCTAACCTTGGCCAGTAACAACATAAATAGAGACAGCGTTAATCAGAGATATTTTCAATTAACAAGCACATACACAGGCTTTGGTCTTATCATCCCTGAGTCATGAAGTCATCCAGATCTTTCCAGAACATTCCTCCGTCTCCCATGCTACAACACAAGGAGGTGTTTTCTCTTTAGGAAAGATTTTCCATATACATCAAAATATTTCAGTTAATAATATGCATCAGCCAGGGGGCATAAATGAAAAAAAACCAAACCCTTGCATGAGGGATTGGAACATATGTTGAAACAAGATGAAACTTGGTCTATTTAGGAAAGGGTCTGTGTAAGCTGGTACTTGATTTTAGACTTGGAGGGGCTTCTTTAAACCAGGTAGCCGTTTCCAGCTCTCTGTTTTCTAATGCTGGGGTTAAAGATGAATATTTTACACAAGAATTAAATAATATCCTTACCAATATTGTACCTGCCGATGCTTGACAGCAAATGTTTTATGTGAGAATGCAGAACAGTCTACATCATCTCCCATGCTCAGAACTTCTGCAAACCTTCACACTCCTCAGGTTTGCTTCTGCCAAGAAGGTATTTCCACTTCTTTGTACGGAATAAGGAGTTCCAATGAGAACATGACAAACAATGACAAAATAAAATGAGAACAAAGCCAGAAAATGAGCGTAACGCTCCCCAGCGTTTATAGCTGAAATCAGACCGGGACACAACACCAAATCCCTTGGAATATCCACCACAAGCTTTGAAGATAAATTGAAATCATGACTGGGAGGAAGAAGAAGGGGCTCCTTCACATTTTTTGCAGCGCTACGGAATATTCTGCAGTTTCAAAGCTTTCCTGAGCTAATTTCAGAGTAGGTGCTACAAAGCCTTGTGCAGTGAATACCCATCGGGAATTGGAATAAATGAATTCCTTTAATCCATTCATTAAAAGCGGGAACATAGTGCTGGCCTAAACCCATTGCTCCCAGCTTACTCACTGGCCTCGTTCCACAGTTCTTCTAGACCTGTTCAAGATCCTCTGTGTCTCCAGCTCAGGTGATGACAGAGCTCATCCAGGCAGATAAACTGAGCCACACACACTCATTTTTTCCATGCTAATCTTTCCCCTCAAAGGACACACAAACAACAGCACTGAGAACTCCTACATAAATCACACAACTCAGGAACTTCTCCACCTGAGTATTTTTAATGCTACTTAATGCTGTGACTTTCCAGAACAGAAAAAGGAAGCTCTCTGTCTCTGCAAATGAATAGAGGACAGAAAATAAAGCAGCCCATAAAAAGTCGGTGTTTGGGATTTCTTTTTTTAATTAGAGAATCCTGATTCATCAGTATTTGACAATTTTGTCAAGATTTTTCTTCCCTCCTCTGAACAAACCCTCTGGAAAGGGGAAGACAGACATAAAATCATTGTGACAGACAAAGGGCAGAATAAATAATTCCCCTCCATGCAGACCAATGAATCTTTAATTGAGCATACAAACTGAAAGCTGCAATGGGAGACACTAATTCCACACTCCTAAAGTCCTACTTCGTGTTTCGCTTGCCAGGTTCAAATCCCTGTATCAATTCAGGGACAGTGTTTCCCACATCCTTCACTTATTCTGTGTTAAAGGGCCAGTGCAGGTCTGTGTTTCAAAATACTTTTTGCATTTAAGGAGAAAGCTTTCTGGCTTTTTCTAACCTCATTTTTAGCAATTTGTTCTGGTTTATAGACACACAAACACACACATATGTGTAAATACACAGAGATAAACCAAGAAGGGCAACGTGCAAAGGAAAGGCATAACTGAAAGCCACAGAGCAACATGTGAAATTATGATTTGATTAAAGCAGACTATCTCCATCACTAGAAATAACACTCTATTAATTCAAGGCTAAATAAGTGCAATGCTTAATTATTAGATTAATCAGGCAGCAACCTCTTCTTGGATACTTTCAATAAACTATTCCAGACCATCAAGGCTGAGATCTCTTGAGGACAGCAAATCATGCAGAGAGTTGGGTTTTCCTCCTCCTATATTCTTTCCTCAAGGCTGAAAATACACATTTTTGGGAAGATGGGGAGAAGGGAACAGTGGAAGGAAATTCTGGGAAAATCAGACCAGAGAACTGTACAAGTACAATACTATATGGTAATTAATAAAATTTCCCTTTTTTCTTATATATATATATATATATATAAAATTTTTTTGCAATCCAGACATTTTTACATCAGACACAAACATTAAAAGAAAAAGCTTTCAGATGGTACCTCAATTGAGATTGTGTCCCCAAACCTGAATCTGAATTCAACTGATTCTGAAGACCCTTAAAAGCCCTCCAACCTACACACCTCTCCCATTTTTCTGTTTCCATCAGGTACTGAAGGAATTATGGCTTTGCACCTGTTGGAAACAATTGATTCAGGATGAGCAAAAGTCAAATTCTAAGCATGGCAATGAGAGCCAGATGTGGATGCAATTCTCAAAGAAATACGTGTCCTCTGTATGAACAAACAGTGATTTGGGGGAAAATTCCACCTGGATGTTGATTCTGAAGGCTGCTGAGAAAGACGCTCTGATATGGCAGGGATACATCACTGATATCAGTGTCATTCTTAAACAGAATTGTCCAAACCTAGGCATTGGACTGTAGGTTGTAAAGGGAAATCCTCTGGCCGTACTCAGGCCTTCCAATTTGTCTCACTGAGCCCTAGTGAAGCAGCAATATTTATCCTAAGCAGCACAATAAACAATTAGTGGAATAGAAAATTCAATCTTAAGGGTATGGTCTGACAACCCCACTCCTCCTTGAAAAAAGAATAATTGAAAATCATAAAATCATGGAATGGTTTGGGTTGGAAGGGACCATCTCATCCCACCCCCTGCCATGGGCAGGGACACCTTCCACCAGCCCAGGCTGCTCCAAGCCCCGTCCAACCTGGCCTTGGACACTTCCAGAGAGCTAATTAATCCAAACACTCATTTTAGCCATTTCATCTCTAAGGAAGGCATTTTTTAGCCCAGTGGAACTGTTAAGTCTCACACCCTGACCCTGTCTATTGCTCTCTGCAAAATGCAAACTGTCCCCTGGTGGGTTTGTTTTATTGCCAAATAAGTAATGATAATAGCTGAAAATAAATTAACTTATTAGCATTGATTGAACAGGGAAGGATATAATCAAATTAAAAAAAAATAATTTCTCTAGTCAGAAGAATCAGAAAGGAAATTCATTAGTGAAACTTGTACAAAGACTCAGGTTTTATAAAAAAAAAGCTTTTCACTTCAGAAGCCTCATAACAAAATTATATTCTACAATGTTTTTTTTAGTAATGATTAGGTTTCCAAAGTGAATGTGATCATGACTTAGAGGAAACTATTTATATAAAAAATAATCGGATATCACCAATCTAAAAAAACCTGCTTTAACCACTTATTTCAAATAAACTCAATTTTTAAAGGTTAAAATGAGCTTTCTACTGTAACATTATGGACCGTTAACAACTCTGTGGAAAAGACGTATTTTTAGCAGCCTATGTAATTTCTATCATCATTAAAATGTCATGACATTCAGTCCATAAGCTACAAAGACCATTCTGAAAATTGAAAGGAAAAGAGATTTTGAAATAAATGACATGACCTTCAATTCTTTACCACTGCACAGAACTTAAGGTGAAACTACATGCTCCTAACACCCAGACTGTGTTCAAATTGGTAAAAAAAAATAAAAATATTAAAAAAATAAATAAATACTGAAAGCATTTACAAGAAGTCTGGAAGAATTCGATCCCCTAAATCCTGAAAGTTTGGATGACAACCACAGAATCCTAGAATTCTATCCCAGCACTTGGCCACACTGCCAAAATGGAAAAACCCTGAGCTGTAGATTATTGCCCACCTTTGCCAGCGGGGCAGGAACTGGAGCAGCTGCAAAGCTGAGCTGTTTAACCTGGATTAATGTGACACCGAGAGCACGTTGTTGGCGCTCAGCCTGAACTGGGTGACTTTACAACTGTGTTTTTTCCTCAACATGCAATAGCAACAAAATGCAATAAAAATGTTAATGAGGTAAATTAAGTGCAAGAAGTGAAATGATGCTGATAATATCATAACTCTGTGTCAGCTGTCTTGTGCACAACATTCCCACCGAGTTAAAGGAAGGAGGCGGCGGGAGCTGTTCTCTGTATGGAGCGTGACAGGTTTCTGAAACCTAAACCATCTTCTCAGATAATGAATTCACAACAGAAAGTCAGGAAGAAAATATTTTTTAGGGGTGTGGAATATTTTTTTATTCAGATGTTGATTTCTAATATACCCAAATGCATGCCAAAAAGAGAATAAGATTGGCTATTACTGGTGATAGTAACCTGTTTTCTTTCTTGCTCTGCCCTTCTCTTGTATTCTCACAGGAGCGTGCTTGCATTGCCACGTATCTGAATCGTAGGATACAGCCAGACTGCCCCCATTGACATAATTCTCCTTTGGGAAAAATCCTAGAGGAGCAAAATGACAGGCAGAAAGTCCACATCCCGCTGCTGACTCCTCTGTGCCTTTACCCAAGCTCAGAGAAGCCCAAAGGAATATCTGAATACCAAAAAGCTTCAAATCCCAACTGCAAAGTTTAAGGAAAGCTCCCTCGGATTTCTAGAAATGCAGAGCACCTCAGTGGTCCCAAATGGCAAGTTGTCTGAAATTGGAAAGTCAGAAAAAGAAAAGAGAGGAAAAAAGAAAAAGAAAAAAAAAAAAAAAGAAAGGAGGGCAAACAAAAGCCAAAATAAAAACATTCCCTCCTACTGAACTGGCCATGAACTCTGGGCTGCTTCAATATCCCGTAGGCATCTTTGCCATTTCACAGCGAGCCAGTGTCAGCTTCACTGGACAGGAGCAAAATTTGCATTTTATAGCAACCAACTGCAAATTGCTGCTTCCCAACTTCCCTCTGAAACATGTATTCTTGAGCATTTAAGCACTACACACCTTGCACTGGGTATTTTCTCGGCTGTAAAACTAGACTGGTACGTTACCCCATAAATACTGGCACACACCCTGCTAGGATATAATACAGTGTATGTTGAGATGCTGTACCTACACCCAAACTGCTATTATATGTGTCCCAGTGTACATAAATATATATAAACATATAGATATATTACTTTTCTTTGTTTCTTTTTATATTTTAGTCACTTGCAACCTGAGTTCCTTCCTCTTAGCTCTGTGCATCTCACAGCACCCTATTTTATCCATCTGCACTGTTAATATTCCTCCCACACCTGCAATTCCTGACCTGTGGGGGCACAGGGTTATTGCTACCGAGTTCAACACAAAGACACGGTATTGACTGCCATCATATTTTAATTTATTTGCTTTCAGGACCACTCAAGTGGTTCTCAAATAGAGTTAATTCCAGTTTATTTTTTCATGGTTGGATGAGACTTGACTTCACATTGATGACTTTTCTCCATCAGAAGCAGCCAAGATGGCCTTTGAATTGCTTATGCCTGGTTTTCTTTGACTTTCTTGCACCGAGTTTTTCTAAACCTGCCTGGATTTAACAATGGCCCCTTTTTCTACCATCCTCCTACACTTCTTTAGTTCTCTGCTACACTTATATCTGTGCTGCTGCCCCAGGTCTATTGTTGCTGCATATGGTGTCCGGCTCATCTCTCCCAAAGGATGTGACCTCTTGAGGACTGAACCACCAACTCATTGTCCCTCTCAGTCTCCTGCCTCCTTTGCTGTACTGGGCTGCCAACACAACCCCATTATCTCGTAGCAGCCTCTGTTTCTTCTTTATGACTTCTATTTTCTATATTTCTCTTATTCTGGCATTGCTCTTTCTCTGTTTTTCTGGAATACCCATCCTCGAGGACATTCAAATTTGCCTAGATAAGACCTTGAGCAATCTAACCTAAGTTTTGGAGGCTTGGAACAGAGACCTTCATAGGTTTCTCCCAACCTAATTGTTCAGTGATTGTCCATGGGAAGCAGAATCTGGGTTGTCCAGTCTATCTTGAGGCTGGATATTTTTCATAAAATCTGTACAGCACCATAAAGCCCACCAAACTCTGCTCTGTATTTTCTTGAATTCCTTTGGTACGGAAGTCTTGCTTACTTTTCTGCTTTGCCACCAACACCCTTTGCTAGTTGGTGGATACTGAGATGAAGTAATGCTGGACTCAAATTCCACGTATGGCTCCCTGTTGTCACTGCTTGGAGACTTCTCATTTGCTCAGATCTGCTTCTCTCAGCAAATGATTCACCACTCCCATGAACACTCCTGCTTCTAATTAGAGATTCGTTAACATTTTCAAGGCTATTCCCAGATACTACAGCTCCAACACTGCACTGTTTATTCTTTCATTTTTTTATTCCATGCAAGAGAAAACGTAGAGAGCTCACGAACACTGATCCCAACCCACTGAGGCCAGGAATCATCAAAACACAGAGAAACCCTTACCTTACAGCCTATATAATTTCTCAAGCTATTTTCTCCCCAAAATAGGATAAAAAACCTCTTAATTCTGAACTTGTCACTTCTGTTGCCTCTATACATTCAGTGCTTTTATGCTGGTGGGATGCCCAGTGATCCTGGAAATTTCTTCCATGTGTTTGGATTCAGCAGACAGCAATCACTCAGATTAGCTTGTTTGAGGTGACAGCAATTAAAGGTCTGTACCAGGACAGAGAAACTCTTGCTTCGTAACGGGGCTCTGTCAGAGCTTCTGCAACTGCAGGTCGTCTTCAAGACTGACTTTCCTTTATCTCCTCCAAACATTCATTTTCTACACATTACCACATCTCCAGCTTTCAGACAGACCATTGTAAAAGCATCATTTGAAAGATGTACATGGTTTGCAAAGGTAACATTGAAGAGCCAAGATTCCCAAATATGCTCAGTTTTAGAATATTTGGATTAAGCAAAAGAGGTCTTTTTGCCCAGAAGTCTTTTGCCCAGGGAGGTTGTGGACTCTCCATCCCTGGAAGTGTCCAAGGCCAGGTTGGATGGGGCTTGGAGCAACCTGGGCTACTGGAAGGTGTTCCTGCCCATGGCAGGGGGTTGGAACTGGATGGTTTTTAAGGTCCCTTTCAACCCAAACTATTCTGTGGTTCAACAATAAGACCCTTATTATTTCTTTAATTTCTCAGTCTTCATTAATTGAGTTTTTGATGAAGTCCCACACATAATTTCACTGGGAAGCACAGCTGGAAGGCAGTTTTCCCACAGCACCACAGTGAAAATGAGCAACAGAGGGGAACTGAAATTCTTGAATATTTTTTCTCTTTTTTTTAAAACCAGAAAAACAGTAATATGAAGCTCTCCCCTAAAAGAAAATTTCTCTGTAAATGTGGATTGCCAGCATGGTCTCAGCTGGTCTTGGATTAAAACATGTATCTGCAGGTGCAGAAATTAGAATCTCCCAGAACTCTCCCGCAATTGATGTCACGATGCTATAAAGAATGGATGTATGATATATGATGCTATATAGGACACAACCTCAGAACCGTATGGTCTCATCAAAGCCCTCCCTATGTCTGAGAAGACTCTTACTGATTTTTATAGATTTTGATCTATTTGATTTGATCTATTCTTATTTGATCTATTTCTTAGAGTGACAGTAGTTCCTTTGTTGCTGGAAGAAGACATGCTACATTATTCTGCACTGATAAGTTAAAAGCATGTCTTGGAAACTTCTATTTAAAAAAAAAAACAAACCCAAAACAACTTCAGTTACAACTTTCTGATAATTCAAAAATAAATCAGATTTACTGCACCAGATTTGTTTTTTTCCCCTGACATTTCCCTAATACCTCAAAATGATCAAGAAGCCAAACTCTGTAACAGAGTTGGCTCCTTCCACTATCTGAATATCAAGCTGTAGCTTTACACTTCATGTAACAAATTCATGTTATAAGCAGCAAGTGAAATAATATTTCTTTTTAACACTATTTAACAGCAGCAGGGAAAAAATCCCCACTGGACACCATCGTTCTTTGCATCAACGAGAAAATAAGGCACAAACTCAGAGTAATAAAAGCAGAGCTCAGTCACGTGGTGAGGTAGTTTAAGAAGAGTATTTCTGGAATAGTCAAGCGAAGTTAAGTCTTCCCTACTGGAATTAAACAATGAAAGTGATGATTGCAAAACATCCCTGAATTAAATGCATTCCTGAGGATACTTCAGCTTTAAGCAAGACTCTCAACACAAAAATACAATTTTACCTATAAAAAGAAAACCTCACATTTTTATTTCCAGTTACAATGAAAGATGGAGAAAACAGAAAAGCAGAAAAATAGAAGTTAAAGAGTAAATATACTTAGGGTCTAAAAATAAGACCCATGAGCTGTTTCCACATTGTTTTTTGTGCGTGACTATCACGTATCACCAAAGTAGGTTTCCTCTGCTTTGCTGAAGGAACTAGCCTGGCCACAGGTAACAGCCAGTCCCAGAGACTAGGGCTTATGACTTGGTTAGATTTAACTCTGAAACCCGCAGTTCATTTTACAAAATTGCCACTGCGGTTACCTGACCACCTTAGCAAGCGACTCTCAACACCTATGGCTTTCACAGAAGATCACAACGGGGTTTTTAACTTCCTTGTATCAAACAAAAGTAAATGCACATCAGTAGATTAATATTAGCACCCAAAGAGCCAGCCCTGCCTAAAGATGTATGACTGAAGGTAAAGATAAATTGATGCAAGTCCTTTCTAGCTTTCACAACAGACTCCCAACGCCAATTTGGTCAATAAAGTATTTAAGCCCTCAGTGCTCTGTGGGCTGCTGTATAAGATTAATATTTGAAAGTCTTTGGCAGTCCAAAAAGGTCTTTAATTTATTTTCCCCCTAGGCATCACAGTCAGCACCCGCACAGGGAACTGGCTCTCCAGTTATTCTTTTAATATCAAGTTTTTTTGTGATACGGGGCAGAATTTGTATCTTTTGCTTCTGTATATATTCGCTATGCATTGAGTGAGCCCTGAAGGACTGACTCAAGGAAAGCCTGTCTTTAGCACACACTGAATAAACACAGACCTCACTGAATAGACACAGACCTCACCACTAGGCCCAGTTCTTTGTGCTACTGAGTCAGCACCTTGGGTGAATTTGGGATTTCAGGTTTTAAGGCCAGTGAGGTCGAGCTCGGTTGACTCTGTGCCCTGCCAGGAGAGGGTCTGCAAATGGGTCCGTGTGACATCCAGGCCACATAAAACCTTCAAGGATATGACCTTAATGTTAGTGAAGTCAGGAAGGCTTGTGAGGATAGAAAGCAAACTCCCAAGTTTAGATTTTGCCTAACACGCTCCTGCTTCAGCTGGGTGCGTGGCACACCCACGTACACCCACTCAGATGGTAAAAGGCACAGAAATCCAGATGTGTCCATGCCAGGGCATAGAACTGTGCATGTGCACAACTGCTTTAAGTATTTGGCAACTTCAAAGTCAGGCATGTTGCAATGAAGACAACATTCACGGCTCCCTCTTCTTCAGGAGAGATGGGAGAAGTAAACAGTTCCAGAAAATATTCACCAGGAGGACTTTGGAAGTGCCATCTTCTTTTATTTGTGCTAACTACATATGGTTGGTACTACCAAAGCCTCTCAAGGAACATATAAATGGGTACTGGAAAACCAGCAATATAGCACATAATGTACTTTAGGTTCCTCATGTAGTTGATAGACAAGGGCATTTAGAGCAGGCACTGAATTATTGCCTGCCACAGGAGCTCTAAGTCTTCCCAGCTTAACTACTGAACTTAATATCACTTGGTGCTCTCCATGAAAGGTTTTGTGCAATGCAAATTCTCTGCCTCGGAGACCAAAGAATCACAGAATTGACTGGAAGGGACCTTGAATACCATCTTGTTCCAAACCCCTGTCATGGGCAGGGACACCTTCCACCAGCCCAGGTTGCTCCAAGCTCCGTCCAGCCTGGCCTTGGGCACTTCCAGCGATGGGGAGTGTGGCAGCTTGGGGTTCTCTCTTGAGTTCCCTGCTGCTCCAAATGGTTCTAATCAGCTTTGGAAGCTCATGCTTGTTCTGAGCACAGCATCCAGAAGGACACACGGTGGGACCACAGCAAAGCAGAGACTCTTGCAGCCACTGTTTGGCTGCGGTGCAGGTGTGTTTATTTAACAATTCCAAGGGTTAGTGTGGCTCCAGCACCCTGCAGTCCCTGCCCAAAGCTGCCAGTGCACAGCAAAGCCCCGTGCCCGGGCACAGCTCAGCCCCCAGATCCTGGGAGCAGTGACAGACCTGCCTGGCGAGTCCCATCCACTGGGAAGTCAAGGCTTCGTCATCACAATTTGTAAATGGGAGATTAAAATGGATTCTGGCCAATTCAGCACATGTGCCGTGGAGCAACATCAGCCACCAGGGGCTGGGTTATTAAAGGGAGTTCCTCCAGAGATAGGAAAGGTGTGAGAGGCACAGCGATGCATCAGCTGCTTCTCCCTGGGACAAACCCACCCGACCCACCGTCCTCACAAACATCCCTGGATGGATTTGTAAGACCTTGTGTTCTCTGAGGTCACGTCTGTCATGTCAGGAGGCAGAGACAAAACTAAATCAGCACGAACCTTCCTGGCACGGAGCTGCTCACCTCATGGTCACCCACAGATTCCATGTTCTTGACAAAACCTTCAGTGTGGCTCATAAGCAAGCGAGCACAAGAGGTGTGTTAGACCTGTGCTAAATCGAAAATGAACTGGAGTAACATCCCTAAAGAGTCTAATCTAGAGCATGAACCCGAATCCCCTGGCAAACAGAAAGCAGCGTGTCCACTGAGTCGAGTACATCCATCCTGGGGAGAATGGGGTGCTGCAAATGCTGGTTCTAGTAATTTGTTATGTTCATTTTCTTCAACCAGGTTAAACACTGAACTGTATTCTTATTAGGAGACTAAGTTTGTTTACAAGACACCCATTTCCTTACCCCTGAGCTACCTACAGAAAGAAGGAAAATATTTTCCTTATTTTTCTTTCCAGGTGTTTTGAACCACCAATAAAACAACACAAGGTTCTCAATAAATGCCTCATTCACGATAATCCCTAAGAAGGTCTCCTCAGACTGAAGAACAACTGAGTTCCTTGGTGAGGTAAAGCTTGTTATAATAAATTTCCTATCATTCTGTGTAATAACACTATGCCTTGAGAAAGACCACGACAAAAGCCAAATACAGCAGGTCCTCTGCTTTGGATCAGCAGGAAATGTTTTTCCTTTTTTCCATGATATAGTTTGCCTCAATAATTCTCATGTAAAGATAAACCAATTTTTTAACTCACCAAAACTAGTGTATTTATCATTCTAAATACTAAAACCCCAGGAATCATAAAAGAAATATTTATAAATTAATTAACTAAAGGCTGAAAAAGGCTCTCACTCCCTCTTGTCATTGTGCCATTGTGACTATAATTTTTTTAACAGGACAAATAATTCAGGACAAAAATATCACTCAAAATTATCAGAAAAGTTCTCATATCTGTAACTAGAATAAGAAAACAGTGAGATGCAACAGCTCCAGGAATATTTTTTATTTTTAACTCCAGTGCTGACCAGTTTTTTAGGCTCAGGTCCATTCCTGCCAAACTCCACTAGGTGTCACCTACTGCTGTATTTCTACTGGGAATATGAAATCACTGGCGCCGAAAACGTCTCGCATTAATATTTCTATATATTAGTCCTTCCTTCTGTTCTCGGGATGAATCTATAAATTCCCATTCTATATATTACCTATGCATATATCTTATTATCACAACCGCTGTTGCTACTCTTAATTAAAGCTTATTTTCTAAGAAAAATATACTTTCTTGAAGGCATGGAAAGCTGCCACATTCTCAGAAAAAAAAACCTTAAAAAAATCAACCTAACTCCAAAGGAAAACAAAACCTGTTCCATGCCTTTTTATATGACATTCCTTATGCCTGAATACTGCTATTTTTGAATGAACACATCATTTCTGAGCTCAAGCCAGTCATAGGAACCAAGAGAATGGGGTGAGGCTGTGTCAGGGGAGGATAAGGAGCTGGAGAAGCCAGCTGGGACCAAACCCACCACAGTCCAGACAACCCCCAATTATTTTAGACCTTTCCACATGTTAACAGAATCTTTACAACCGTCCCTGCATAATTCAAGTCTGCCTCTGGCCATTATAAATACAAATAAAAATGTTCAGCTGAGATTTGAAAGCAGAAAATAACGAGATTAATACAGTTTTCAAGTGTATGATCGAGTTTGTGGAACACCAGTACAGAAAGGGATCATTGCTCCTGCCTGAGATGATGAAAACATGATAAAAACTTCTATCACTGCTGGTCAAGACTGATAAACCCCAAATATAAGGACTGAAATAAAGTTGCTGCCAGTGCACTCAGCAGCACAGGGCTGTCTAGGCAAGGGATGGCACCCAGAGGAGTTTGCTGTGTTTGCCAGAGTAAACAAAACCAGAAGGATTTCATATTCTGAACAGCCAATATCTGTAGAAGAAAATTGCAGCAAAGGCTGATGCAAGTTAGAAGGCATCCCTCGCCCAAGAACAATTAGAAATGATCATCAGTTAATTTAGATTAATTCAGAAAAGATAAAGAACCATTAAAATGTTAACGTTTTGGAAATGACTTCCTAGTTTGGACCAACTATAGTTGACCAACTGTTTCTAAGGTGGGCATTTCTCCCTTTATCAAAGTTACAGCATACAATTCCTGTTGGAAGAGGGTAGGGGAAAAAAATCAATAGCTTTTCATTGACATTGTTAATGTAACCCTGAAAATGAAAGCATGCTATAAATTAAGTATGATTTTACCTTTTAGTTTATTACACTTCAACATTTTACTCTCAAGACCCTCTCATCTATTTTCTACCTCAATGAAACTACACCCTATGATGTAGTAATGGTTTCTCTGTGATAAGGAGCCAGATAGCACTAGTCAAGAATAATTTCATTCCTTCTTATTATTTATAATATGTTCACAATCCTAGGCCCAAAGCTACAGTCTTTAAAGTGTTGATTTGAAATACTGCAAAATTAATAGTTCCCTTCTTTTGCACAGAGTTCATGCTACACATTGAATATTGGATCTGCAGAATTTAAAAGTCTCTTAAACACTTTTGTGGTTACTTAACTCCTCAAACTTACATATCGCTTTAATGCTTGGGACACACCGTATGATTAAACTAAGAGGTATCTGAATTTGTGCATTGAAGGATGGAGGGGAGGGAAGGGAAGGGAAGGGGGAAGGGAAAAGGGAAAAGGGAAAATCCAAATTCTATTTTTTAAAAAGAAAGATTTTTTGAGGTGTTTTTTAAGAATGAAGAAGATCAGATAAGAAAGGTGCAAAATATTCTACAAAATGAAGCAGAATTTCCCCTGCCACTGGATAAGATGGACCAGTCTTGTCAATGAGAAACATCACAGCTCCAAACACTGTCCCATCAGGTGCTTCCAGGCACACAGTCCCCAGCAAATAATGGAAGTGCAGGTGGGAGAAGGCAAAGCCCCTCTCTGCTGCTGCCACACTCTTGGGTCAGCACAATTTATCCAAACAGGGAATCCACAGCCCAGCCCTGGAAGTGTCCAAGGCCAGGTTGGACGGGGCTTGGAGCAACCTGGGCTAGTGGAAGGTGTCCCTGTCCATGGCAGGGGGTGGAATGAGACAGTCTTTAACGTCCCTTCCAACTCAAACTATGCTATGATTATACATTTTTCTGTGACAGTTCATAAAACAGCCAAACTGGAAAATTTCACTGAGTTTTTCCAGTTTCAAGGTGACTTTTGGGGATCGTATTTAGCAAACTAACTCATAGAAACAGTTAAAAAAAAAAAATCTCTGTAGAGATTTCATTTTGTACTTTTTTATAACTTCATCCATGTAATCAGACAGTGTTTAACTCAATGGAAAATGTTTCCTTTATTATTAACAAAGCTGGTGCTGCCTGGGTCACTTCCTATATGGGTTTCTATTGTGTCTCTATTCCTAGAGCTTCTCTTTACCTGTTTCTATCAACAACTCCCTTCATTTCAGTCTCTGTACTAAGAATGCCCATAAAATTTTGGTGTGTTGGACAAAAATTGCAGTGTCAAACACCTATTTGTACTTCAAATTCCATATGCTGACTTTGCAAATGAGGTTTTAAATGGTTTCTCTCAATAGTCACTTAGTGAAAAGCTCTATATAGCCCACGGACCCCTAAGCATCTTAATCAGCTTAAATTCCCACTGTTATGGGAACCTTTACCCCCTCACCTCCCATGTACGTTTATTTGTAATATTTCCATATGAGCAGTGGTTTACAAAAGATGCAGTAGTTGGGCTCTGAACGAAATAACCTGTGATTTCAGTTGGGGCAGCCAAGTCAGTCCTAAAAGCCACATTTCTTTTCTCACAATATCCCTGAGAATGGGGAACCCTCACCCTAATTAACAGATGGTCTTGTACCACTCTCCCTTTTCCCACTCAATTAATTCACTGTTAATATTAACCAGAAATATCCCAACTTACTAAATATCTTGCCATTTCTCCAGGCAAATCCCACAAAACACAAATGCTTCCCTCTGATCTTCGAGAGACATTTGGAAACTTGAGGTGTAAAGAGCACAGTCAGTCTCCAAAGCAACCACAGCAGCTCACAGGAATCGGTAACAAACTCAAACAAACTGGTGCAAATTCAAATTACGAGATAATTCGAATGCTCCCGGATGAAAAGGAAAGATTTATTCCTTTGGCAGCTTGGCTTTCCACGGCCTCCCCCTCAAGTATGGAAGGATTCACGTCATAGCCATGACTGAGACTGTGTATTTTTGAAACATCCAAAAAAGCACGTCTAGCACTAAATACTACGGATTGGTTGCAAAGCGGAAGAGAAAGTGCACCTTCAAAACTGGTTTGAATAAAGAGGTGTTTCCACAAACCCTCGTGTCAGGAGTTGGACTTGACAATCCTTGTGAGTCCCTTCCCACTCAGGATATTCTGTGACTCGATACCAACCACAACTTGGGGTATTTTAACAAGCAACACCAAGGCCACAAACTGGGCGATGTGTTTTCCTAATGTGGAGCATAAATTATGCAGCTTCCAGATGAGAACGTCGTACCAAGGTGAGACATTAGTCTTGCGTGGGGAGGATCTGCTTGTGGCTGATTCTGCTGACCCATTTTATCGTGTCTACTAATGATCCTCAAGGTGTAAGAATTATTTACTTATCCCTTCCTTTTTGAACCCAAATCCTACATTGATAGGGGTGAGGCCAGAGCAGACCTGGAGGAACAGGCTAATAAAATTAGAGGAAAAAGAACAATTTTGCATGCTTTAAAAGGTTAAAGGCCAGGTGTGTAATTACAGAGGGAATCTAATGGACATTCTCATTTTAAGATTTAAGCGGAAAGAAGGTAGATTTATCTGGAGAAAGCCTGAAAGAGGCCATGAAGATGCTCCAAGGCTGGAGCTCCTCTGCTCTGGAGCCAGGCTGGGAGAGCTGGGGGGGGGTCACCTGGAGAAGAGAAGGCTCCAGGGACACCTGAGAGCCCCTTGCAGAGCCTGAAGCAGCTCCAGGAGAGCTGGAGAGGGACTGGGGACAAGGCGTGGAGCGACAGGACACAGGGAATGACTTCCCACTGCCAGAGGGCAGGGATGGGTGGGATACTGGGAAGGAATTGCTGGCTGGGAGGGTGGGCAGGCCCTGGCACAGGTTGGGCAGAGAAGCTGTGGCTGCCCCTGGATCCCTGGGAGTGTCCAAGGCCAGGTTGGACAGGGCTTGGAGCACCCTGGGCTGGTGGAAGGTGTCCCTGCCTATGGCAGGGGGGTGGAACTGGATTGCCTTTAAGGTTCCTCCCAACCCAAACCATTGGTTGGTTGTACAACTCTACGATTTCTCACGAGCACTTTCCATATCCAGCATCAGGGTCATCAGTGCAGAATTTTTGCCTTGCCCTGGAGAGATCCCTCTGTCAACACTGCCACCACTTTCCTCACAGACCTGCCACCTTTGGGCACACGAATAGTTTAGTCGTCACTTCTGGGGTTTTGTCTGTATAGGGACAGGTAGACAGTGGGGATTTGGTCCAGGAAAGGTCAGGAGTCACACAAGGAGATTGCAGCCCACCCCACGCTTACATGGAAATTCCCACTCTATCTTCGCTCATGAACACACACAGCAACGTTTGCAAAGATTCCAAATAATTTCATTTTCCTGGGACAAAGAAGCTGCAATTGGGTGGGCTGTGCAAGCTCTTTCTTCCTCCGCTAGTTAAGTCACCAACATCCATCTTTCCACAAAGAGCCCAAATTGTTCCTGTCTGCTCCATGTGTTTTGTTGTCTTGTTTTAACTGACCCATCAGACCATACAGAGTGGTAAGAGGCCTTCTCATCTCTTAATTGGTGTCATTAGGAGGCCTTTCTCATTTACTGTGAAAAGGACTAACACCTCCCAGAGAAGAACTGAGAGTTTCCCGTGCAGCCTTCTCAGATTTGCAGTCAGAGGTGACACTGATTAAATATAATTGTTCATTAAAAGATAGGAAGCAGCTGGGACCGGCTTTTTGAGCATTTCTTATTAAAGTTCAAACAAATAAACAAAAGTTTCTTTAGCGGCTTTCTGTATCCTGCATCATTCCCGTCGCAGGCTGCCGGCTCAGTGTGAAGAACAGCAGAATTATATTTATGTGACTCTTTAAGTTTCACCTACATCTCCCAAATAAAAGATGTTATTTCCAGTATAAGAGCTGTCAGCAAACACACATCAGCTGAAGGCTCTGGAACTTCAATTACCAGGTGACCTGCAGCAGCATTGCTCCATGAAGGCACATAAAGCAGAGTATTAAACCACTGTTACATTAAACAGCTTCACAGGGCACTGAGCACCTGAAGACACCCTGTTCTCTTTCTACCTTCACCAAAAAACTTTGTTCCTTTACCGACACTGCACGATAAAAACGGGTTTTGGGCAGGTACTGATTGCAAAATAAGGGCATTAATAATGTGATCCGGTCCCTTGGGAGATCCGTCACTGTCTTGTGTATTTAACAAGGATATCACAGCCTGCATATCCAGTAATAAGGTCATTGCCACTTGTCTGGCCTTATTAATAAGATAATCTCCTGCTGGCTGAACGGAGGCTGCTCAAAGGATGCAGCAGGAATGTGTGGGAGGGCTGGAAGGTGATGGAGCCCCGCTGCTACAGCCAGAGCCCCATGGCTGAACATGCCCAGCAGAGTCTCCTCTGTGCTGACAAAGGGGACACGAGAGCAAAGAACACACCCAGAGACACTTGAGGGCAGCCAAAAAAGCCTAATTGAAGATAAATTTCCTACTGCCAGGCACGATTTTAAACATTCTCGCTTAGACTTGCTTTACACTTACACCAGGGAACCAAACAGCAACAGGAAAATCCTGAAATGCATTCAAATACCTGATTAAATTATACCATGTAACAATATCTGTTAATCAGGCAGTTTATGGAGCTCTCTCACAGAAACACACTGTACCTCAACAAGTATTCAGCAATTCTCATTCCACAGGTGATGGGACCTGTCTCTAAAGCCTTTCAGAGGCCTATCAAGAACCTGCTTCCCCACTTTCTTACTGACCTTTCTAATTTAAAACAAGCAACAAGATGATTTTTGGCAATGTTTGAAAAAAGAAAGTGTTCTTTTGGCTGCTAAAGATGTAAGGAACAAAAACAATCTCGGGTTTAATTTGCCGTCTGCACAGGAATTGTATTCCCTCAGTTAACAAGAGAATTTAACTCTCAATTAATAAATAAAAGCACTTGTATGATATGATCAAGGAAATAAACAAGTTGTAGCATTTCTGTATCTCTTTTTCATCCAAGGTTCTATTTAACAGCTCTCCAAGTAAGACTGCCAGACTTCTCTTTGCTAAGGGTTTTTTTGTTTCAATAATCATTTGATCAATCACAGCCAAAGTAAAATCCTATATATCAAGGGGATTTCTGTTCTGTCTGGTCTTCTCAACTTTCTTTTACACCTTCCCTGCTCTGCAAACCTCACAGGAATTGATGGGTAGGTGGGTCAGCAGGTCAGCTACCTCCCTTCAGCATCCAGACACTACACTGAGATATCTGTGAATAAAGGAACAGAGGGATCAGCATTCCCAGGGGTTTCTTCTGCAGAAAGGCTGGAAAGAGGGGAGATCTCAAAAATACCAGCTTTATGTGGACCACGCCTTGTTTTTCGAATAGGCACCTTCAGTGGATTCATTAGCCCTTCTCAGAGCTATTTCAGACAATAAAAAGAACCATGCCAGGAGCACATATCTTCTCCAATGACCAGGCTGGGAATCAGCCACTGACATAGGAAGGTGCCTAAACTCCTCTGGTTGAGGCCACTAGGTGTAGAATCATGGAATCATTAAGACTGGAAAATCCCTCTAAGATTAGGGAGTCCAGCCCTTAACCCAGCACTGCCCAGGCCACCAGTAACCCATGTCCCCAAGTGCCACAACCACACATCTTTTGAACACTTCCAGGCATGGTGACTCTACCACCTGGGCAGCCTCTTCCATTGCCTGACCACCCCTTCCATGAAGAAATGTTTCCTATTGTCCAATCTAAACATTCCCTGGAGCAACTCGAGGCCATTTCCTCCTGTTCTGCATTACAGAAAATTTCACATCAAGATACTCTAGGAGAAAAAAAAACAACAGAAATATATTAATTTTGAAATCCTCTTTCAGATCCACTGCGATATAGAAGAACCCATTATTATACCAGCAGAAATCAGTAACTAAGAAGAATTATCCCCAGTCATCATGGTTGCTCTGATCATGCGTTGAGCCTGTCTCTTGTGTAGGACAACTGCATTTAAGGACTGCTTGCTGCCAAAAGTTTCCTCCTGCTCCTACTAACATCAGTACAACAGGATTTGGGGAAAAAAACCCATAATTTTACACCAAAAATGTAATCCCCAAGAACAGACAAAATGTAGCTCTGCAACAGATTCCTTGGTTTTATTTAAATGACACTTGGTAAATGACCTCTGGGGGAGGATCAGGGTTCATACACCCACAAATGGAAAAGAAAAGGCTCCAGTGAGTAGCTCTAAGTAGAACTGAGGCACTGATAACCCAAGTGCTTTCCCTGAGTCATTTTATAATGTTCAGTTGGAACGTTTTGGATGCTTATTTTGATGAATTGACTGAAAAGCCAAAGCCTGCGTTGTGGAGAGACTCATCCCATATATCTCGTAGGCTTTTTGCAAAGAGGGTGTGTCCTGGTCCAGTTTCAGCTGAAGTTTTCCCCCTCTCTATAGAAGGAAAAGACTGACTCTACCTGTGATGGTTGATAGAGATCTATTTACATGATTCAAAACTTGGGTATTGAAGCTAAACACACTCAGAACACCCATAAACTCCTAAGTGGGAATAACAAACCCAGAGGAAAACTGATCAAGGCTCAGTGAAATCTTCAGATCAAACCTGCATGGGAAAGGTTCATCAGCACTGCCGAGGGGGAATGGCTACAAACAAGAGGGCAGGGTTAGATGGGATATTGGGAAAGAATTCCTGGCTGGGAGGGTGGGCAGGCCCTGGCACAGGTTGGGCAGAGAAGCTGTGGCTGCCCCTGGATCCCTGGAAGTGTCCAAGGCCAGGCTGGACGGGGCTTGGAGCAATCTGGGCTGGTGGAAGGTGTCCCTGCCCAGGGCAGACAGCAGAATGAGATGAAGTTGAAGGTCCCTTCCAACCCAAAGCATTCTATGATTCCATACCAACTAATTTGAGTTGGTTTAAATAGAAGGCCAGTATAAACCAGAGTAGGGGCAGTGGGGACAGACAAGACACCCCATGGGCAGCTCATTTTGCCACACTTTAAGTAACTGGGCACGTGGGATGACTCTTCCTTGAAAGGTGCATGTCTTTTTTCCACTCACTCAAGAGAGCTGAGACGACATGACAGGATTTTTGAGATGAACTCATGTGAGATACATTATTCATCACCTTTCAAAGCAGCACAGGCTTAATCATCAGACATAATGCAGGTGGAAATTTATGTCATATGTTATGCCAAAGGTCAGGTCACACATAATCAGACTGGCCTTTTTGACTTTAGAATCAGTACTGGTTACAGATTAGAACCAGGTCCCTTGAAGGCAATGCAGTTCCATGGATTGGAAGCTGATGTGAGGTGAAAGTCATCCACGACAACTCTGTTATATTTCTTTTCAATAATGGATGTCCATAAAGAAAGCTCAGTTCATTTTTAAATGACTAAACTTTTTGAAGTGATCTGCTAATGGCTCCTGTGACATTGACAAAACCTGAACAACATTTATCAGGTACATAAAGCTGAGAGCATGGTCTGTACCTCTGTACCAGAGGAATTCACCCTAAGATATCCCATACTTGCTGCAATCTTTGTGAAAAAAAGCGCCCTTTTTACATAATAAATATTAATACTGTCTCAAGAGACAGATGACATAAAATTCTTCCCTTTCCCAACAAACCAATATATTTAATCTGTACAGAATAATGTGTTTTGAATTCTGTCTGGAAATAATGCAATCAAGCATTTAAAAAAACATAATAATTCAGTTGGATGTGTTGGGCAAAAGCTGAATAATGTCAGATTTACACGCTTTTTAAAATAAAGATTCTCTGGCAATGTTGTAACTTTTTACCCCATTCAGTTTGAACGTTTTCACCAGGATTTGCCAGATGTGTGCACCTGAGAAAGCAGGAATGAGATAAAACTGAATATGAGATAGGATTAGAATTTCCTGCAGAAAGAGACACATCACCACAAAACCAGAGAACATATCTTTCTTAAAATGTGCATTACAAACCCTTCATATTTTGGCACCTTCACGATTCTCATTTAAATATGACAAGGGGTTAAGCTGTGGCTGCCCCTGGATCCCTGGAAGTGTCCAAGGCCAGGTTTGACAGGGCTTGGAGCAATCTGGACTAGTGGAAGGTGTCCCTGCTCATGGCAAGGGGTGGAACTGGATGGACTTTAAGGTCCCTTCCAACCCAAACGATTCTGTGGTTCTGTAATTATTTTTCCCAGTCAGAACAATAAAACAGACTATTATTTTTTCTTTTTAATGGCAGTTTTCCACTGACAGAATAGAATGATGTATTTTAGTCATATGCGGACTAATAATTTTTAGTAATACACTGACACAACAGAAACAAAACAATAAAGTACATGAGAAATGATTATTTAGAATGGCTGTGAAGGGTAGTAATGCACAGGGGATAGTAGAAGCCAGCTCTTACAGCTACAATTTTCTCAAGTATTGTTAATATAATTTGATTTCTCTCTAATTTACTTATCTGAAGACTGTTAGGAAATTATTATATAAAACACTTGGACTCTTAGAATTTTTCAAAAATTTAAATTGAACTGGACCAATAGTCAGCCTGCAATAGTTGCATCAGGGATAATAAAACACTTTCAAAGATACCCCATACCCTATAATTAAGTTACAATCCTAAATTATTAGTGCCAAAATTACAAGCAAACCCTACAGCAGGAAGAGAACATGGCACTTTGCAACCACCCCCAATGTCCTGGCTCCTTTTAACCACATGGATTACAGAGAGCAAGGTGGTTCCAAAGCACAGAACAGACAAGTCAGTCCCCAAAATCCTTGTTAATCTCACAAAGAAGCAAATTCTTACTGACCCCCACTCTGCTGACTGGAACATCCTTAAGCAGGTGAAGTTAATCTCAGTAAGAATATCCTTCTGTAATACATCTCTAGGTGAGATTCCTCAATAAATCACAGCAAGCCAAAGAGAGAGAAATGACAAAACCAAAGTAGGAAGAGGAATAAAGTCTTAATGATGTTGAAAGGCCTTGGATTATGAGAGGAATGGATTATAAACACACTCCAAATCTTAGTTATATCCAAAGGCTGCAGTCTAAAGTCTCCGAAAAGGAAAAGTCTTATTATTTCATCATAGGGAAAATAGGTAAATACTTTATAGTTTTCTTCACATTTTGATTATTCAGATTTTTTTTCTGTTTCTCTTCCACTTACTATCAAAATCTTCTTACTCAATGGTACAGGGGTTTTGTTGGTTTTTTACTGGCTCTCCACAATTATCAAGTTGGAGATTTTAAGATCTATCTACTGCATACAAACACATCACCAGGCAGGGGTAGCTGAGCAAGGTACAATCGGGGTTCACAAGGCACTTGAGCAGTACCAGCACATTAGTGGAATTTTGTGATTGATTCACTAACAAAAGCCCTTCAAGAAACTGCCCAGCACAAGGAGAAATTCCCTCACAGATCTGTGTCCTGTTAACAGACCAAAGACAGTCCCTTTTCCCAGTGAGGAGAAGTTATGAGCAGAATCCAGCAGGAATCTGCTTTGGATCTCTGCTCGTCTTTATGTCTGTAATTGATCTAGAGCTGGTGAAGGAGTGAAATCTGCCATGCTACCAAAATATTCGGCATAGTTAAAACCAGTTCAGTATTAAAGTGTTGCATCACCCCAACAGCAATAATTCCTACTTCAGCAGTCCACTCAGGAAGGAAACCTCGTGTGCGTTTGAGCTGTCCTCTGAAAGCACAGCTGGAAGGTTCTGGGATGATCAAGGACACAAACACAAGGAACTATTTTGAAAGCCTTAGAGATCAGTGTAGACACCAACACCATGAAACCCATACAGATGTGGGGACACCTGTGCCCACAATGGCACAACTGGACCAAAGAATAGAAAATACATACAAGAGTAACAAAGGTACGAAAATTCTCCCATTCCAAATGACTTTTGTGCAGAAAGGGAAAAAAAAAAAGAGACCTATGCATTTATAAACTTAATGGAAAAGGTGAATAGAAGGTAATTATTCACTGTTCTCATTATACAAGACCTTGGGGAAAACTGCACTGAATGATTAGACAGAGGGAAAGAAATACTTTCTCACATACAAACATTTGTCATAGATATCTCGGAGCCATACACAAAAGAACTCCAAAAGCAGTTAAACAAATCCAAGAATTATTAAACAAGATGTCACAGATGGAACTTTTATCTCAAAGATTCCTTGAATCTAAAAGAGAGGGATAACTCAGCACTTATCCTGCTTTATTGATGACTTAAGGAACTGTTGACAGCTCCTCTTTGGTCTCCAGCTCTGCAGATACAGCTACGTTCTTAATTTGTGGCAAACACCACAACTTCTCTCTGCTCCCACCTGTCCCAACATCTCACATTGCTCTCCACACTGCACCCATCACTCCATGCTGTTCCCAATCACAGAATCACAAAATCACAGAAAGGTCTGGGTTGGAGAAGACCTCAAAGACCATCTTGTTCTGCTCCCCTGCCACCATCCACTAGCCCAGGTTTCTCTGACATTGAAAACATCTCTTCCCACCCAACCCTCCCAATACGTGATGGAGCCCATCCACACCAAACCTTTCCATACAACCCTGAGCTCTTCCCACCCTCCTGCCTCACATCCCTTAACCCAGAGAGACCTCCCTGGCTGCTGCAGCTCCTCCTGCTCTGTGCGATGAGGCTCCGAACCACCGCTGTTGGCTGCTCTCTGATGCTGAACTCTCTTACAAGTTTCACCATCCCTGGAGAAGCAAAGCCCTTTGCACTCGCTTTCATAGAAATCAAACCCCAGCAAAAGCCCTCAGGCAGAAAGCTGTTGTCAAAAAGTGACATGATTCTGGGAGCCATAAAGGAGGACAGAAAGGAGAAGAGCAGGTAGAGCTTGTTTCCAGGCAGAATAGGTTACAGGGAATAATTTTCTTTGCTTTTTGCTTCTCTTTTCAGTTCTCTCTTTGTGGGGGGGGAAACATCCTGCATCATTTACTAACACAAAGTGTTCTTCTGGAGTGTGAATGCTTAGATCTTCAACAATCAGGCAATTTATTCAAATGTCTAAAGATGGATATAATAGAAAATTCTTTCCTTTCTGTCAGCTTGGAAAAAAACAAAACAAAACTAAAACACCAAAACCCCCATTGAGATTCAATGGTTTCTGTACTGTTGTATCTTATCTTAGAGAGGCTTAAATAAAACCTTGAGAACTCCACAAAGAGTCTGTGGATGGGTTAGACTTTTGTGTAAAAAACGCTTCTTTTCCAGAAGGCATAAATAATTACGGGAGAGCAACCATAAGTCTCATGCAAAGCCAGTAGGAAGACTCCTACTGACTTCACCATATCTGGAATGAGCCCAGAGTTTGTATTATAGCTCAAAGTATTTTTATACTGGCATTGCAATGAATTCCTACAAGAATAAAGTTTTAAAATGTTAAAGGGGAGAGAACAGGTTACGCTGCTAAATCCGGGGAAATTTTGAAATGGATGTGCTTCCTACACTCGGAGCATCAATCCTGCTTTGCTATTCCTGTCTGCAACAACATAAAAGTCCCACTAGGTGTAAAAATCTCCTCCTAATGCTGCCTCCTTTTCAATACATACAAGACAAAATGCACTCCCTAAACATATTTCCCTTCAGAAACTGGTAGTTAAGTAACAATTTCATCTCCTCTCCTGCTCCTCATTCAGCTCCCACATCCCCTTTCTCCATCTCAGAGCATTTGAAGGGCTTTATACCTGTGTGATTAAATTTGTGAGGCTGTTTATTTCTTGCAGTGATTTGAGAAATAATCTATCGATGGAGCTTTCAGCTCCTCCATACAACATACTTGGTAGCACGTACTCTTCTCTTCAAGGGATAAATCAGGTTTTAAGCTCCCACTGCTTAAGTCAGGCTGAGAGGCATCCAAATCACCAGGACTGAAATTCCTTCAGGAAGTTTCTTAGTGCAGGTAAGAAAAACATTTTGGTAAACAAGGTGGAAATCTTTACCTACAAAACCTTTATCTACACAAACTATCACCAAGTTAAAAGAAAAAACTCACTGAAATCTCAGGATGCTCAAGGGATTATTGGTGACTTTATATTTTGCACTTTCAAAACAACTCAGGGAAGAACTGGTGAGCACATCTACAACACTTCATTGAAAGTATTGAGAGGTTACAATGGAGAACATGGGATTTTTTTCATCAGAGAAGAAAAAAGCAGTGAAACCTCATTCCCCCACAAATGTCAGGTCAGCCATGATCACAAATCATGAATCCGAGAATCATTTTTTTAGCTCCTCACAGCATGTCAGATACAGCTGCTGGAACCCGCATGCAATCCAGTGCTGGACATCATGAATTTCAGGGTGGAATGTTGTCAGAGAGATGAAAGACTGCAGGAATAAAATATTAAGGGCAAGAGGGGGTGAACTCATCAATATTTGTACTTCTGGAGGACCTGAGCCTTGGCCACACGCTCCTGCACCATCACTGGATGGCCCTTCATATAAACAGCATTTTTTAAATATTTTTTTTTCCTTTGCTCAGTGAAAAATGGTGGTAATTACATAAAGCTGCAGAGCCACCAAGAATTTAATTTTGTGCTTTAACAATACAGAAATTAGGCACCAGCACAGCTTCTCTAAATGAGATTCCCTTCATTTCCCTGTCTCCCAGACAGAAAAAGCTCCCTCCTTCCAGAATAAATCACACCAAAAATCACAGTGGCCTAAGGGAATCCCCTGGAAAAGAGACCATGGCTCCAGAACACGGGCTCGTGGAAAGAGAAATGTTGGGAGGCTCCAGAGAGCAGCCTGAAGGAAATCCAAGGCACGTGCCTGTCCCCAAACCCCTCCTCTTCCCCTTCTCTCAAAATTGACACAGAAAGAGAAATATTTCAGTGGAATGAGATTTTTAAATAAGGATTTAGGCATCAGAATTGGGCTGGTTTTGGAGGGGACTTATTTTGGTTTCTAACTCGACTGAATCCATTACATACTAAGTATGATAAATTTACTGAGAAGGTACTGATTGCATTACTGAGCAAATCAAATAAAGGGGAGCCTACTTTAATGTCAATATTGCACTGTATTTTAATTTCTGGTGTCTCAATAAAATCAGCTGAAATGCCTATTCTTCCTCCAATAATTTATCTTCCAGGATTTTTTTTGCAATGAGTATTAATGCCTCTTGCTGATCTGTTGTCACTGTTATCAGTATTTATTGTGGGGTTTGATTAGCTCCGCTATTATAATTCATGGAAAACCAGGCACAGCACAAATAAGAAATGCTGTAAATCACCACAGAAAGCAGAAGTTTAGGCCCAGTTCTAATAAAGCACTTTATTGTGCACTTGGACCAAGCCCATCTCCGTGTTTGAGGTAGGTACAGAATTTTACTTGCTTTATCACATCCAAACCTCCAGGTATGTGAGTGGAAGGAAAAGCGGTCATTGTTTGTGATGATGTGCATTTTGTGGCTGCCCCATCCCTGGAAACACTTAAGATCAGGTTGGAAGACGCTCTGAGCAACCTGATCTTCTTGGAGATGTCCCTGCCCGTGGCAGGAGGTTGGACCTAGATGGGCTTGAATGGCCCCTTCCAACTCAAACCACTCTGTGATTCTATATTGAAGTATTTCCTTTCAAGATATCTGGAGAAGTCCAGGATTTTGACATCTCTTGGAGACTGTTCACGTTGTCCCAGTGGCCAAAGGACACCCACTCCCAGAGGGAAGAAGTCTGAATAACAGACATCTGAGAGTACAGCAGCAACATAAGCTGATAAAACTCCTGTCAAAGCTCACAGAAAAGAAACCAAAACAGGTTTTGGCAGAGCATCTCATTCTGTAACATAAAACCGGAACAGAATAAAATAAAAATTAAATAATACATACTGCAGCTTCAAGCTTTTAAAGCAGAGTTTGCGGTGTCTTTAAAGCTTTTGTGGAGACTGGTATTTCAGACACTCGTGCCTTCCTCAAAGGCCAAACCCATTTGGTTTTTCCACCAGGGAGCTTTGCATGATGCTTTCATGATCCCTCGGGTGGCAGGCATCAAAATATAGGGGTGTTCAATGTAGTGCCCGAACTAAAATGAAAATTATGCAAAATTTATTCCCCTTTTGAAATCCATGAGTGCAAATTATCAAAGAATTCTATGGCTGATTTAATTCAATGCTTTTATTTATTTACTAATGGGCAGGAAAGAGGGGTGAGTGCTAGATGAATAAATATATAAACCCCAAAATTAGTCTGGCATTTTTGCCATGTACACATTGGGCACAAAGTTCCCGAGAAGTTTGAAGGAAGATCACTTGGAAAACAAGGCTCTTCCCACATCTAAAACTGGCAATATCCGGCACTCTGATTTCTAGAAAATGTAACTCAGAGTTACAGGGAATTAACTTAAACCAAACTCTTTTATAGAAGAGCTTGGTTCCCAAGGAAGCAGACATAAATTGTAGGGATGAAAAGACCAGAAGCCAATATGTGAGGCTGATTAAACATTCTGCAGAAGTCAGTTTTATATCATAATGGCAAATCTGCGAGCAAATTTCCATTGCAAATGTCATTTATCTATAAATATTAACACATAAATATTAGCTACAGCTATTTCATACAGCCACATTAATAGAACTTGCATATCCACCATGAAAATAAAACAGTTTACTGTTTTTAATTGTATCACTTGTAAAACAAGATTTCTGGACATGATTTACACAACTGAATTATATGATCAACAAAATAAAATTACAGCCCTGTGGGCACAGCCTGGGGGATGAGAGTCACCATCCCAGGTATACTTTGTAGGAAGAATTGTGACCGTTTTAAAGATAACAGTAAACTTCAATAAGCAATATTACATTGCTTTCAGGAAATACAATTAAAAATGCTCTAGAGAGAACTATAATACCATAACACAAGTTATCAGTATAACCATAACACTGGTTGAAACCCATTCAAAAAAGAACCCTAAAACCTTTCAAGCTCTGCCAAGCGATGTCTGTTTGGAGGTGGAATACACTCCCAGGAGAAAAAGCAGATGATCTTGAATTGGCAGAGTTAAAAACACTCACCAGTAGGAGAAAAATCCAGGCTTTCTAGGAAAATTGAATGAATTACCTAAACCAACTTTTTACCCATCTTGCAAAACACTGTCAAGAGATGGAGCAGGGGGATGGAACTCTGTCTTTAAGGTCATTCTACTGCCCAAACTGGCAATGTCCCCCTCTAAGCAGGTAAGAGTGAATAAGGAGTTGTCATACAAATTTGGGATAGGCATTCCCACAAAAGAGAGAATCTAAAAGCAGGACTCGAAGGAAGAGAATGGGAAGGAGCACAGAATTTGTCTTACCTGGTATGAGCCACTCTAAAGTTGTGCCTGTAAACTACTTTAGACAGGAGAGAAATGCATACTCAGTGTGATTCCTCCTATCCTGAAGAGGCACCTAAGGCTACAATTATGCCCTTGCCTCCTTTTGTCAGCAATATGGAAAACATAGGGATGCTTAATTTTAATTGTCTAAAGAGCAGGTGAAATGCAGGAAAAGCAGAGTCTTCACTTTGTACCTGCAAGAGCCCAGCTCAGACTAATCAGCACTGGGGGGAAATGAAGAATAGGCTCAAAAATCAGATTTTCATTGCTTTCCACTGTACATGGAAACCAAAACCTGAGTGAACCATACTCTAGGAGTCAATGCATAAAGTTCTATTAATTTTAATATACTAAGAACAAAATAGGATTTTTTTCCGAGATGACTGTGGTGGGCTGGTATCAAATATAATTTAATATTTTCCTGTCATTTATTAACTTTTATCATCCTAATTGTTAAACAGGAAAAAAATTATTCTATTACATATGCAAACTTATGCAAGTTGAACTATCTTAAGCCAATATAGCTTGGCTCTGCCTAAAGATAGAGTATACTGGTCCTGAAAAACTAATAAAATATCAAATAGCGAATTCAGCATTTATTCCTCTTTTTCCCCCAATATCTGCCAGAGAAAAGGGGCACAAGCAGCACGTTCTGAGAAGAGCTGAGACTCTCTGGATCTCTTCATTCACTCTGTGCCTGTCACAGCTACTGTATTGTGCAAGGGGCTACTCATAAGAATTACTAGTAAGATTAATTAATAAGAATTTCCCAGTGCCTACACAGGCAACCACTTCCAAAACGCAAGAGATTTCAAGTCACAGTCTTAGTCATCTTGTAACTCAAATAATTCCACTGCATAAATAACTGTGAAATAAATACCAGCATTTGATTAAAAAGTCAAAACAAACAAAAAAAAAAAGCAACAGCGGCAAATTGCATCCAATATTCTGTTTGGGAAAATACATAAATGAAGCTATTGCCTTAGGGCAGGAAATGTAATTTTCTTTCAGTATGGAGCATTTAACATCACAGGATCCAAATCTCGCTGACAAACATGTCTAGCCAAATAAAACAGTCTTTTCCGATAAATCTCCACACTTTTAATCAACTGGCTTATCACAACTAAATATTTATTTGCTAATTAAAATCTTAAACACAGGGCTTTTAAGATGAAGGGAACGAAGGCAGTGGGTCTGCATTTGTTGGATAGGAACCCTGTGCTGTTTTCTGCCTGCAGTGTAAAGGCACCATGGTTTGAGAGCTCGTGCAATGGTGATGGGAACCCACCTGCAGACTTTTCTGTGCTTGAGCATGATCCTACTCAAGAAAGAACCCCTCTCTCAGCCTCATCATGGCACAATAGAAGGGTGATAACACCTCTGAAAACGCCTAATTTCTGAAAACGCACATTCAGGACAGTTTATTTGTTATAAAAAGGTTGTGATGTCAAGTCAACCTTCCGTGTTCCCCAGGGAACTCAACCAGAAGCCCCACAGCCCTAAGAGACAACCTCAGAAGGGTTTATTTTTCTTTCAGTCTTAGCCAGGTTTAAAGCAGAGAACTCATGGTCTTGTTTACATAAGCTGAGATGGCAAAATTCTTTTAAATTCAGTTTTAGGAACGAATGTTTCCTTTGGGATGGAAGGTGGTCCGTCCAATGATGCCATCCTGAAAAAAAATGAGCTTTTAGGACTGGGCTGGGTCCAAATCCCACTAATATCGACTGAAAGGCTGCAATTTATGTTCCTTTCTGAGACTCAAATCTCACTTCATTGGCTCTACACCAACCACATTATTTTTCAGTATCTTATTTTTCTCTCGCACTTTGTCACTGGAGATGTTAAATAAAATGGCAAAATACTGAAATATTACTGAAATAATTAACAACAAAAATAATATTAAAGTATCTTCAGTGGTTTTTTCCCTTCCTTCTTCCCAGTTTTGAGCACTAGTCAGAACTTGATCCTGGCTCATAACTCTGAACGGCTCTGCCAAGTGCTGCTTTCACCTGATGATTTATTTTCAGAGTGAGGGTTGGTTCTTAAGTTAATTCCTCAATTTATTTGGGATCTGTTTTCTTGATGACTTTGGCTGGTCCCATCTGGGCACATCTTGAATCAGTCTTAAATGTTCAGAAGTTCTGCTGATTTCTTTTCCCCGTTGAAGGGGTATTGCCCAATCCACCCAGTTATGCAAAGAAAAGGCAAAAATTCACATTGCTTGATTTCCAGCCAGGGAAAAAGCAGTAAACCCACAAATTATATTACAACAATAGCAGACAGGTGATCCGTCTTTAGAATTTTTGCTAGAACCTCCCTCGCTAAACAATCAGAAACTGTTTTACCTTTATTTTGTGCTCAATCTGCCAAATCCTGGCACTTCCCAACATTTTTACCCGCTCCTACAGAACTGGATTGTCAGATTTGAGGTACCAGAGGCATGGGGGGGGCTCTGCCACAATGGAATTCTCCATGCTCCACGGAATTTTCTCTCCACCATTCCCTCCTTTTACCCAAATACTCTCTATTAAACCCAACGCTGCACATTCCAAAGAGAAGAAATTGTGAATAAGAAAAGCATCATCTTTTTTAAAGCATATTTATTAGCCAAGGTAAAAGCCATTTTATGCAGGGTTGACTCACAAACACACATAGAGGAGAATCCATATAAGAGCAGGGAAGCCTTTCTATAATATTTCCTTAATTATGAAAACACAAAAATATATAGATGAAGAGACAGATGTGTGTGTGTGTATCACACACAATCTCTTAGCTCTGAGTGCACTTCAAGGTCTTTGATAGCACCATATGCTTTGTCTGCTGGAGCAGTAAGGTGGTTGGTAGCAATAAGGTAAACATCAACAGTCCACTCAAATCTATCCCATTACTCAGCTTAAAAGCAGGTATACATTAAACACCTTAATGGTAAGAAACTAGAAGTGCTTCTGGCAACACCACACCGTCGGCACAGTTTACATTGCCCACCAAACAGCAGCACATAGGCACACCCCTCTGGCTCTCTACACATACCTAAACAACATATACATTTCTAGATTTGACTCTAAACCATGCACGGAACATGCAATTCAAATGCAACCTAAACTCTCCCGCCTGTCTTTAAAGTTCCTCCCTGCGCTTTTGACTTCTTTCCTTCACATCTTCGCTTTTCTTTGTAGAAAGCTCCCTCCTTCTTGCTCTTTGTCTCGCTTAAGGGATTGTACAGTGTGGAGATCTCCTCTTTACAGTCATTAAATTATTGGCTATAAAGCAGCAATATCTTCAGGGAAGCATCCCCAGGACAAAGTTGTCCTCCTTTACTCCTCCTGCAATGGGCTACTCACAGTTCTTTGCAAAAGAAACATTTCTAGAGGGGTTCAGGGACTGCACTGAGACTGAACAGAAGTTCCCAGATCACATGCAGAATCACTGAGAAAAACAGCATTTTCATAAGAAAAAAGGTAAAATTAGACTGCCAGGAGTCCAAATTCAGAAATGTACTTAATGCTGCAGCCTTGGAGAAAACGAGCCACCCATGAAAATCCAGTTTCCACTGGGACCCCCTAACGTAGATGTAGAAAATAAGGGATATTGTTAATAAATCCCTCTCACACCTATGGGACTTGGGCTCCAAACTCCTGGCCATTTTCTAGACCTGAAATGGGTGATATTTTTATATTCAGACAAGCTGCAGCTTAATGGAACTCAGAACAAACACCATCCCAAACACAGCCCAGGCAGGTGACAGCAAAACCCCTTCTTATCAGGAGGAACAAAATCCATCCTACAGACAACTTCTTCAGATTTTAATAACTACAATTTAAATATTTTAAACAGCTATAATTTTAAGCCAGCAATTAAAAGAACGAAAGGAAACAACTACTTTCCAGAATGTCACTTGAAATAAATTAATCTCCATGTTGAAATGGGAATCTATTAAGTTTAAGTGATTTAATGAGACCTTCCTGTTAGAGCCAACACAGAATCGATGTGTGAAGGGAAGTCCAGCTCATCAGCTCCACCAGCAATCCTTACTGACATATTCTCCCTTTAATAATCTATTATCTTGACTTATACTTGATATGAGTTGTCTTAACAGTAAATACAACCATAAAGCAAAGAGCAATGCCAGCAGGATGATGACACTAATTGTACTGTCTTGACTCGAATTAAAATTGCTGAACAGTAAATGGGATTACTAGCCTGAAGATAATCTTAATTTAAATGTGCAGCTGCATTTATCTCATCTCAGATGCAATTTTCCAAAGTGCTTAAAAAAAAACAATACCAGAGACATGTAATAGAACCCTTGATTTCTGAAGGTTTTCAAGATAATTAAGTGCGCTCCTCTGTTTTGTTCTATTGCCATATTTTATAACCAGCAGCAATCTGCAGGTCAGGAGACAAAAATGAGGGAGTTTCTTAAACTGCTGTAATTTTTCCCAACTTTTGGTGGCCATTTCCAAGATAGAACGTCTTTGACGGATAGCAGAAGATCAAACGGCTGATAGCCCATCCTGTACCATGCAATTTTCTTGTAAGAATTGCAAAGCATGGGAAAACCTCCAGAAAATAATTTAAAAACACTACTGTCAATTCTAAATAGAAGATAATGTGCCAGGTTGTTGGTTGTTTGTTTTTTTTTCAATTAAAGCATTATACCAACAAGCTGAATTAGAAGAATCAAAGACATTTTGCTTTCATTGTATTTTCATACATGTCAGTCCCCAGAAGAGATGGGATTTCTCTGAAAACATTTTATTTCTCTTAATCAACATCAGACAATATGTTGAATGTATGAAATTAGTAAAGGCTCCTACACCCTGCCACAGATTTGCAATCCAAGTTTGACCACAAATTCTTGGGCAAGAGGAAGAATCCTGATTGGCACAATGCAAAAATCTCAACAGTAATGAAAAAAACAAACAAATCAAGACTCAAACCAACCTGAGCGAAATATTTCTGAATGGACTAAAATCACGTTGTAACATATTCAAATAAAGATTTTTACCAGATATGAGAGTCAGCATCTTGGTGAAAATATCTCACGCCTTCTTCATGCTCTCCTCCAAATTTCCTAAGCCCTCATAAGTAATATTTATTAACTTCTGTTATTTCACAGTGTTTAGGGAGTATTTTTTTACCTCAGAACTCTTCAAGCACCTTTCCAGAGCAAACTGGATCAGGGCTTAATGTAGTTCCATTTAGAGCAGAAAAACACAATTTCCACCTGTGAAGACTCTTGTACACAACATGACCTGGGGCACAGGTGGTATATTAAAAGTTTTAAGGAGTTTTAAGGCTGCCATCACTTGAGTTCTCTTTTTTTCCCCCCCAAATAAATTTACACCTGAATTGCATGTCTGTTAATGCAATAATTTTTTTTTGCTCACAGTAAACATCAGCTCGAAGAGCAGTAACTGGGAGTGCTATGAATAAAAGAGTAGAGGAAAGTAGTAATTATTAACAAGGGGGAAAAAAAGCCATTGGAATCTGAGCTTAGAAATGAATTTACAATATATACCTGTGCTCTGATAGACATCTGAAGTCCTTATAGTTATAAATAATAGGGCCACAGCATTTTTAGGACTTTATATCCCCATCTTGAGATAGATGTGTAAACCACACAAACTGATCCAATTCCCTGGTTTCCCTGGAGGTAAAATTGCCTGGTTTTCCCCCAATAACTACTGGACCACTCTAGGCAGCTGAGCTGTAGGCTTGCACACAAACCTTGGGGTACCCACCACTACACACCCACCAACCCCTGAGAGATGAACTTCACTGGGATAGCTGCATAAAAAACCCAAAATATGGCTTATGTCATCCTCATATCCCAAAATCCCTTTCCCAACTAGAAATTAGAAGTATTCTGGTGAATATCTGCCCTTCCCTGAGCTTTCTGTCTCCCAACAGGTCACAGTGCTCCTCCTACAGATTTATCCACGGTAGAAAGTGGCCTCAGAACACAAATAGCTCCCTCCATTCCCAAATTTGAATGCTTCTGCATGTAGCTGTGCTTGCCTCAATATGAGGATTTGTATTGATCTTCATTTGAAAGGTAATTCTTGGCGTAATTGATAATTTTTCATCCCTTCATAACTCCAGGCTGGCATTTAACAACAAACTCCAGCAGCCTGGGGAAGTGTTGAAACATAAAGGTCAAGGACAAAACAGAAGTTTTCATCTCACAGCGTGTTCCTCGCCAAGATGTTTTTGGAATTAACAAGTTGTGTAAGAAAACAGACCTGGTTTGGCATCTGAGTTACATTAAACCAAACCTCTTACTCCACCTTACAGTTCTGACCATCCCCAGTGCTGGCCTTGACTTTGCCACGCTCACAGTGCACACACCAACTCTGAAAAAAATTACTTCTCTCAAGCTGTAAAAAGCAAAATGCCAAGTCTACAGTAATAAAATGTCCCAAGATGGAGGAATCAAGGTCTGCAGCAAAAAAATATTGTGTTCCTTTCTCTGATGGTGCAAGAGCTTGGAGGTTTAAGCAACAACATCCCTTCCTCTCCCAAATGTACACAGGTACTGGGTCAGACTGATCCCTTCCTCAGTTACAGCCCACCCCACCCTGAAAGTAATAATGGACCCACTTCTGTCACTCCTTCTAGAGGGACCCAGGTTCTGTCCCCAAACATCAATCCACTTGGCTTTTTCAACATTACCTCTTTCCTCTGGGAAGATCCATATTGGTGAAAGCAAAAGGAACTCGTATTTTTCCAGTATAATACTCAGGCATTAGTAGTCTTTGCTCTCTTCTTTGCACCACCAAAACATACATTTATTAAACATAATCTTTATAATTTAACTCTCCTGATATGTGATATTCAATGATATTTTCTACTTAAGTAGTCTCTTCATTCAGCATAGCTGTACAGTATCAAGATTTATAAATGCTGGTGAGTTTATACTCCTCCAAATTTTACAATGATTCCATGAAATTTGCCCTATTAATTTAAAAAAAAAGTAATTCTTTAAAAGCGAGTCCCACAGGTATTATGAATCATGTTTAAAGGGGACATCAGACTGGTGTTATCTGTTTACACCTACGACATTACTGATAATTCACCACAGCATCTCTAGGATATTTTGTTTCTTCTTTCCTTACATCTCTAAAGTATGTTCTGTCTTGTTCTTTTCTTAATTGTGGTGAACTTTTCTTCATGGTATATTTAGTTTTTTGCTTTTTAGTTCTTTTTGGGTTTTTTTAATAATTCCTAGCATTTTATCATTATGTGCTTAGGAGACAACTTCCATTTAGAGATTTAGCCCATGGTCTTTGAGTACTTCTTTTATGATTATATTTGTAAATATAAACTCCACAGTGAATCGAGTCTATGACTCATCTAATTAATAGGCATAAAGTGTCATAAAAAAGAGTTTAATTCAAACCACAGAGTCTTTCAAACTGACCTCCTTCTGTACTAGAAACATCTACAGGAATGTTCACACGAGGCAGATGTGAGTTGCTGGAAAGAAGGGAAGGGTGGAGGAGAAGCTTTGAATCAAACACTAATCTGGAAATCTCATTTCCAATTAAAAAAAATAAAAGACTGGATAGTCTGTTATTTTGTTTTAGGAAATTATGAATGCTGCACTGAGTACTTTTGGCCATTACAATCTGAGGAATAAAGTATAAAATGTGATTATACATCTCCAGTTTTGCCTTCTGTGCTTCCAATACCTCTCCTTTTCCGACTCCTCAAGTGCTGTGTACTCGTGTGTCGCAGCACAAGCGGCTCTTGGTCATATCTAATTATTGCTTCTAAGGGGAAAAGAAAAAGGATGAAAATGAAACATTAATGCATTTATTTGCGTAAGAAAAATCCAAAGATTAAAGTTGGCTTAATTTCATCATGTAGAATTGAGGCATCCAGCCTAAGCCACTTAGATGGGATGTCTTTAGGCTTCTTCAGAAGATACAGCCCAACGATTGCGGGCAATTATTCTGGACTAGGAGATCATTGTGCTGAATGCAGAGGGGTCATAAATAACAAGATGAGATTTGACCTTTGCATTTGAGATTATTAGAGTTTGGAGTCAAATTCTGCTCTCCATGATTTCCTGAAACAGTGAAGGCAGAACCACCAGAGCACTGGTCTCATGAGCCCCATAACCACAAGGACATTCCCTGGACATCCCTATGACTCAAGTATTTGCCGCAGCAGACATAGCTGATGAATCCATCACAAGGAGAAACTTGAGTCAGTCACCAAAAATGGCAATTTTAAGCTGTGATTTGGCCATGTGGACACCACTGTTGATCCACATGGATATTTCAGAGAACATCCCTGACCTGCCCATGGAAATGAAGTTCCCAGAGGTCACCCACTCACAGACCATG
Organism: Sclerurus mexicanus; assembly: GCA_013396755.1. NCBI lineage: Eukaryota > Metazoa > Chordata > Aves > Passeriformes > Furnariidae > Sclerurus > Sclerurus mexicanus. The sequence continues at coordinate 595,324 of VWZF01001296.1, forward strand.
GGGTATTGAGCCTATTTAGACCTGGATGTAGCTGGTAGCAAACCACATTTTAGATGTTTTTGAGACCAGGTAGAAAATGTGAATGAAAATTTCCAGCTCCCTACATATTGTGGCCAAATTTTTGGAAAAAGTTTGGTAAAGTTAAAAAAAGGAAAAAAAAGGATTTTTTTTAATTTTTTTTTTTTTTTACAATATAACACTGTCTTCATATCCTTTATCAAGAACTGCACAAAAAATGGAATGTCATTTTTTTATCCTTTTTCATAGAAGTCCCTTCATTCATGTTCTTTTTTTCACTGATCCTACCTATGTCTGCCAAAAAATATTCTAGTTTGAAGAACTTCTTCCTATCTTTACCCCTAAGCTTTCTGTATATGGTAAAATTCTCCCCTATCTACTGACTAAAGTACCCCCAAATTGTTTTTTACAACACTACTTTTTTAGACATAAAAAAAGCACTTTAAAGTCATTTTTAAAGTTTAGCAAGAAAAAAAAAGGTGTTACTTGTTTAAGAAAGTCCATTATTCCATTTGAAGAGCTAAACAGCTTTCTCATGGTAAGAGAGCAGACAGCACCATGATTTAAGTAGATGCATAGTAGGAATTATAGCTGAATCTTTCAAGTTGCAGAAGAAAAATGTCCATAAACTGTTGATTTTGGTTATAATAACTGATGGAATTCCATCCACTTAGATGCAACCATAAAGTAGGGCATGTATTATAAAAAAATCACAGAAAAACAATGTCCAAGTGGGTGAGTGGAGCTGAGGTAGGCTTGGCTCAAGGGAGAAAGGAAAGGAATCCATCTGTTCTTGCAGTTCTGCAACATCCTCTTGAATATTTAAAATTATATGACACACTCTGAGCCTAAAAAATTAAGAGATACCTCCTGGACAGTAAAGGCAGACCTGAAGAACGAACATCAAAAATCATGTTACACTGGCTTTGTTTTCTGCTTCGCTGGAGGACAAAGCCCCCATCAAACACAGCCTTCACAGGGACTATAAAAACAATTCCTGGGGTACAGAAGGCAAGTTCTATTTTACCTCTCCCTTTACATCAATTTTCTAGCATTATTCTACCTTTTTTTTTCCTTTTCTTCTTTCCTACAGGCTGACTAATGGAAGACCCTTTGATTTTATGATCTCCATCCATGACCTCACAAGCTCACCTAGCACTGCTGTTCCCTCGAGTCACCTAGTCCTCATGAAACACATGAGATGGACCAAATGTTCCTCTACTCCACCTATCTCTCATCCTCCCGTCATTTCATCCATTACCCCACTTCCACAGGAGTCAAATGGTCCAGGAAAATATCTCATTTCTCTGTTATGCCCTAAGCTTTGCCTGCATCGAGGCCATCCTGCTCCCCAACATTGTCATTTCTGTGTCCTCTGCAAACCCAACCCAACAATGCTCCATGGGTCTTCTATTTTCAAATCCTATTTCTGCATAAATGCACTCTGCCCCTGCCACAAACATTCCTCCTGGTTCCTCCTGTGTGCTGCAGCTCGACTCACCTGTCTGCTGCTGGGAGTACAACATCTTAATTAATTCCTGGGAGCAAATTCAGCACCACCTGCTTTATTCTATCCACCAATGCTCACAGAAGATAGTAACCACCTCAGGAGTGGCTGCAGTCTCTTTCTACAGAGGACAGAGAGATGCTAAAATTTATTTTAGTAGAGTGTACTTATGGAGAAAGTGCCCCAACTTTCTTGGCAACGAGCAAATGATAATAAAATCGAAAATGTAGGACTTTAAAAATGACCTAACTCAGGTGAAAAGACTACCTTGGACTTGTGTGTTGTTTTCCAGATTGCTGGGATTTCCAGGCTTTGCTCCCACCCATCAGCACATCCATCCTTCCTTCATCCACAAAGAGCAGCACCTCTATGCTCTCAACCTCTGGAGCCTACAGGGAGGAAGATATTCCCTCCAATGGTCTCTGCTGCTGCCTGCAGTTGCCAGGGGGGCTTTGGGCATGCAAGGGCAGCGCTTCCACAGGAACCCCCAAGAGGCACCCAGGGCACTGCAGAACGTGGTGGTGCCAATGTGGGACTGCAGCTGCCCCGTCCTCTCCACACCAACGCTCATCAGGGACTAAGCACAAGCTCCACACTATGACACTGCTATCTAGTGATAAAAAACCTGGACACCTTGAGGTCAGCGAAGGCAGCAACATCAGCGTTGCAAGGAAAAAAAGGGAGACAAAGTCGTGGTGTCGTAATTAAGATGCTTCATTGAAGAACAGGCACCTGGCCTGGCTTGGGCCACGGCACTCTCTGAAACCAAGGTAGTGCTGTTCAATTAAAGCGCTGCTTCCTTTGGTGGGGCTGCGTGTGCACTAAGAACTCATTTAAAGGACTACCAGGAAAAAGTGTCTTCTTTCCTGCAGCCCAGCTCTTCATAATTGGATTGATAAAAAGCCTTTGACTCACGGTTTGTTTAGAGAATTTGTTCTTTTGAGCAGAATTTATTCTTTAGGATCTTGGGATATCTACTGCAATGGGCCTCCAAAGCGTTCCTGATAATTCCAATAAACGTCCCTATTTGCTTACTTAATTTTTATCCACTGTTACTACTATTTTATCCATTATTACTTTTTTTTTTGCCCTAATATAATTCCCATTCTTCAGTACTTCCATATTTTCCAAATGCTGTTGTATCTTTGTGAAATTGCTATGACCTTTTAAAGGGTGGCCGAATTGTGGCAATAACTAATAAATAGTGCAAATGCTCCAAAGAGGAAAGGGATGCATACAAGTCAGCACTATCATTTTTAAAAGTACATCTTAGGAGGCACATGTAGATATTCTTCTGCTGCTGTTCTACACCTAAGAAGAAGAAAAGAGAGGGAAAGACACAAAAACGGGGGGAAAGGAGAAGAAGACAATAAGAAAGAGAAAGTTAAATGAAATAAATAGCAAGAAGGTGACTGAAAGTGGATGGAAAACACATGAATCTCCAAACATCACTTGGAAAACCAATATAATCCTTACTTTTTTCCTAGACTCCCTTCAATTAGTTTCCTTTTTCCTTTTCTGGGGAAAAAAAAAAATCTCAATATTTCCTTGTTTTGAAGTTTATGTCCTCACAACTCAACAGCCCCACCTCAGTTTTTTGTGATGATGACATGAATATCTCCCCCAGGCCCTCTGGAGAATTGTCAGAAAATAAGAAGAAACAGTAACAACCCCTTTATTAAGGCCATTTAACAACCCTCATTATATTCATTTCCCTAGCTCTTTTCCTAATAACCCTAATACTTTTAGAATTTGCACTGTTACTTTGAAATTTACCCAAAACTCAGCAGCCATCGGGATGTCCCCAAGCTAACCTGCTTGTACTTGGCCGAATTTTAAGGTTCAGAAAACCATCATGTGTGTTCTTTGCTGCAAGGAATTGCCAGAAGCGAAGCGTGCTGCTAAAACCTTTCAAATGTATCATAAGGAGTATAATTTCCTACTGAATTCATTTGATTAGGATTTCTTTGTCAAAATAATTATTGGTGACCCAAAACTACCCAAACTAGAAAGGTGTTTCTTACACAAAAGCAGTGTCTCGTGCAACCCAGTGATGCTCCAGGAGTTGTATGGAAACTGGAATTCCCATTTCAGACCCCAAAAAATTTAAATAACTCTGGAGATGCAAAGGAGGGAATTTTTTTAAAAAATACCACATTTCTCATCATGTGGAAATGCCACAGTTTTTTAGGAAAAATGAAGCTATAATTTAATTATCAAATATTTTCAGTCTCCATGAGTTATCTGCAGTACCCTCACCTGGAGCAAGCACTGGAAAATTGAACAGGGATAATACTTGGATAATTCCAACCAACTTGAGTTATCCCTTTTTGTGTCTAAACTTTGGTAGTGTAGAGGAATGGACTAAATAACCTCCTGAGAGCTTTCTAGCCTGTATTTTATAATGATTGAATTAATTAGCGTTATCTGTTTGGCATGATCATCCTAAAAATGGTTTGAATTCATAACAGCAGAACTAGCTGATTATTGAAAATTAAAGGGTTTTGGCCTGTTTTGTTTAGTGTATCTTCTTTCAGCATAATTAATTCAGCTTGCAAGAGAAGAACATTAAATGCAACTGCAGACACGATAAAACAGAGGAGAAAACTGCCATTAAATACTAAACTCACCTAAAATATAAAACACTCAGACAACATCATTACTTTAGGTCAAAGGCAAAGACCTGATGTGTAAAATACAGCATCGGAAAGTGAAAATAGTACATTATAGTATATTACATATAATTTATGTAAGGAGAAAGCTATACAAGCTTAATAGTTGGTATTTTCTGCAAGGAAAGGAATTAAAAATACAATAAACCCTCTCCCAAAAAGCCAATGGTTCCTTTCTGTCCAGCACACACAGGGAGAAGAGATGGAAGATGCCCAAACCTGAAACCCCCATCAGTGGAAGGAACTCTCATATAACAAGTGAAAAACGTCATAAATTACTCTTTAGGCAATTCTTTCTTTTTCCTGCAGTGCACAATTTTTCAGCACCGTATCTTTTCTCGCTTCCTTCCTCCTCCAAAATAAATCACCAATATTTGCTGGTATTTTCCAAGGACAACAGATCCAATATTTACACCGCTTTTTGATAATGCTGAAAAAAATACCTTAAGCAGTAAATATCCATCTTCGCTGCCAACCACTTCAAGTTTCTATTTTTGTACCTATTTTTGTACTTTGCATATCTATATTTATATAGGCTATAAATTTCCTCACATGCACACACACATTTAGATACATATATGTTAAAACATCTACTGAAAAATAGCAACACAACTTTTACACGTTTCTCTTGTTATAAAATGCATACGCTTATTTTATTAAAATATTAAAGGAACTTAATTTTTGGCACCCTATGTGTATCCTACAGACCGGAAAACTTTTCATTCAGTCCCTCAACCAGTCTGATTGTGGCTGCAAATGTTCACACACTGTCACCCCACGACACAGTTGATTATGTAAAATTAAACAAAATTACACATTTCAGACGCAGCTCCCAGGCAGTTCTCACCAAAACAAAGACAGGTTAATTGTGAAACCCATGAGCCTCGTTAGCCTGTAAAACTATTATTCTTAATAGCAACTGGAGGACTCCTTTTCCTTCTTTCTCCCTCTACAGATCTTTTAAAGCTGTTGAATGTTTGAAAAGTTGGAATTCTGTGAATTCATCACTAACGAGTCACAGAGTGCTGGAGAACTGTTGTGATTTAGGAATATGAAAATAACCTTATGGGGGAGGATTTTTCCATAAGACACTATAACTTCATAACAAAACTTGGTGAAGAGAAACGTTTGAATGCACAGGCACGTTGTGAGAAGATCGAACACTGAATTTTGGAGGAAGGGTCAAGAGTCTGGAGTGATCGTAGCAAAGATTGTCATGTCAGAAAATCTGGAGGATTCTTGGGGGAAAAACACAAAATATGGGGTAAAAAAGGTAAAAATCGGGGTAAAAGCACATGTGGATGTGGCACTTGGGGACATGGGGCAGTGGTGGCCTTGGCAGTGCTGAGGAATGGTTGGATTGATGATCTCAAAGTTCTTTTCCAACCTCTGGGATTCTACAATTCCTGAATAAATGCTGCAAGAGCTGCAACAAATCATGACTGTTAATACGGCTACAGATTTATCTTTAGTTCTCCCTCTGTTTTAAAAACTGCCTTCTCATTTTGAATACCAGAAAGCCTTTGTAAAATATTGCCTAGGAAGTTCTTACTGCAGTAGCTGCCCTTCAGCAGCAGAGTATCAGAAGAAAGGAGAAGTTAAGCGAAGGAATTAAGCACCGAAAGTATTCTTGGCAAGAGAAGAGAATGCTAAAAGCTGATTCTTTCTTTTTTTTCCTCTAATAAACCCCCAAGAAATGGTAATTCCGCAAAGCATCAGTTTGAATGTGACCCTGTGAATGAGAAAGTCATTCAGAGATTATAATATTTTTTTTTAAATAGCGCTACAGATTTTATATGAGGCTCAGCCTGAAGCTGGGGGCATAATGGAAACCCCATTTGGGTTGAAAAGTTATTGGAGGTAGCAAGTTTCAATGGACAAGGCATTAGACATGGTAAAATAACTTGGGATATGTTACTGTAGACTTGTGTGACTTTGGGTAAAGCACCAGTACTTAGTTTCCCTATCCGCAAAATTCAAGAGTGAAACTTTTCATCCTTGCCATGTATTTTGACATCTCTACATAAAAGGCACAAAGTCAGAGAAATAATATTAAAATCTTTACTTGTGATGAATGCAAGTATTTTCATCCATATACTTTCTATGCCTTTTTTTTTTTTAATTGAGTAGTTACAGGGAGCTTCAAAATCCAACTTTATATTATGCTAAGCGATATTATTTTTATAAAAAGAAAGAATAAAAGATCATGACACTTGACAGATCACAAATAGGTGTCTTAGATAGTCTGTGACTTCTTTTCCCCTCTCTCTATCCCTCCATTGACTATGAAAGCATGATCATCCTACATTACGTGCAAAACTTTTCCACAGCTGCGAGAACCCAATAAACACAGAAAAAACAGAATCTGGGGCTGTAAACTATAGAACTGGAACGTTTATAGTATGCAAATTTGAAGCTAAACATTAAAAAACAGAAGTGTGACTCTTATTTACATGTCCACCACCATGAATGTGATGATAGGGGCAGGTGAATTTTACTGCTGGGGCTAGAAAATCATATTTGTAATTGGAGGAGCCTTAAAGCACATTAGATACTATAATGTAGGGTCTTCAGCTGTGTGCTTGAAGGATTTATTGCCAATATTTTATTTTGGCGGTGGATTAGTCCTTTCAGTTGTCCGGATGGACCTTCCAACCCAAACCATTCTGTGATTCCACGTTTTCTCTTGAACATTTTAAAATCCAGCTGCAAATACGTTGGTACTTACAGAAATTTCCTCAGTGTTTTGTCCCAACTCATTTCAGCAAAATAACCACAAGTGTTCAAGTGAACTATCTGGATGTCAAACCTACACACTAATATATGCATATAAACCCCTTTCTAAATAAACCATACTTCTCCTCTCGTTTGCAAATATACATAATTGCCCATGCTTAGAGTTATCTTCCCTGTCGAGCTGAAAAGCTGATATAAACATTCTCTATATACAGTTCAGCTTCTCAAAATAAGAAAGACATTTTAATATTGCAAAAGTGGCTAAAGCCGATATTTGTTCCACAGCAAGAGCTTATGTTGTTTTCTTCTCTCCAATATTTTTTGAACTGTTATAGAGACACTGCTATATTAAACCTAATGGATTTCAAATTAATTCAGCATTTATATTCTGATCACATTTTCTATCATATATCTGAAAGGATGCATTCGGCTGATAAAAACAGGCTACAGGAAACAATACTGATTATTTGGAATTAAAATGGCTAAGCTGAAGCTATTTAGGCTGGAAGGAGCCTATTGATGCCTTAATTTGCAAGGTGTGATCAATTCATTGATAGAAGGAGCAAGGAAGTGACATCTCACAGTGCAAGATTTGTCCACCTCTGCTCTGGTGTGACCCCACCTGCAGAGCTGCCTTTGGGTCCCCAACACAAGAAGGATGTGGAGCTGCTGGAGCGAGTCCAGAGGAGCCCATAGAGATGGGATGGAGCCCCTCTGCTCTGCAGCCAGGCTGGGAGAGCTGGAATTGTTCAGCCCAGGGAAGAGAAGGGTCTGGGAGACCTTCCAGCACCTAAAGGGGCTCCAGGAGAGCTGGAGAGGCACTTTGGACAAAGACACGGAATGACAGGACAATAAGAATGGCTTCAAACTCTCAGCGGGCAGGGTTAGATGGGATACTGGGAAGGAATTGTTGGCTGGGAGGGTGGGCAGGCCCTGGCACAGGTTGGGCAGAGAAGCTGTGGCTGCCCCTGGATCCCTGGGAGTGTCCAAGGCCAGATTGGAGAAATCTGAGATAGTGGGATGTGTCCCTGCACTGGTGACTGATGTTACATCTTTCCCTGGGCCTGGCAGCACTTCATGCATGGGCAGACACTACTGCTGATGCCACTAATGGCAGGGTTACCCCAAAAAAGTGAATTATTGCTCTCCATTTTCATCACCAGCATCATCAGAAAGGTATCTACAGAGACACACTGGGAGGGTGTTCTCACAAGCAAAGGCAGATGGAGCTGCACCACTCATGGCATTTAGCAATATTGCCCCAAAATACGTAACAATGACAATTGCCAAGGGAAAACAGCACAAGTCCCTACACTGGAATCCTTCTGTGGCTTCACACAGCAAAGCCAGTCACTTCAGAGCTGGACTGGATGATGCCTGTGGGTTCTTTCCAACTCAAATTAATCTGAGATTCCATGAATCAGTAATTGGCACAACTCCATTTCCAGGTCACAAAGAGGTTTTGACATCACTTGCCCCTGCAACCATTATCTGCCCATCAGAAGAATCACAGTACCAGCAAACCCAGGCAGTGCCACTAAAAAGTCAGAACTTTGCACTTTCATAGGTGGGTTTTTTCATATATTTTAATTGCTTCATGCTCTGCATTATCTGCCTTTAGCCAATTAGCTGTACTTGGTTGTAATACTGCCCATTTATCCACATAAATCAGAATACTAATGACCAAAAATGCTAAATTTATTATGGTAAAACATTAATATTATGCTTGAGACATAATTTGGACATTTCCATAGACTATATTTTCACTTTTTTTTTTTCTTCCGTAATTATAAAAGAGGATTCAAAAGTTTCCTCCTCAGAAATTGTAACGTCCTCCTATTGCTTCTGGGTCTTTCTCCACCACCAAAGACTTGTGGTGTTCCCCACTGCTGAAGGTCAGGGATGGGTTTATCACCCAGCCGAGCAAGTGACCAGAATGTGACCAAGCACAGAGAATCATTTTTCAAGTTGTGCAGCTGCCTGAGATGATAGAGCCTGGAGACTTCATTTTAATTAGTCTCTCTCTTCCCCCAAGCTCAAAGGGGGTAAAACACTGACCTCGTCCATGACTGCAGAGATTGCTCAGACATTTTAATAATAATTCACCTGAAGGAGGGATTAGGTGCCTCAAATCTGCCCAAATGTCACCCAGACACTTTGTAGTCATTTAAGGAAAAAAATCCAACAAAACAGAACTAAACAAAACGTAAATCACATTTACTTTACCTTTGAAGGTATTCTTACTCCAGGAGAGAAATCTTCTCTTACCCAACAAAAGATGCTACACACACATGCCTTTAAATAAACCTCTGTGTGACAGAGAAAGACAGTAATTTTGCGTAACAACATACATCTGGTCTAGGAAATCACCTCCCTCAGGTCACCTGATCACGATCTTTAACACTTCTGCTTTCCTTTAGGGTTAATAATGTTTACAGCTTCCCCTCTGAGAGCAGCAAAGAGCTCCCAGTGCCTGCAGACTGGCCTTTTGCCATGTGCGAGCAATGATCTTTCACCACAATGACACTCTTCTAGGTCAAAATAGAACAAAGTAATGTGGAATTCAGCCCTGTGCCAACCAAGTGGAACTCCTCAGACTGTCACCAGCTCCTCCCCACCAGCCAGCAAGGACTGACTTTCAATTATCACCCCCAACTGTAATGGAATCAAGACAGGATCTTAAAGCAACAACCAAAAAAGTCTACCTGGTTAAACTTAAATAGAATTAACTTCCCAGTGACTTCTACAGCCTAAAACTCAGACAGAGATGATCTCAGGAACTGAAAAGTTATTTTTTTGATTTGGAAAACCTGTAACCAACTTGCTCCTGTCCTGCTGGGCAAGAAACCATCATGTTACTGGAAGCCCCAGCTAGTGGGAACAGCATTGATTTCTCAGCCATGCAGCTGCAGAGAGAACAGCACCCCTGTCCTTCCCTCCTCTGACAAAGGGAAAGCTCTTCACTGCAGGGGACAGGATGTTATTGCTCAGCTTGAAAGTACAGAGGGAAAAAAACCCCAACAGAAAATAACACAAATATCTGTGTTCAATAAAAACACCGAGGCGAGTAAAGAATATATAAAGGTATAGATAAACAGAGACAGAAATAAAGCTATAGATACAGGAAGATGAGGAAGCAGATCTGGAGAAGAGCATCAAGGAAACTAAACATTAATAATGCAGTGCCTATCTTACAGACAAAAGTATTTTTACTCTGGAAAGGATTAGAGGAAGGATGAATAGTTCAAAGCAGCTGTTTTGACATATGACTAAATATACATTACTGGAAAACACTACAATGGCACTGAAATGGGAGAAGGAGCTGATAAACAAGAGAGCCAGAAAATGTAGGGATTTCAACAGGTGGACCTTTTAAAAATAATTGGCATTTCAAATTCGACTTTATGAGTATCATTTACCCTAAAAAATAAGTATTCGTTAGGACATTGTAAATTCTCAAGTGCAACAGAGCTGCAAAGAACTATCATTTAGGAAAAAAAAAACAAAGACAAGTCCACGTGATTTTCAACACGGAGTTACAATTGATAAAAGCAAAGGAAAATGGCTGGGAAACAAATGCTTATGCAATGCATCACAAAGTAAAGAAAATTCAGTTTACAAATCTGAGAAAAAAGGAATCTGCATCTGGATGGAGGAAATCACAGCCTGTAAGGAAGCCCTGACATGTCCCAGCAGCCTCCTCAGCCTCCCTACCATCACTTTCATTTTGGTTTGGTTTTGTGGGTTTGTTTTTTTGTTAAAACACCTAATTGAACAAAAAAACCAAAACAAACCAGCAGATGATTCCAGCTGAGTTCAGGTGTAAGCCAGGCTGGGAATCTGCTGGATCTGCAGCTCTCACTGTCCCCAGGGCTGGTTTTCTGTATGGATCTTTCTCCCTGCATCCCGAATTTCAGCTGTGCATCAGACTTCTCTTTGGCACACACCCCCTTCATATCAACCCCAAACCCAGAATCCAGACTCACTTTACTGAAATAAATAGTTTATTCTACCCCGGGCATCAAGCATTTGCTTTGTGCTGCCAGTTGAGACACTGGTGAGTGGGAGTAAAGGACTAGACTCCTGTTTCTGTGTTCCCTAGAAGTTGTTTAAATTACCATGAAGCTGTTTTTCAAACCACACATTTCCACCATTCAAAATAATACAATCTCATTCAAAAAGAGATTATTTTTGTTGTTTTTCTTAATCTGGACTCCTAAATGAAGTCCTCCTGCAGTTAACTCTATTTTAAATTGTTTCTCTAATGTGCCATAGGATTCATCTGGGTGAGAACACTGTTTCAATTTAGCCTTTCCCAATTTGATTTAGTTGAATGCAACCTTGCTGTTTTTCAATTTATCTTGTTACGGCTCAAGCTAATGAGGAATTGACTAAAGTTCTGGCTCAGCTGCACAGAAGCAAACAGCTGGAGAGACTGAAGATGCTCCTGTTCTCCAGCTGCTCATTCTGTCCCTCTGCCAGATACTTCTGTCCCTGGAAATTTGGCAAAATGAGCCCGTCCTCCAGCCCCATAGATGACTTTGGTCCATATTGATGGATTTACTAAAGATGCAACAACGTTCAGAGAAGGGGCACAGCAGAGCGTGGACACTGTCTCATCTGAAGACGACTTTCCTCTGCTCCCCTCCTCCTGAACAGCACTGGGTAACCATCCCACCTGGAAGGGACCTTACTGAAACTGTCCTTCCCCTGCCATGAGAAAGGCACCCTGCATTGCTAAGTCTCCAAAAGTTTTCAGAGATTTTGCATAAATAATAATTTATCTGCATGCATTGATCTGTTTGAATTCCTTGCTCTCATGGAAACTACATGGACTCCAGTGAGCTCCATGGGTCTCTTCCCAGGATATTCTGGGATTCTGTGATACCTTCCAGGTTTGTTTCATAGGACCATGCACAGGATCATACCACGCTTTGAGTTGGAAGGGACCTTAAAGCCCACCCAGTCCCACCCCCTGCCATGGGTAGGGACGCCTTCCACTATCCCAGGTTGCTCCAAGCCCCGTCCAACCTGGCCTTGGACACTCCCAGGGATCCAGGGGCAGCCACAGCTTCTCTGGGCAACCTGTGCCAGGGCCTGCCCATCCTCAAACCCAAGAATTTCTTCCTGCTCTCTGGCAGTGTGAAACCATTCCTCCTTTCCCGTCATTCCATGTCCTTGTCCAAAGTCCCTCTCCTGCTCTCTTGGAAACCTTTTAGGCACTGGGAGTTGCCTGGAAGTTCTCTCCAGACCCTTCCCTTCTCCAGGTGACCCCCCAGCTCTCCCAGCCTGGCTCCAGAGCAGAGGGGGTCCAGCCCTGCAGTATCTTCAGGGCGTCCTCTGGACTCACTGATTTTTGGGGTGCCAGAGCTGGAGGCAGTACTGCAGGTGGGGTCCCACCTGAATAGAGCAGCAGGGCTCTTTTCAGTTACAGTAAATAATTAACACACTACAATTAAATTATCTCCCTTTGAGATGTCAAACAAGATTTCTTCTTGAGCTGTCGTGGCAGCGGAAGGCAAGTGATGATGGAGCTACTCCATGCCAGGGCAGCCACCTTTCAGGACTGACCTTTAGAACAGAGCAGAGGAAGAGGCTTCCTGTCTACTTGACATTTCAAGCCCGGGGCTGGTTTGTATTTCTGTGCCCTCCTTGTTTCCCTGCCCAAGGCAGAGGGATTATTTCAGAATAATCCTCCCACCCTTCACAGCATTTTCATGTTAGGTGGAGTATTTTTATAAACTGAGTGTGTATCTTCCCCAAGTTACCACTTTGCTGTCAGATCTCCCAAAAGACTATTCATGGCATAGTACAGGTGATGGCTTATGCATGCCAAGTATGCTCTCCAAAATCATCCTCCCACCAACATTTCAGGGCTCATGATGTCACAGCAACTCCCTAAACTTCCACCCAGCCAGATCCGCCTTGCAGCCCATCTGTCACCACTCCATCTAAAATTATATTAGTGACTCCTCAGAGAAAACAAGACTCAGTGTGAGAGAGGTTCTATCATTTAACAATTTCATTCTTTTTAACAGACACATTGATGCTTTGGGCAAAGCCATAGGGAAAGGGGAGCAGAAGTCCTAAAACGCCTAAAGATTTTTATATTGATCCTCACAAGAGGTAACTCTTGTGAAATGCACAATAATCATGGTTAAACACGCTGTTAACCCCTCCCTACCAGACCCTCCTGATGCTACAGCAGAATTCACATTTTATTTGAGTCTCTTTCCACGTATTTATCTTTTTCCCTCAGATCTCAAAGGTTATTCCATAAACTACAAAACACCTGCAAGTAATTACAGGCATCCAACCTCACTGGGGCTGCAGCATCCCTTCACACTGTAGTCTTGAAAACATTTCCCCTCTCGGGGTTATTATTCTTTTGGTTTTACAAAATTATTTATTGCCCGGAGTTTTTCTTAACTGATTAGCTGACAAAGCTGTGTTGTGCAGAAAAAAAAAAAAAAAATTAAAAAAAAATTCCTACCTCTGTTTTCACCTGTTTGCTTTTACAATGAAATACATTAGACTTTAATAAAAGTGTTTGTTACTGCAATTCTACCCTTAAAAGACCAAAAGCTAAACCGTAAATCCTCTGAAAGAATTACTAACATATTATCTTGTGGCCCTGCAGATTTACTTACGTTAATTGCAGATGTTCTGGGGGGTTTTAAATAAATAAATAAAGAAAATGCATCTAATTTATTTTTTTTAAAGAAAGATATTTAAGACATTAAGGCATTTTGTGATGCTCAAAGGAAGAAACGTTGATCTTTATGTGTCCCCACTTCAGGACTAAATAATGCTTTTCCAGCCTTTCTCTCATTGCACGGTTTATTGACTGATATAAAATTAATCTATCTATTACTTTCCCACTGACATCGGTCTAAGAGTCACAGGAAACTCTGTTTTCTTGCTTTTATCGACCTTCCAGCCAAGAAACACTTTTGGTACTGGCCAGAAAACGTCACGGAAAGCTCGTCACTTCATTACTTATGGCACCTCAGCATAAGGTAAAATCTCACCTATCGTGCATCTGCCCTGAATAAAAGGCCAGCACAACACCTGAGCTGGTGTGGAACAAAGCTGGGCCATTCCCACAGCGAAATAACGTGTGACAAAGGTGCAGGTGATTTTATTTGGGCGCGTAAATGCTGTTTCTTGAACTGTCTGACTCATGCTCACCAAAGAACCCCTTGGAGAGGTCCATCTGCATAACCCCCCGTTACAGAGATGGGAGCTTTGAGGAGAAAAAAGCCAAATATTTTCTAAGAGGAACCGGTGTTATACCTGCATTAAATAACAAGGGCACTCAGCATAATTAACAGTATTTAACAGTAGAGGTGAAATAGTAAAATGTTAAGGAAATTATGTAGTGCAGGTGTCTGAATATACATATATATATATACGTGTGTGTGTGTGCAGAAAAGTGAAACCATGAGGAAAATTCAGGTTTCCAGATAATGTTTCAAAATTATTCCATACATTCCTCCTGAAGAGTCAAACAAACAAACAAAAACTACAGAAATATCAGGACCAATTGGAATTCAACATCACGAAAAGGTGGTGAAGAAACCATCTGATTTCTTTGACACATCCATGTCTAGAGACTCACCCTGCAAGAACATTGTTCCCCCCCTCCTCTAGCCCATGCAGTCCCTTTTCCTGCTGCTTTTTTCTCCACTTTTTTTTCTGCCAGAAGATGCAGAGGGATTGCCAACACTCCTAAGGATGGAGGGAGGAAGGGAGGGAGGCAGCCCACGCCTTTCCACCACGACAGGCTAAATGGGCTCTTGGGTGACACGAAAATGGAAACTGTTTATGAACAACACCCCAGCACACCAGTAAGAAAAGCCAGCTCTGCTGAGCTTTATATACACCAGAAGAGTGAAATGAAAATTTAACACGAAAGGCAATTTAGCAAGAAAGCTGAAACAATTGCATGAGTGGCTGGAGGGAGGAAAGAGTCTGCTCAGTGGATTAAAGACTGACAAATGTTTCTTAGGAATCTGAGGATGGACAACAGGAGACAAAGTGCTGTTCAGAGGAGTCAATTATTTCCAAACCAGTAAATATGACATAAGGGTTTAGGTTAGATACATGTATTTGCCTTATAAGTACTTCAAGCACTTTCATCCAACTTTTCCTACAGCACGCAGGTATTCAGATATCGAGGACCAAACCTCACCCCTGCCCCCTTTATGCCCTTTATCAGCCATCACTGAATTTCCTTCCGCTTCAGCTGGATGTGGAGAGGGGGGAAGAAACCAAGGAAGGAGGATGGTCTTTTTAGCATCTCCCCACAACTCATCTCCCCACCTGCACTTCTGAACTTTCCCCCCAAAACAGTGAACACTTACTCCATTCTACAGAGATAATGAATCTTTTCTTCCTTTTGTCAAAGGAGGCAGAATCTGATCTGCAAAGCACTTAATAATTTGGTTTTTCAGAAAAAAGATTAGATACCAATAATTTTTTAACCTTGATTATAAGGGGGAAAAAATATAAATGCATCCAAAATGAGAAATTCTGATTGAGGGGGGAAATAAACACTACAAATCATATCTTCTAATGTTTTGGTGCAGCATTTCAACCATCTGCAAAGCACCTTATGGCCTCACACTAATCTGACTTTCTAAGACACTGCAGGTTGACATCTACTGGCATCAGACCTTAAAAGTGCTTCAATCAAGATCTCAGTAATCCTCTCAGCTAAAATGTCTTTGTTCTGCTTTAGGATCAAACTCTTCTGCAACCAGAGCCACCAGTCCCAGCAAGCACTGAAGATGCTCACAGGTGAGTTGAGGCACAATGAAAAGCTCAGTAACCTCCTGGATCTCCTCGGAGAATGTTTGTTTATCACTGTGCCTGCAGACTCTCACACTACAAATGCACTGGCAACCATTTCCAGCAGGCAGGAAGATAGTTTGGAATGTTTGAGGATGCACAGAAAAAGCAATCCACAGCCTCAATGAGAAATCTTGGGGGGAAAAAGCAAAATGATTTGGTAAACATGAATGATTGGTAAGTTCTTCAAAGGAAAAAAGGGAGAAATCAAGAAGCGATGACCTTTTGTGCCCCTCCTTCAAGCAGCAGGTTTGAGAAACTTTTGCATTGTCCATAAAATTAGCTAGCAGATAAATCTCACTACGGTGATTTGCTCTTTGTAAGTCCAAAGCCACTGCTCTGAGTTCTCACTGTATAATTACTTCAATATAGATAAAGCATGACTCATCTGTTCTACTCTAACCTTTGCATTTAAATTTGAATTTTATTTTTGCTTATCTTTTTTTCCTAAATTGATATTACTGTCTACTGTGTTTATTAAAAACAACTTAAAGCCACTGTGCATGTCAAACTCTGCACTGAGGCACCATTTGTTGTGTTATTTTAATTAACATCTCAGGCAGATTACAATTCTAATCATTTCTATTAACTACGTCAAAGTTTTCTCACATGTCAGATTTTGTTTCCTGTCTCAAATTATGCCTTAATGCCCAGCAGGCTTTTAGTAAATGCTCTGCACACCCAGGTATGAAACTCAGAGGCACCGTCTTGTTTCCCTGCTAACAGCACAACCATGGTTGATTAGGCAGTTCCCAAATTTGCCCCCTCTGGATTTCTTCCTCCTCTCCCATTCTCAGTGAGAGAAAAACATTTAAAACCCAGGAAATATATTCCTTGGCCCAGAAGGAGATCAGGCACCATCATCTTCTCTCGTCAATAAGCTTGTCCTGGAGCAGGACTGTAATTGAAAGGAAATGAAGAACAAAGTCCACCACGTGCAGGCTACACTGAGAAGACTTCAAGGTTCAGCCCGTGGTTGCCTCCATCCATTTTTGGCCAAGCCTTCTCAGGGATACTTGAGTAGCCAACTGGACCTCAAGGGACTTCAATGGTTGCAGGCTGAGCTGCCACGTACGTTCATCCCTTGTCTGAGTGAATTTCTTACAAGGTTTGGCCCCAGGTGTCCAATATTGGCTCTCAGCCACTGAATCAGGAAGAAAAAACCCACCTTCTTAGACTTAATTATTTTTTAAAGGTTCCCTTTCTACCCCTTGTTATCCGTTTTCAGCGACCCAACCACGACACCCACTTTTCCCACTGTGGAACTGCACAGTAACACGTCCTGCTCATCATGATGAACAAAATAAACAAAATAAACAGAATAAACAGAACTACAGCACTTATTCAGCACTTTGGGTGGGATTCCCTTCCTTCTTAAAGACTCCTTCCTCTTCCATGCCTGATGGATGTGAGCCTGGTGCCCATCACAGCCATCAGGACCCTGCAGAAGGTTCTGCAAATCACTTTCGGAGAGAGCAGACAGAGACATGTCAGTCTCAGGGACTCCCACACACCACATTAAGACACTGCAAGAAAACCTTCTTTTTAATGCCCCTTTCTTCTCAATTAAAGGATAAGTGGTCCATTTATTGCCATCAAGACAGTCTGAGAGACTCTTAGTTTTGAGACAGAGGGATGCACCGACATGAACAACTTCACCTCTGCAAATTAAATTCTAGGCTGCTGTCTATTTGTTCCTGGGGAAATCCAAACAAAATTAATTGACTCTGGATTGCCTTTTTTCCCCACCTTAAGAAAAGCTCACAAATAGTTAAGATAGAGGTTTGGTACTAAAACCAGTCTTAAAATATATAATGTAACTAATCTGCCACTATGGAAAAGTAGACCTTTCTCTTCAGATTTTTCTTAGGGCCTTGATTAGAAGTAGAAATCAGGATCTTTGAACAGGAAACAGTGAAGTCTCACTGTCAAAAAAATTTCACAAAGTCTTCATGCAAAGTTCAAGCGCTTTGCCTCCCCTTTTGTTGTATAGTGCAAGACACCAAAAGAAAAAGTTGATTATTGTATCCTTCAAATATGCTTCACAAACACCTTTAATTCTGCTCATCTCATCTTTTCACTCTCACTTAAAAACGGGATATTTCCATCCTCTAAATCACTTTTCACAGTTTTCTGCTCAAGTCCTACAACCCTTTTTCTGTTGTTCTCTGAATTTTCTTATATATGTTGATTCAAATTACCCGAACCCTACAATTACTATCAGGATTCTAGATGAGCTTTCCCAATAATTAGGCAATGCTGTAACTCTTTGTAGCTCTCCCTATATCATGGTGGGTATCACCTGCAGAAATCAGCAGCAGAACACTCTCTGAGGTTCACCTGAGGAAGGTGGCCCTTTATTTCGCAATTTCTAACACACCCATGGATTTTTTTTTTACTTTCCCACTCATTTTGTCTAAAATGCTTTTGTTTCTCTTGACATTTGAAGGAGGTGTTGTCTCTTTCTCCCTTCTGGTGAAAAAAGTAAAATAAAACGTGGTTTGGATTTAGAAGCCCATTCTGAAAATACAGCCCACCTAGGGAGGGGGAGATGCCAGAGCTCTTTCAGCTTGAAAATGTACAATTAGACACACAGAAATTAATTTGAAATCCACCAGCCATTCTAGCAGCTCCTCAGCAGATGCTCCAACAACATTCACATTTGTTCCCACCCCATTTCAGGCCCTGAGGAAGGTTATTTAAGCACCACTCAACCTTGGGAGGCTGTTTCCCAAGGGCAGGGCTGTGTTTTCCCCCCAGTACTTAAACCCCCCAACACCAACAGGAAGAAAAAAGAAAAAAGAGGTTCCTATGGTGTTACCCATCAATGTTACTCCTTTTAGAAGGTGCAGTCCTCTCTGGATCAACATTTATAGAATAATTGCTGAGCCCAAATATTGCCCATCCTCAGCTGCTGATGTTTCCTATAGACACACTGAAACAGTCTGTTCCCAAAATCCCTGTTAAAGGGCTGAATTGACACCTTTGGGGTGGAGGAAAAGCTTCCTCTGCCCCCAGACTCTGCCGCAGCGCTAGGGACACCTGGACACCAGGCCTTGGACATCCTGAAGCCAGTCCTTGATGGGAAGATTGGAGAGAACGCTTGGAATGACGCAACAACAGCAAGATCTCAGCTCAGGCGAGAGGTATGTCATTCCCTCCTCATCATTCCCTCCTTCAGTCCCACCGGACTGAAGCAGCCGAGCAGAAAGGACAACAAGAACAATCCCAAAGTGGTTTTATTGTCTGAAAGCCACAACACAACACTGGCCCTGCTTTGGTGCACCCGGCAGCCGGGCTGGCAGAGCGGGGCAGCGGAGCAGAAGCAGAGGGAAGCGGATAAATGTGCTCTGCGATGAGTCCTCCTGGGTACTGGGCTGGATAAGCAGCCTTTCAGAGCTCCTGACAACCCTTTGAGATCCTTCTGGGGGACGATTTAACAGGTGAAGGGGCTCTCCCCTCCGTAAATGAGACTTTGGATTTAGACACGCACCGTAACACCAGAGCACAGCTTGGCCAAAAGCCTACAGAGCGACTCAGGGAAGGAGCATTGAAAGCACTTTGTGGAATTTGACAGCTTTCCCAGAAAACCTTTTCACTTATTGGGGAGAGGCAGAATCGATTTTTTTTTTAAGAAATGAACTGTCCCAATTCTGGCCCAGATTTTGCTAAAACGCAGTGTAAGGGAAGAGTTCACATTTGACAACTAAAGCTTGCATTTTAGAAGAGGTTAATGTGGAAAAAAGAAGAGAGAATCAAACCAAACCAACAAAACTCAAACACAAAAAATGACAACAAAACACAAAACAAAACTACAAGAACAAACCAGAAAATCAGCTTTCAATTCTAAGCAGTCAAGAAAAAAAACCAAAACAGGCTTCTGTGTCAAGTTCATTTCCAGAAGGGCTGAATGGGACCAGAGGAGAGGGAGAAGCTGAGTCAAAATTCACCCAGGCCAATTATTTCCTGTCCTTATCCCTCAGTTCAGCATTCCCAGTGTATTCCCCACATAATCTTTATCTACTCCTGGAGCGGGATGGGTCTGGGACTCCTAAATAAGTGAACTCTTCTGATGTTTTGGTGTGTCACTGCTGGTCCTGGAGCACTTCCCAGATTGATGGGCAAGTGACCTGAGCCTAAAAGGTATAGAGAGATTTTGGCACCATTTCAGTACCAAAGAAGAGTTAAAATGCTGCTAAAAGTTGCAGAGTTTGGCAGAGCCCTGTAATTAATGTCTTGTTGCTTTTCATTTTTGTCAGAGTAGTCAAAATAATGTCCTGTGAAGTGATTTATTTTTGTTTGTTTGGCAGCTCTCCAGCACTTCAATAGCAGGGTGGTTGCTGTGCTCTGTGTGGATTTGTCCCGGCACATTGTATTTGTACAATTTCCTTTCTGTCCTACACAACCAGGCAAAGGGAATAACACAAAGGGGTTTAATATTCTGCCTTGACAACAAGCAAACAAGGCGGAAGAGTGGATTTCAAATTCTGGCTGGGGATTAACATACAAATGTTCTGAAAATGAGGGATATAATTATGGAAAGTCAATTACAACTTTCAATTACTTATTTCCTAAGAGTTTGTACTAAGCAACGTTGGAGACCCTGGGCTTGACAACTCCTCTCAGTCCTGTGTATCATCTACCAACAAAGAGACACCACGGCCAAGTGACTCCAAATAAAAGGGTTTTAAGGCTTTTGCAGGTGAGCAAAAGTGAGAAGAGTTGTGCGTCTCAGCTTCACAAAGTATTTGGGGTGGTCTTGGCCACCCAAAGTTCTCACTATGCTGGCGACAGCAGCAGAGAGCTGAGGACGCAGATAAATGAATTGCAAAACAATCTGAAGTTCCTGATTAATAAAATCAACATGTGTGTATGTGTGTGAGCCTTCCTCAGATTTTATTGCCAGTTCCTAAGTAATAAAGGAGAGGGAGTCAATTAACTGCACTGAATGTAATCACAAGCCCAAAACTTCTTTTTACTGTACTGACTTCCAGCTTTGCATACTAATGGCTCATAGTCATTTCATTTTGTTCCAGAGAAGTCTCCTCTGCAACATGATAATTACAATAAATTGCAGCTTTTTTTTTTCTTCTTTTAGTGGCTATTGGGGGAAATAATAAATTAAAAAAAAAAGTAGTTATGTATTTTAAAAGAATCATTGTTTCCTTGCTTTTAGGAGAATCTCACCTCCACCACATGTTCAAAGGGAGCACTTTTGGGAAATATCTGCCATTTCCATGACTGGAAGAGTCAATTTGAATATTTTGCAGACTTGGAAGAGTCACCAATAGAGACAAACAACGGCAATGGAAAGGTGACAGTAGCCAGGGAAATGACCCTCACATAAAGCACCGAGTCAGATTTTAGGATAAGTGCGAACCTCTTGGAGAATGGACAAAGGGAAACTGCAACCACGTTGAAGAGACACAGGAAATGTCCTGCAAGAGAAGATTCTTTGTTTACTCTTCAAAATAATTTAACAAAACCCAGGTAGACAGTTACACATTAAATGAGTAAAAGGGATAGGGTCATTTTTAGGTGTCTTGCAGGTCAATTTGAGGTGAAGGAAGCCTTCAGCTGGATTTTTAAGTTCTATGAAAGCAAATCAACTTTCATTTCTAGGTTACATAAACCAGAATCTCCTATTTGTTACACGACTACAAATAGCAAAAAAAGTATTTAAATTATGCAGGGCCACGAGAATTGTCAGTTTCTCAAGCAAATTACTGAATACTTTTAGAACATCTCATAAATATCTCTGTAATGACCAAACTCAGTGCTGTTTCTTCTATTCACTCATTACAGTCCAGTTTTGAGATATCAAACATGCTTGATAAAATAAGATTTTCATCAGTTACCTACTGCCAGCCAGCAAAGCAGAAAATAGAGAGAATGGCCATTTCTATTTCCTATTGCTTAATATCCATCACTTTAATGGAAATGAGATAAAGTAGATAATGGCAATAAGAATAGTATTAGCAGCACAGACATATATTAAATATTTCTCAGAGGTACCATTGTTGTAGCATTTACATTGTTAATATTAAAATGTCTTGAGCAGCACAACCCAATGTAACCAATATTATAAATATTACCTTTAATATACGAGTTGAATGAGCTTTTAACCTTGAATTTGATACAATGCTGAAAATAACTTTTATACTTCCATGACCTAGCTCATGTGAATAGATAAGTACTTTTCCCCTCCAATAAATCTTTCTCCAAAGCAAAACTTCCCTGCACTATTCTTAGCTTAGTAATTTCTATTGCACATTAAGTGATTGTAGACCTTTTTTGTACTTCTTTTAAGTGTAACTCAGAGGCAAAAATGTCCATTTAGATGAGGCTTTTTTTAGGGGATATTAAATACAAATAAAGACTTTCAGAAATGTTCCATTTTGCAGATATTTCAATAAAGAAAAGCGTACAGGAAGGTTATCCACATGCCCACATATCCTGAGTCCAAGCAGAAAAGTGATTTAAAATGGAGGTTGAAACCCAACACTTATCAGGGAAAAAAAGGGCAAAAATAAAAGGAGGGAAGGAGATAAAGGGAAGTTTTGATTCCTCAAAATAAGCAGCACTTGGATCACAGAAACAAAATCTAAAACACAAATCTGAATGCCTCTCACTGGGAAGAACTGGATAAGCCATGAGGTTTAAACATAAGACACAGAAATAAAGACTATGAAGCTCAGCCTCTCACTGCAGGGACTACTGACAAGAATTTGTTGTGTCACATAATCACAAATGGCAGTGGAGGGGACACAGAGTACCCTAAATAAGTAAAATCACCACCACAATGGGCCTGTGAATAAGGGAAGCGCAATACCAGGAGCGTTGGGCAAGCAGAGGGAGGAGATATTAGTGGCGTTGTGTCAGGTGGAGAGTTGGCATCTGGAACACTGGGCACTTCTTGTCATTTATACCCAAGAGAAAAAAGGGAGTTGGGAGGGCTGCTAAAGGAAGCTAAAAATGCTGGGGTTGTATCGTTTCAGCAAAAGGAGGGTTCAAGGGGACACTTGCTTGTAGGATTGCTCTGTTGAAAGATACCATGAAATGGAACAGTATGAACTAAGATTTCAGATGAAGGGCACTGCTGGCAGAAAATTCATTCAGGTATGACTCGACCGGGAATAAATGCAATCCCCAAAAATACAAAATTTCTGACAATAACAAGGCTGGGGCTCTGAAAGAGCCCTTCCAGAAGTGCTGGGACAAAAGCAACCCTTAAATTTAATGAGAATCCTCATGGGTTCACAAGCAGGATCAAAAGACGTGTCTGTAATACTGGGGGTCTGGTGATAAGAAATGTAAGAGGCTTTTTTTTGGTCTTGCACTTCTTCTCTCATAAATGCATGTATAGGCAGGCATCAATTGTTTCTCAGTGTGGGGCTTTCATTCCCCAGGCTGAGACACAAACTCTCCTCTCCACGGTGTCCAAGGAAGAATAGAAAAACCTGCTATTAAAACACACAAGTGCTGTTTTATTTTTCATAAAATGATGGAGTGATACCACAACCAGGATTAAAAAAAAAATAAAAATAAAATAATAATACTCAACTTCAGCTCTCCCAAGAATGACATTAAAAAGTTAAGCAGCACTTAGTCTTCTTTAGGATGTCATTTCTGCTCAGTGTAACTCTGAGCTGCCTAATGCAGATGGATGGGCAGAGCAGACTCTGTGAAGACAAGGCTTCCTTCTTTACATCCAGCCCAAAAGCTTTTAAAATCCCTCTGTCAGGAACAATTTGACTGCATATCAATTGCATCCCCCTACTACCGCAAAACTTATAATAAGAGAGGATCGCGGGGAAGGAAAAAAACACATTTTGATAACTCTGACAGGAAAATGAAACACTGTCAATCCAACGGGGGCTGCGGAGCTGGGACTGAGCATGAACCTCACTTTGCTCATGGAAGGTCTCACTCAATTAAAGCAGCAGCTGGGGAACATCTGAGTGATGCCACCCTTGGGTGCTGCCCAAGGGTTCATTCCTGGTGTCTCCCTGCCGACCTCAGAGTGAACATCCAGGTTTTTCAGGGCATCCACACCGTTTATGAATCAGATCAACTAACAAATTAAAACCTGTTTAATTTCACCTTTGATACAAAGTTAGTGCCTGGATGTAAGAAATGAGTCAGACATCGTGGTGTTTTCAATGCGCGGTCTGAGGTTTTATAAAGTTCTACAAGCATGGGATTAATATAGAGAAAACCAGTCTGCCTTGGAAAGGAAAGATCTGGAATAGGTCTTCTTTTTCAAAGTAGAGACACAAAGTTCATAATTTAGCCTGGAGTTCTCAAAATAAGAAAAAAAAATCAGTTTTATCCACAAAAATCATGTATTTATCAACATACTAGAAGGAGAATAATTGAATCATCTTCCATATATATCTATAAGAGCAATCAAACTGATCCCCAGGGTGAGAGGCATCGTTTCCCAAATGCTTATATTCTATGTATCTGTAAAATTATAATTTTCCTCACATGGTCTCCATTTAGCTCACAGCTTTCATAATGGCTCTAATAAATAGCAATAATGGTGGATATTTCCAAAGGACACACTGGTGGCTTTATTCTCATTTCACAATACAGCCAAAGCAAGAGCAAAAATAAAATAAATGCCAGACATGCAGGGAAGACTGGGAGCAGCTCCATTAAAGTCAATAGTTATACATAAAGACATATAAAACAGGAAAAGAAGAATAACAAATGCTTTAGATAATGTATGAGGATCACAGTATGAACCCTCAGCAGAGAGACACCTACAAAGAGAAGTTAGTCGAGAGAGCCAATTTTTAACTTGCCATTTCCAGGCAAAGAGAGAAAGAATAAAACTTTCCAAGCATCAGCACTGTCTGGAGAACTCTTTTGTGCTTAAATAGTATGTCCTGAACAATTTAGAGCTCAAAGTATGGAAATTAACATCACAATCCATTGCATCTACTGCTTTCATTTGGGATTGGAGGTTGTTGTTTAGCAGATCCATCAAATTGGCATCTTCAGTGAGTAAATCACTGCTTTAAAAAATAGATCTTATTAGCCAAAGTATCTGCATTATTTCCAAAAGCTTTAAACAGTGGTATTTTTTTCACAATTTAACGAAATGGAAGCATCTCTGACTTTTACTCCTGTATCAACTCAGTTTAGTGAGAACGAGGAAAAATCAAACTCTTCTTTTATCAGGAGTTTATAACAGGTCTTATTTCAAAGAGAGGGTTTACAGAAATGTTGTGGTTTAACCCCAGCCTGCACCTAAACACTACAGGGCTGCTCACTCCCTGCCCCTGCCCTGGTGGGATGGGAAGGAGAATCACAAAGAGGTAAAACAGTTGAATTATTAAGTAAAATTTCATCATCATAATGATAATAATGATAATATCAACAACAACAATAAT
Organism: Sclerurus mexicanus; assembly: GCA_013396755.1. Taxonomy (NCBI): domain Eukaryota; kingdom Metazoa; phylum Chordata; class Aves; order Passeriformes; family Furnariidae; genus Sclerurus; species Sclerurus mexicanus. The sequence continues at coordinate 620,511 of VWZF01001296.1, forward strand.
GATGATGATGAAAAGAGAGAGGAACAAAACCCAAGAAACACAGGTGATGCACAATGGAATTGCTCACCACTCACTGATGCCCAGCCAGTTCCCAAACAGGGACAGGCCCCTCCCAGTCAACTCCCCCAGTTTCTATACTGGAAATGATGGTGTGGAATATCCCTTTGGCCAGTTCAGGTTACCTGTCCTGGCCATGCTTCCTCCTCGTTTCTCGTGCCCCCGCTCAGTGGCAGAGTACAGGAAACTGAAAATTCTCAATTTAGGGTAAGTCACAGCTGAAACAAAGTGTGTTATCAATATTATTCTCACCCTAAATCCAAAACACAGCTCCATGCTCGCTGACAGGCAGAAAATTAACTCTTCTCCCAGGCAAAACCAGGATGGGAAATAACATAAGCTTTCAAACAATTAGGATTAGCAAGAGCCACGCTGACCTGAACTGCACGTGTACTGCTAAAAGAGACATCAATGACACTGCCAAACCAGCTATCCTGCCATACCCTTTCCTAGGAATACATGAGAGGCTGCCTGGAATTTATTCAGCAGAACCTCACTGTAACCTGCTGGTCAGGAAAGCTGGGCTGGAGGAAGGAAGGGATCCACAGGGACACAGCAAACCAGGAAACTGATTCCCAAACCTCATACTTAAATGCTGCTTTATGCCTGGTGAGTCTTCTCTGCTTGTGTGCTTAAAGACTTGCAATATTCTACCTTAGTATTTTTTATCCTTAAGGAAAAGAAAGACAAAACTTTCTAGATCAGAAAGCCTCTGAGACATCTCACCACATTCCCACCCTGAAGAAAAAATTCTCATACAGCTCTTGGCAGCTCGGCATCTTCTCAATTTTACAACCTTACACCGACAGAGTGGGACTCCTCTAACCAAAGCCATTCTCCAACACACACACAACGTCTGACCTGTCAGAAATATCTTTACTGTCAATAAACAGAAATTAAACTTCTAAGTCACAACACTTGGCTCTCTAAAGAAAAGTAATGAGACTATCTATCTCCTTAAGAAAACTTCTTTCCCTCTTTGCCTAGAGTGAACCTAAGGTGAGGATCATTCCAGGGGAGATGGATTCACCCAGGATGGCTTTTAGAGACACTCCTTCCTGAACATCCTGGGAAATTTGTAAAAACAAAACCAATTATAAGTTTAATGGAAATGTTTTCTTAAGATCAAAATCTTAAACACTTTTTGCTGGAGAAAAGGCAGTGTGGGAAAGGAACCATGTGCTGCACTAACTCTTCTCTCCAGCTCCCAGTACCTACCCTGTACAGGAGCCCTGGTTTCTCCACCCTGCTCAATCCCCCTGCTCCAGCCTCTCCCAGTGAGCCCTGAGTTGACCAATAAAAGGGACATTCTCCACTGGTAAATCCCAGCTACACTGGATTATCCCATGCAGTGTTCTTGGAAGTACAACTCAAGGCTCAGGTACCCTATTCCCAGTTCTGCCCCTCACCTTTGAGTGATGCTGGACAGGTCAGACCACCTGTCTGTCCTGTTTTCCATCTCAAATTGGGTTATGAATACTCAATCTTTTATAAAGCAATTCAAAGTCTACAACTGAAGAGAAATACCTTTATGTTTCTTTTCTTTTTAATAACTGACCACCCAGATTTTCTAATTTATTTTGGGTCCATTCTCCATTCAGAGGTTGTTGGTGGAGAAACAGGTTCAGCATCATGTTGACTTACAGTCTTTCTCACTAAGCCTTTAAGGTGTACACTCAATTCCAAGATCCAAGAAACTCAAGCAGTGGTTACCTGGTGAACCCAACCAATTTAACAAATATATTCAAGTTTTATGGTGCTGCAGATGCTCATCAAAGAGTCGTTTGCTTTTAGGTAGGATTTCTTTAAATAACACATAAACTGAATCAATAAAACGCCACCTCTCTCTGCATATTTCACACAGCTCTCACCCAGCAGTTCAGAATATTCAAGGGATTCGTAATGAACTTCATTGTCCCCAGCTGCAGTTGGGTTTCACATCCTTTCACACCAAAGCCTCACCATCTGCACACTGAAGATTAGACACGGTCCCTGGTGGACCTGAGCATCCAGCTCAGTGGCTCAGACAGATTTCCCTCATCACTCAAACCACATCCCGTGCACCCCCAGTGACTCCACAGCATCGCAAAGAGACTCACCTGAGCCACAAAAACACATTAATATAACTTTGCAATTATTCAGCACCTGGCAGAATTAGATTTTTAAATTACGCGTAAATTTTTAGCCTGTCGATGCCACAGGTTTTCAGGTGTTTTAAAAATCTGTAACTAAACTTAGCGTCTGTTTATCACCATATTAACACAGGGCCTGCCTCGTTATGCCAGTTTTAGAATTTAAAATAGAAGGTTGATTGTTCAAAACAATCTGTGCACAAAAAGAGTGCAGAAGTACCTTTTAAAGGTCAGCTCTAAAATGCTCATTATGGATTTGGCGTTTTAGATTATTTTTTTTTGGCAATTACTCGAAATCTTGATCCTTGAGCTATTTGCACAGAAAACACACAATGCAGAGAGACAACTCCAGGTACTTCAGGCAGTGGGCGCTGATAATTCACCTTTCACATCATTCAGAGGTCCAAATGGCTCTCATCAATATTGCCAAGTTAGCAGCAATATTCTTGGCTGCAAGGCTTTTGAAGTCACTGTTCTCTCTGGCTGCAAATTCAAACATTACGCTGACATATTGACTAGTTCATTAAATGCTGTTGCTTTTGTTGCTCTTTGGGGGAGTTTTAGGTTCTTTTTCTAAGGCACAGATTCTGAAGTCCTTTTTCCCATGAGACTGAAAGGATGCAGCCCAGCATTACCACCCATGTGATCTCCGTGACAACTCAATTATGCAGCTACTTTGGCTCATAGCAATTTCAGAAACAGAACCACAGAGTTACCAAATCAAGGTGTTTGGTCTGGGTTCATTGAACGCGGATGATTCACACAAAGAGGACAGGAAATAATGGTGACGCTGCCCCAAACCAAGGGAGTGACCCAGATTTGGATTCCCAGCACGGAGTCACTGTAACTGAGTATGCCAGCACTAAAGTCATGGATGCTCCACATCCCAGATGCTTTGGGATGGGAGAAGGGGTTTACAGGACCAAATTCATTCCAGTGGTCACACAAAGCCAGGGAAAAAGTGTTTGGAGCTGCTCTTGACAGCCAGTTAACGCACATCTAAATGTGCACATGGATCTGAGGGATGAAAACAATCCTGCACCCTCTGTTTAGACATCCCTTTTATTCTTCTGTCTTTATTATCATTTATTACTGCCTCTCCAGAGGCCTTGGTGCACCCTGAATGGGGAGGTAGAACACAGCACAAACTACTATTTAAATAAGAAATTAAATAATTATTTAAAAAAAAAGCCTGTGGGAGTTGCCTCAATCAAAATGTAAACCAACCAGTATTTTAATTTAATATAACAACTCCCTCCCTCTCTAAAAATTCTGGCTCTCAGAGAAGTTTCAGTCTAAGGAAGAGAAACGCCAATTCTTCCTTAACGTATTTTCCTTGTTACTTTGAAAATAATGAATAGTTTTAAACAAGAGAGAAAAGAAAGTTGTGATTTCTGCACTGGAAAAGAAAAAACACTTCTATTTTTGGAGAAGAAATGAGCATGGTTCTCTTCTATTGAAGCACAAGAATAATAGGTGTTAATGATGGCACTCCTGCTAATTTCATAACCCTTTCTCCCAGCTGAACGAAAGAGGCTTTATTCAATGAGTCTCGATGAATTCATACATTTGAACACCATCCAGTAAAATCACTGCGCCAGCATCACACAGCACATCTAAACACTGCAAATACATACATTTTAGCTTGCTCCTAGATAATGGATTAACTATGGATATCTTTGCGCTCCTCAGTAGCAAATATTCTTTAAAACTAAATTAGCCTTTACAAAGAATATTCCCAAAGAAGCAGTGAACCCCCACAGCCTGGGGAAAAACGATGCAAAGTCTGCAATAAAATATCCTGTAACTGCATTTTATTGCCTTCACTGATTTTTCCATGGTTCTCCTAATCCACGATTTTAGAAAACAATCGTCTCACTCATCAGTTTCTTGAATATAAAAGAACCATTCCTTGGAAGAGGAAATATGGATGTCAAAACTCTTTATGTACCAGACGGAGTCACTCTCTCTTTGCAGGAACCATAAGAAAGAAACGAGCATTGGCACAAAATTCCCGGCTCCCAGATCTGCAGTTTAGCAGGAACTGTGAGAAATGGGAGTTTTGCCATTCTTTGACCTACCCAAGATGGGTCAATGTATGATCTTTTGCAAAGTCAACGTCCATCTGCTCAGGACTTGTTCTGCAACATTGAAGTTCAGGCACCTGAAGCTCCATTGCCCCACTCACATCCCAGCTGAGCAAAACTTCCTGCCAGCTTCAGTCCTGGATATCCACACGGTCTGTGGAATGCCAAGGGGGAACATAAAGAAACACTCCCTTGGCATAAATATTTCTTCAGGAACTTCCCAAGGAGGGAGACGGGGAGGGGGAATCGACCTGGGAAAAGGAGCAGAAAGGAGAAAGAAGGACAATTGGATGGATAAAGTGAGTGGCACCAGAGAGGGTTGGCTGAAAGAGGTGGAGAGAACGAGACAGGCTTTCTGCTGGGATGGCAGCACGTGAGAGTGTAATTAAATATTTACCATAATGAGGAGTCACAGGGGAGTGTCCATATGCAAATCTTGTATTTCCTCCTGACTGCTTGGCCTGGCAACCCTCACAGTGCTCTTTTACCAAGGTGTGTATGTATTAAATGGAATTACACACACACTCCACGCCAGTTTTCATATGGTGATATTAACATTCCTTACAAATTAATTAAGCCTAACAAGACACCCATAATTACACTGCTAAGGTTTGTTATTTCTCTTTTACTATTGGGAAACAGACCCAGCGAGATTAAGTGCTTATCTAAGTAAATGAATCCCTAAATTACAGTGGGAACACAGTCCAAGGGCCCTGATTCCCTACCAAATGACTACTTAAAACGTTGAAGGCCCCGTGCAGAGGCATTAAACAAATTGTCTGTGTTTAGTTGTCACTGTGTCCTTTTCTGCACGAAAAATTGCTTCTGGAGTTAAACATTAACAGCAACAGTCAATCTTCCCCTTAAAAACTTAAATCACTCCAACACCTTTTGGAACTCTTAATGTCGAGCGTTTGCTTTCAGAGGACTTTCAGCAACACATGGTCCATTTGTGTTCATCTCTGTGAGGTGTGGGAACAGAGCCTTTATTAAGCCACTGCTCTAATTAATTGAAATGTTCCTGCAAATTGAGAAACACATTGGATAAATGACACTTTCCTTCATCTAGCTGTCAGATCAATTAAGACAGGAGCACATGCAGGTATTGAGGCATCATCTGGTATTTTTTAACTTTCAGCCATACAGGATTTGATGAAAAGCAGTGAAATTTTGGGGAATGCTTCTTCTCTTAGATCACAAGTAAGCACCAATAAAACTTCTGAAACACGACCTTCGCGTGACTTTCATTTTTAAAAGCCATTTCTAAAAAAAGCACAGATTAAAATATGATGAAAAGGGCTTTTAAAAAAAACCCCAATAAATAAAAAGCTACAAGTAATGTGAGTTACAAGAGTACAGAGGATCTGAAAGACAATTAATCTAATGCAAAGTGGCAGTTCTTACATTCCTAATGTAAAGAAGCCATAAAACAACCTACAGCCAAATCCATTAGTAAAACTAATGACCCACTGACCTCAAATCACATTTTTCACTCCCTGTTTAATCGCAAAATCACCGAACAACAGCAATTTAAGACCATCCAGCTCCTTTATAAAACTCCCGCATACGGGCAAGCTCTCCTGGTCCTCGTGACACAGGCTGTCCCAGGACATGTCACCTTCCCCCTGCACACCATCCACACTTGAGAGGAAACCAGGCATTGTCCTTTTAGGCTTGAAATCCCTCGTTATTGATCCACAGAACATTAAGGCGTTTCATGGCTGGTTTGTTCAGCAAAGACAGTGACATTGTGTTCAAGTGCCACTTCTTAACGAAACAACAAAGCACAAACAAAGCGGGACAAGCCTCAGTGCACGGTTGGGCGCCACTGATGCTCTTGGAAAAGGTCAAGGCTGTCAACTTCCACCTTGGAAAAGCCAAAGGAAGTGATTTCCCAGTAGCTCCACACACCAGCATGTTTGTCTCAGCTCTGGGAACCAGGGAATCCTAAAGCTGCAATTGGACTGAGCTCTTCCCTGGCTCTCGCCTCCACCTCTACAATTTCCCAGGGCACAAAACTCTGTCACGTCGCTTATTTTGATCCCCCACCTTCTCCCAGGCAGGTGATGGCTCAGGAGCTCTTTGGATCAGTAATTGTTGCGTGAAAACCCAATATGATAAAACACAAATCAATGCCTGATCAATCATTCCAGAAAGAGACATTTTAATTTGCACGCTAAGCAGCAATATCAGCAAACTTTTATGTTTTTGTTCCCATTTGGTATAACTGGCCTGTGTTTTCCTGCTGCCAAAGGAGTAGCAGTAGGCACTTCAGAACCACTGTGTTGCTTTTTTCTTGCCCATTTCTCTTTGGTTGTGACTTACTGATGTGCTGGAATTGCTCTCTAAGCAGCCTGTCTGGAGATGCAAACATTGGGAAACTGGGGAACAACCTCCACCAGCAGTGCCAGGGAACAGAATCATTTTGACACAGCCCAAGCACAGCAACACCTTGTCAAACCCAGCAGATAACGAGCTGGGGAGCAGCCTTCCAGTTACCTGAACCAAAAAGAGGTGAAAGCTGGCCAAACGCTGGCTAGTTATCACAAAGAATTCAAAGCGTCAGTCACACAGGAGCCTCTCAGCAGATGATACCTTTTCCCACTCCTAAAAATGACAGATGAAAAGGAAATATCCACAAAGAAGGGATTTGTTTACTCATCTCTCCCACCTGTGAGCTGAAAAGGAACGCCTGGCAGTGCTCTGGTTTCCCTCCTGCTCTACAGAGCCCCTCTGAAAGGCTCCAAAGCGATCTGCAGGCATCAGGAGTTATGAAACACCCCAGCTACCTGTTCCTGCTCTATTTCTGCACCAAAAAGAGAGGGGTGGGCTAAATGGCAAACAAAAATAGGGGAATAAACAAATCACAAACCCTTAACTGTTGAAATAACGAAGAGCAAAGTGAACCTTAACTTAGTGTTATAGTCACTGGTATCCTAAATAACAGTTCCAAGATATATAGAAACATAAAAAAATAGGGTCACCTACTTATAGACTTTGTAAATGGTGGCCTGTCTTACAAAATGTACAGTGTTTTAATACTGTCCATTGAGCTTGCACACAAGATAACACAGACTCCTAGCTTCTGCTGCATGCACCCATCCTAAATACACCAAAATGCAATTCTTTCACAAGCTAAATTAAGTTTTTCGTATTAGTAATACGGTGCTGGTCCTGCCTTGGAGCTGTTTTCCCCACCTGTGGTTCCCCTGCTGCAGCTCTCAGGGCTCTTCCCTGGATCTTTAATTACACTTAGCCCTCAAAATATTCTTCACAGATTCATACAGTCTTATTGTGGAAAAGCAGCACCAAACAGTATCTTCCTTCTCTGCCTGCTAAGAAGCCCAGTTCTGGGCAATATTCTTTGTATTGACATTTCCCCCCAAAATTCAAAACAAAAACCAGCCAGAATTTAAGATTTATAAACAATAAACTTCTCACCAGTATCTCACCCCTCCTTCCATTCTCCTGCCTCATTGAGCTTTTTCTACCTTGGTTTTTTTTTTAATTTAACCACCCTCCCTTGCTTCTTTCCTGTATTTACTTTCACTATCGATCCCTTCTCAGCCAGCAGGAAAGTTCTTGAATTGTGCAGATGGAGGGGCCCAAACTCTTGGCCAGTTTTACCAAAAAAACATGGAGAGAATGAGAAAAAGAAATAAATGAGAGAGAAAAAGTAACTACATTTTAAGAAAAGAAAAGAATGTAATGTTTTTAAGGTGAATAATGATACTTACACCGAGATAAAAAGCACAGTGAGTCACAGAGCTGCAGATCCTCCTTTGCAAGAATGAATGTTGGAAACTAAGCCTGAAACATCTCAAACAAATAAACAAACAAAAGATAAATTTCTGATTGTGGACCAAAATAGTGATGGAAAATTTAATGGGGAGGAGGATTTAAGAGCTGTCAGATTTTCAAAACAACCCCTCATTCCATGATCTAGAGCTCTGACACTCCCTGTCTGAAAATTCAACTTATATTGACATTTTCTTCTCTCCCTCCTGTTTGGTTTAGCCACGAATCACCTGTTCTGCTGCTCCTGGGTGCAAGATGCTGTGAACAATTTGACTTTCTCCCACTGTGCACCAACCACATCGCAGTTCTTGCTCCTACTGATTGCAAACGGGGCTTGGGGATCTCACAAATAAAACCGGTTCTTCTGGCACCACAATGCACGGCTACACTTATGCCTTGGTGGCTCAGCAGTGCCTACCTAGGAATAAACATTTTAAGAATAAACAACTCTGATACAGAGCAGGAAAACATGGGATGGACAATTCAGATCTCCTAAAATACAGAATTGTCTCCCAGTGGATTCATAATTTTGTCAAAACCCTGTTGTCCTGAACAAGAGAGCACATCCACCAAGTAATAACACAGTATATCCAATTCTTATTTATTTATCTACTTCTGCCTGCTTGGGGTTTTTAAAGAGCTTTGTGGACATGAGTGACAAATCCTGTGCTGTGTGTTCCTTAAATAAATTCCTGTGAAACCTCTGCCTCGGTTTCCCAGCTGTCCCTGACTGCAGCAAGAACCCTCAGCTCATCTCCACTGCACAGCTCTTTGCAGCCTCCAGTTATCACTAATGACCACCTTGCTTTAGACAAGACCCAGGGTGGGGAAGGAACACGAAATAAATATACCTGGAGGTGTGAAAAAGCTGCCTGAGAGATACTGAAAAGCAGATAAAAACCCAACCAAACAAACAAAACTTGACTGTTGTTATTTTTTTTCTGTCTTGTGAGGGGGAAAAAAATGAAGGCAATCAAGAGAATACTAAAATTATCCTGTTCATGGAAAAAAGAGGAAATATGCATGTGAAACACAGAGTTAACAGCGGCTGATTTTGCCTCTCTGTATTTCCAAATTCTTCCACACTTAGGGGAAATTTAGGTGTGATTTTTTTCCCCAATTTCCCCCTTAAACTCTAATTAAAAGTCAGACTGAAAAAAACCAAACCCCACATTCACTGATAAATGCATGGAAACTTTAATAGTTACCAGAATAAGTGTGCTAAATATGGATACTAAATTAAATGCTAAAGCTTAAAAATAGAGCTATTTATCAGCCTGCTTTTACTTCCCCATTCACACATCCTATATATATATATATATGTATATATATATACACTTTTTATTTTGGAGCAAGGTTGTACTTCAGAATACTAATTCCCACCCTAAAAACCACGGAGATTTTCTGTGTACAGCTCAGTGCTAAAGAGCAGAAATGTTACACCCCATCATTCCACGAGCTGATCCAGCACACATTCCATCATTTAAGGCAACGAAATCATGCCTTAGAAGTCTGTCTAAAATAACAGTATCACAGATTTGAGAAAGCTGAAGGAAAGCAGCTCACCATCCTCATCCTTTTAGACTGAGGCTGTCCGTAAGGAACACCATTTCTCTTTGCCAAGTGCTGATGGCAGAGCTCTCACGCTGCAGATACCACAGCTTCAGATTTTGACATTAATGGGTTTTCTTTAACATATGATGGAGCAAATGCCTCATTTCCCCCCATCATCTCTCAAAAAGCTTCTCAGTGTCCTTACTCAGCTGTGACGGTGCCACCACGTGTGACAGCAGTCCTGCGGTTTTGAAGGGAAGAGGAACAATTCCCACAGTGTGGATGCAAGGAAAAGAACCCGCCAGCTAATCACCAAAACACTGCTACTTATTTCGGGAACCTGAGGAGCAGACACGACTTAAAGTCCTGGGAGAGATCCACAGACAGGGCACGCAGTGAAGCTGGACCATCGCTGCTCCAGGTCCTCCTCAGCTCCATCATCAGTGTGGGGATGCAACAGCTGCCTGTTCCACAGAGAACTGGGAACAACCCACCCCTAAGGTGGCACTGGGACACTCAGGACATTGTGACCCACCCCACTCCTGCCCTGGCACAGGGTCCTACTCAACCCATGGTGCTCCCCTTGCTCTTCACATGCTGCAGTCACAGCACTCAGAAGAAACGCCTTCGAATTTCAAAATTTAGAGATTTCCCTGTCACACAGGGACACGGTGGCTTCTTTTGTCCATTAAACCCCATTAAAATGCAGATATTATTGAGTGGGAGGTGTCCCTGCCCATGGCAGTGGGGCTGGAACGAGAGGATCTTTAAGGTCCCTTCCAACCCAAACCATTCTGTGGTGATTATTGATGATTATTACCATCTCACAGCCAGAAAGAAGTGCATTCCAGTGCATAAGTGCTCCAGCTCATTCTCCCACTGCTCGCTGTGGTTTTATTTAGTCAGGAAATTTGCATTAAACTTTCAGATGATACGTGTGTACAGATACCTACTTTTTTGTTGTTGTTTTTTTACCCCATTCCCACTGTTGCTCAGTGAAATGACGGCATCTGGCACAAACCAGCAGTAGAGCAGAATGATCCAACTCTGCTGCTAAGTGGAGAAATAGGAATGAACGATCCTGAATGAAGAGATTTCCTTAATTGCTGTTCTTCACGTAGTTCGTGCTGCACCAAAAAACCAAGGGCAGATCCCGACCTGTTATTCATTCAGCCAATTTTCTTACCCACAACAAGCTATTAAGGTCATAATGAATATCCTACAAAAGCAATTTAGGAAAATAGAACAGCTACATACCACAGTCAAGCCCTTTACTGTAGTACATTAAACTTGCTTTCTACTTCACGTGGTAGCCACAATTTCGTGTTTTATTTCCACAATGAACTTTATAAACAAGCCAGAGCATTTATTCTGATTTCATCCTCCCTCCACACCAAAAGGACAGAAAAATAAGAGCATGTGCTGCAGCACGTTCTCTCCTTACAAACAAATTTCTGGCAACCTCCGGAAGAATATAGATCCTCACAGCACTCGGTTAACCTCTTGGGCAAAACTGCCTCTCTAAGTATAGCTCCAGGAATTTGCAGACAAGAAACAGGCAATAGAATGTAGTGTTGGCTTTGAAACACACAGGAATGTTTCGCTGGGCTTTCGGCACCGACCCTCTGGAGCCCTCGGCAATTCAGAGAGGCAAAAATGGGAGAACGCTGGAACGAATTCACTCTGCCACCATAGATGGGCTTCAGCTCCATCAATGCAGCAAGAAGTTCAGCTTCTTTCAATTCACACATATAATTATGCCTCGGTTTTGTTCAACAGACGCTGCAGGAAGGGATTTGTTGGGTGCTTTTGTCCTTTTCGCGTTTCTCCTGGCTCCCAGGAAAACAAGGGGTCATTATGGGAGACAGGTACAAGCTGTTTCTTTTTCTCCCCAAACAAATGTTTATTGCATGAAAATATAACGCAGCTTTTGTTTGCAAGCCTTAAGAATTTGGTGGCAGGAGATACAGTCAGAAGCTGAACACTCAACACGTCTTGCAAGATATAAATCTTCAGGTTTCAGGGACTGTGGCAGAAACACAGAATTCTGTCTCAGAGAGCTTTACCTTCTGTTGGCATTCATGGAATCACAATATTACAGGATACTTTGGCTTGGAAGGGACCCTAAAGCCCATCCAGTGCCACCCCCTGCCATGGGCAGGGACACCTTCCACTATTTCAAAATATCTCCTCCCTTTCCTCTTTTGTTTTATCCCCTCCTTTTATCTTTTGCTTTTAAAATTAATTTTAATAAACTTAGGTACGAGAATCAGGGAGGGATTAGAGTCAATGCTAAACATGAGTGAATAGAGATTTTTTTGTGTGACTTTTTTGTGCATTTTTATAATTTATTTAGTTCAAACTCAACATCTGATGCACGGTTGCCTTTGATTCAGAGTGACAAAAAAAAGTTTACTGTTAAAGATTAATCATGTTCTTCTGTTCCCACTCTCCTTCTGTTCTTAGATTTAAGAGGATGTACTAAACTGTAGTTTTGTTTTCACATTATGAAAAAGAATCTGGTTTAGATTCCATTTATTTGTAATTTATTCTTCCACATTTTTTACTCAATAGAAAGTAATGTAAGAAATGCATGTAATAAACATTCATTTCATTCATTCCTTTTGTATTTGACTAATAAATGGTGGATACTCTCACAAAGTCCTTCTGTTAATTCATGCTTCTAAAATGTGTTGGTTTCCTTCTTTGTTCTTCTCACCTTTAAAACATCCTTATGGTCTTTAAAGTCCCTTCCAGCCCAAACCATTCCTTGATTCTATGATTTCCTCCTTTACTCTTGATGGGAATCTTCATTTTGTATAAAACCTACTGGTTCAGGAGGAGGAGATCTGCCATTCCAAAACTCACCATATATTTATCACATCTATTAATAAAAAAAAAAAGAGAAATAAACCCTATTTTTTGCCTTCAATATATCTCCTCCATTTCTTCTCCCAAGCTTAAGAAAGCCATATTTTCCATGGTGAAGCAGCAATGCTTCCCACATGACTGCCATCAATGTCTACAGAACTCTGGCTTTTATTTTAAACGATATTTAAAAGCAGTTCTGTCATTTATAGCTGCAAAGACAACTGCTGAAACACGAAGGCAAGAATCTCAATGCCACGGCTGCCTCCTAAGCCTGACAGCTGCAGTGCCTCTGCTGCTGCTCACGACGAGATGCTGAGCAGGTATGGTGAAATGAAAAAAAAAAAAACAAAAAACCAAACCAAACAAAAAAAGCCCTAAAAAGAATGAAAAAGAAAACACATAAGCAGCTTTTCTCACTTTTTGATGCTGACTCCTCCCCACTTGGTGTTGCTCTTAACAAAACTTGCCAGCAAGCGCCTTTCTTTTCTGCTTGTCTAAAAACCGGTAGATTTTGATGCTAAAAGGGGTCAGTTGGGAAGAACTGGGATTGAAAAGCATCCCTCTTCCTAAAGGCAGGCGTGGGGTCCTGCACAGAGGAGAGACAAGGATGGGATCAGAGGGGAGGAAGGTGGAGCATGGTGGATCACCTATTTCACTTCCATGTTCGCTCTGCTGCTGCCAAGTTCTTCACCCTTTGTGGACCTTCCCCAAGACAAGGCCATGGCCCCACATGTGGTTTGGCAGCTGCACCTGCCCCTGAGCCCAAGGATGAGACCACACTGGGCAACCTCCACATGTGGCACTGCAGTCACCTCTTTGCTGAAGGATGCGACACTTGCGGATGGTGGATCTCTCCGTGGTAACAAAACCTGCCCCACTCTGAAAGTTGCAACCCATCTCAATCTGAGTCTTAAATCCAATTCTAAACCCATTTGTTTCAATCAAAAAAAATCAAACAAAAAAAGAGGCACGTTCTCTTTCAACACGGAGGCAATCAAATATCTCGGCTGTGTTGCTGCTGATGGGTTTTACCTGATCAAATTACTGCTGGAAGGACAAACACATTTGTGAGCTGAGTGTTGAAACAGTGCAACAGCATAAAAAGCACTGCGGAGCAGCAAAATCCTGACAGTCAAGAGGTTAATTGCAAAGCTAGAATGAAACATTTAAAACCAATCCTACTTATTGTCAATTATTTGCAAATGTGTAGATAAACAAAGTGAATGGATGTGGTATTTTCCTTTTCAACAATCTGAATACGTGTCACCAGTAATTAGAGAAATTAGCTGTGTATTAAGTGAATGAAGTAAATAGAACAGTGGAAAATACAGTACATCTTTAAAGAATGAAGAAACTCTATTTCTGGCTGAAGGAATAGGCAAGAATGGAATTTCAGGCATTGCCCCGTGGTTAAATCTTTCCATGGCAGTGGCCACTGCATTCAGAGCTGAAGGATATGGGGTTTTTATGGACTGCTGGCCCCTTTGAATTCCTTTAGAGCACATTAAAATATAGTCAGTCTTGTAGTCATTTTAACCTTATTTAGCACAAATGGTTGAACTGGAAATTCATTGACTTAAATGGCCCATGGAAGATATCATTAAGAACTGCCGGAGTGGATTTTTTTCTTTTTAAACTTGCAATGCATTTAATTATTAATGTCCCTCTATCATTTATGGCCCATTGTTTCTGAGCTTTTCAACATCTTTCACCTTACCTGTTCAAAGAGTTACAGGAGCCATAAAAAAAATTCCAGATGCAAGATCATTCGCAGTTATCACCAGACCTTGCAATAGCCCAGAGTGTCTCTACATGGAGTTTTATATCCAAGGTTAGGATCAAAAACAACCCAAGGGCAACATTTCCACATACATAAGACACTTGGTTTTGAGATTCTATAGGCTCAAAGACCATAGAATATATTTTTCATGCACATCCATATGCATTATTTCAGTCATTCTTCCTTTAGGATGACCCCTGAAAATAATTTTATTTATGTTTCTTTGATGTACAGTACAAATTGAGGAATGCAGGTTAACCACCTGATTTTCAGTAACAAGAGGGGGCTTGTAACCTACACAGGTTATTAATTTTCATAGGTGGCCTTGAACAATTCTGGTGTTGTCAGGTTTAAACCTGTTATGTGCAAGTGTCGATGCCCTTTCTGTGAAATCCAACAGCAGAGTGACAAGCAGGACTTGCCTTTCAAATAAAAAAGGAAAAAAATATCCCATAAACACTACCCCCATTCATCTGGCCAGTGCTTGTCTTTTACTTCTATATTTGTCTCTTATTTCACGTATGCTAAAACAATGACTTTTGTAACACCCTTGAAGGAATCAAAGATGATCTGGTTTCTTTTTCTGTACAAGAGAAGAACTGTAAAAATAAAACATTAAACCAAGAGTTACCTCTTTGTCTTTGAATCATCAGTGACGGCTACAGTTCTGTAAATAAAACTAGACCAGATCTTCCAACAAACCTCTTCCCTCCTGTTAGTATTCCCCAGCTCTACATCAAAAAGAAAATTCTTGTTTCTTGTCATGGTATAATGTGCCCCAAACTCATCAAAAGAGCCCCAAACCAACAAGAGTGCTCTGAATGTCACCACCATCCCCTCCAGCATCCAAAGGGAATAAGCTGGAGCCTGGAATTGAGTTGAAGGAGCAGCCAGGTGAAGACACATGTTGAAGCTCTCCAGGTGACCCAGAGCCAGGGAAATTCAGGTTAAAGAGATATTGCACAAGTCACCATAATATTTTCAAGCTCAAGTCAGTGCTATGTAAATCAATACAGCACAAAATATCATCCCTTTGGCAAAAATAAAACCCAACAAACCAAAGCACAAAAGGTTATATTGGAGGAAGTACACAGTGAATCTACGAGCCAATAAACCTCTGCACACTTATTAAATAAAAGCATTAAGGGTTCATTCCATGCATGAATACTAACAAGGAAATAATGCCATTTGTCTACGACTTGTGTTTTCTGTGAAAGTGCTGATTTATACAGATTTACACAGCCTGGGAGACTGTGTTAAGATCACCAAGTCATCAATTGAATCCAATCTCACTTATTTTCTTTCCAGATGTTGAAGGAAAATCATCTGACAAGATACCATAAAGCACAGGGCTCCTGATACCTAAGAATATGTTCTTCCCTTTCCTGGGCATGCTCTCAAGGAATCCTAATTATTCCAAAATATCCATTTAGCATCTTCCAGCGGAGAATTAAATGGCACAACTCACATCAGCTTTCATACCAAAAAAGCAGAAATCCAAACTGAAAAAAACAGGATTCAGTGTGGTGAACACCTTAAAGCCTTGGACACAAAGCAGGATCAGACACACTGAAAACTCTCTTTTGAACTTTTTAAGCTCTTTATAACTTGGTTTTGATGCTGTTTAATAAGCCAAAGAACCAACAGAATGCACTGGCTCACAGAAGAAAAAACTCATGTGAATATGTTCAAAGCAACAAGGGGAGCAAACATTGCAAACGATTTTCATTGCACATCTCTTCACTCCTCTCACGCATTTCAGTAGAGGTGTATTTTCCACTGACAAAGGCTGAGATGACAGTGATCCTTAAATATTAAGAAAAACAAATCTGAATCTGCTTCAGCTTCGCAAATACGACACTAAGTTGGTGTGAATGTCTCCATTTTGAAGAACATCTGTGTGGAACCACCTTAGAAATAAAGCATTGAAAGCTTTTTTTATGTATCCTGATACAAATTTGGATTTACTTACCAAAAAAAAGCCCACAAAGAACATCAGTAACCAGGTAACCACAACAGCTCAGTACCGTGCACATTATTTACCCATTTTTATCTGTCCCCAAAGTGCAGAACTAAAACCTGTCCTCCAACTTTTTAACAAATGTATTTTCATTTTCAGTCTCATCTTCCCTTCCAAGCTGTGATTGAGCTCAGGCTGGGAGAGCATTCCAGGGAAACATCACACTTGTTCTATGGATGTATTTCCATCCTTCTGTTGCCTTTTGCTGTTCTATGTTTTCACAAAATCGTGGGAATCTTATTAGAAACTGTTTTCCAAAGAGGCTTTGCAATTCCTTGGGCATATTGAATTGCAGGGGGAAAAAAAAAACCAAGTCTTGTCCTACAGGTTTCTTTCAGAGCTGGGAATGCAGCTTCCATGGGTAAATGTATGTATATATATATATATAGGTCTGGTAATTCTACAAGCAGAACAGAATGTATTTTCTATACAGGAAGTAAAAAAATCAAAACAAAAGTATGGAAGAGCCAAGAATAGCCCCAAAATTTCTGCACAGTAACAAAGAGAAAGCAAAGCTTTCAAAGTAAAGTAAGAACAACTTTTACAGAGTCCTTTTCTTCTTATGCATTCAATGCCAAATCCAGGATTGCTCTGTCACCTCCATTTATCCTTCCTGCTACATTGGTAATAAAAGTCTAATCATTACTATATTTATTATTACTATATCTAGATTATTACATAACACACACACACATATATATATGTAAACCGTCTGCTTAATTAATTCCTTTACCTAAATGCAATCTTACATCACAGACTAATCAATAACAAAGTTTTCCCAAGGGGCTTAAAATGTCCCTGCACAATACTCATTATAAATGGGAAATTAATGAGCAAAAGTTGCTTCAAGACTGTCTCCAGTTTCCCAGAGACTCAAGATTAACATTTTTAAAGTGCATGCAAGCTCGTCTTGATATGTCACAGTCTTTAGCAATAAATAAGTCATGGTGTTTCTCAAAATTGCAATTAAATTATTCTGCTGGTGTTTTTGTCATTGTGAACATTGCTAGAGCATCTCTCCACACTGCCTAGCACAGTGAACACTCACACTACATCACCCTTACAAAATTCTGGGATTAAATTCACAGGACTAGGAACGGTTGCAGATCTGGCTCAGGAGGGTGCACAGACAGGATGGGAACTCCAAATTTAGACAGGCCCTGTGTGAACTGTGGCAAAAGTGATCTAAATTATCTAAAAATGATGATAGAAAATAAGTAAATAAAGAAAAAAATAGATGGAAGAGTAAATTCCAGGTCTAATCATCCTAGTAAGAAATAATGTCAAACTGCAGAAGGACAAAAGTGATTTTCTTTTCTTTGGTATTAGGTGTACAGATCATCAGGAGATGCTGCAAACTGCAGCAGAATAAACTCAACAAATTGTTTTCATTCTAAAACAGGCACAATGGTCTTCTGCTTAAATTACTGTAAGGGTATTAGAAAGTCTAATCGTGCTAAATTCCTACTTTAGGAAAAGTAATACGGCAAGATCTCAAAAGAATAAGAACTTAAGGACATGAATAACTTCAAGGAACAACCAAGTATCTTTCCCATCTTTTTACTTCTGTTGTCCTTTTTGAGGTCCCAGTGGCATCAGGGATCTCCTACGTGCTAAAAGATCTACAAAAAGTCCAGTTTCAGCTCACTCCTGTATTTCCAAAAGGATAAGAGGCAGAAGAGATGTAGCATCACTTATACTGCAATTCACTTACTGTCCATAAGATATTTCAAGCAAATTCACTTTCTCATTATACTGGAAATACATAAAAAATCAGAAAGCCAAGCTCTGAGATTGGTCCCTTTTTCCTGTTGCACAAACTCACAGGAAAACTTCTCCATTTCTCTCACTTTCTCACCTAAATCCTCTTGATGGTGCAGAAATAAGTTGTGGGGGGGAAACCACATGAAACTCCACATCCTTTGGTCAAAATGTGAGATAAAGATTATTTTCACTGCCTGCAAGATTACTTGTGGATATATAAATACTGTGTTTTTTGCTTCAGTCATCCAAAACACTTAATCCATTGATCTGGTGCTAATCAGCAATGACGAAGTTTCACGTTTCCTCCACAAGAAAAGCACAGCTCCGATGACACAGCACATAATGGCATTACTTAAGAATATCAGAAAAGGGAATTTGGGGAATGTAATTTTTCTTCTTTCATCACTACTAACAGAGTTCTTTAAAGCAAAGCATTAGAGAACATTTCCATTCCCTTAATGCAGAGTTAACCACTGGGGTTTTTTGTGCATTCCAGTCCAAGGAGGGGGTAATAACCGAGCTCATTGGGAATGTGGGAGGGGGGACAAGGAATGTGCTCAGGGCTGAGCGTATTTAAAGGAGGGCTGAGAAGTTTTCTGCTGAAAGGCTCTGCTGATAAATGGTGGTTGGGAGAAGAAAATTGGTTATTCAATGAACAAAGTGGTGTGTAATTTATTTTACTTCATTAGATGCTGAATTCTTCAAACACTGCTAGGAATTAGAATGCTTTGAAACTAATTATTGTAAGTACATTTAATCATAGCTTTGAAGTTACTTTCAGCATAGCACACTCTTTTTGATTAAATTTTATCTTTCTGTCATTTTACTCTGCAAGTACCCAGTTCAAGGGCAGAAGAGGAGAAAAAAATAAACCCTATCAAATGTTATAAACAAAAACAACAATAATTTTTGCTCTGTTTTTTCTCTGAAGTATTTCCATAATCTCCTATTGCTACAAATAGCAATTTTTACAAGTACTGCACCAGTTCTCGCAGAAACTTGAGCACAATTTTGAATAAATTAACACTATCACAAAATTAAACAATTATGTTATTATATATGGTACAAATAATTGCAAACAGAGAAGTAGAATAGCAGGGGGCACAAAGATGAACTAAAATGCACTCGCAAGGTGCTTGGATTTGTTGAAGGAAATATGACAGTTTAATACACTCTCTTTGTACACACAGTAGTGGTAATTCAAGCCCTCAGCTACGTGATATTTCTCTTTATCATGATAAATGAAGGCTGAAAGAAGCAATTTTGCTTTGAAACTGCTTCCTGCTTGAAAGGAAATGTTGGTTCAGTGATTTAAGCCAGGCAGAGCACCATGAATCTCCTCCCTAATCCTGATCTTGACTTGGACACGGGTACCTGGAAATTGGACCCCTCTGATGAGAGAATGCAGATGTGGCTTTGCTGATCTCACCTTTCCAGGCACCTTTCCCACCTTGCACTTCAGTGATTTAACTGGATTTTAATTGGTTCTGGACAAAGCTCTAAGGAAAGGAAAAGGATAGTTTTAGACACTCATCTCTGAGTATTTTTCCTCTCTTTCCTCGTGTTATGTAAAGCACTGATACAATAGTGCAGGCAATACGCATTACATTAGGCAAGTCCCATGCCTGGAAGTGTCCAAGGCCAGGTTGGACAGGGCTTGGAGCAACCTGGGCTGGTGGAAGGTGTCCCTGCCCATGGCAGGGGGTGGAATGAGATGGGCTTTAAGGTCCCTTTCAATCCAAACCATTCTGTGATTCCATGTTTCCATGTTATCTCACAGACAACTAACACACTGACAGAAAAGCACTTTTTCTTCTGTTCTTTCTTGGGGTTATGAAATACCTTCACAGCTTGTAACAATAAAATGGAGAAACATTTTATGGTAGAAATTAATGTATTCCATAGCCTAATGTTAGAGAATTTTCAGTATTCCCATCTCCACAATGTGGGCACTTCATGGCGTTTGGGAAAGTGAACCGGGTAAGATTCATTTTGTAACTCTGCAGAGAAATATACAGGACCTTGAATAGCCAAAAAAGCCCCACAGACACAGGGAGACAGAAGAAAATACCCACAGGCTAATTTGTCTTCCTTTTATGATAGGAAATAGTAACAGAGGTACTTCTGTGGATCACCAGAACTAAATCCAAAAGGAGGGAGGCAGCAAACAGCCAAGCGTGGCCTGGAGTCAGGAGCTTGTGATGGCAGTCAGAAACTTCTCGAGAAAAAGGAGGTTAAAGAGGTAAATAAGAAGCAATGTCTCAGTTGATCAACTAAAGATGCAGCAGTACACAGGTACTGAGATATCAAAGGGAAATAAAAGAACATGCATTGAAGATTATCATCAGCACATGGAGAACAAAAGAACGAGAGAGCATCGCTTTCTTCTTCGACTCAGAAGCACAACATTCAACAAATAATTGCAGCCTGTCCCCAAAACGTCACCCAAGTGAAGAAAAAACAAACCCAACACCCCCTGAATGGCACAAAGCAGTGGTTCTGCTTGTTCTTTTGGCTTTCTTTCCTAATGGCATATTCCATCAGTTCTGGATTTGTCAGAAACAATGATTAGAGGAGGGATAAAACCCCTCTTTTGTTATCCCCCACCTAAAATTTCAAAGCAGCAGAGACAGGGAGTGAAACGCAGCCCTATCAAAGTGAGCATTTATAACTTTTAAGGTTGATATTTATAAATTTACAAGGCTTCCCTAGTCATGCCGCTCCAGACTATCACCAAAGCAGCACGTCACAGAAACTGCAAATATTTGGAGGCATCTGGTTCTACTCTGTCACAACGTGAGGGTTTCAGTGCACATGGTGTATGAGGAGCCGGGGGAAAACAGGAAAACCCCAACATTCCCCCTGCCTGCCTCAACAGAGAGAGACTCATTAGGTGTTTTTAAGGTGCCATTTCATACACTTACCTGGGGACACTCATTAACTTCAAGCGCTGGCCAAACAATTCAACTCTGCTTTTTATACAAGGAATTTTCCTTAGAAATATCCCACATCCCTACTCATCCTGGCTTAATTCCCTATTAACCTGTGCCATCATTTTCAGCCTACCTTTGACCATCCAGGTCTCTGAAATAATGTCTTAATGTATCTTGATAAACCATTATGAGCTTCCTCCACATCCATGGAGCCCATTCCAGCCAGCTCCAGGATGGACCTGCTGCTGGAAAGGGCTGAGCCCATCAGTGACAGCAGGGGGAATACACTTCTTTATTAACTGTCCGAATAAAATGCAAGAGAAAAGTCTCTGCTGTGAATATGACAACCCAATTGCTACGTAAAGAGTAATTTGAAGTCTGTTTGTTGTGGGTCATATAATTAGGAGCATTATTTTAATAAGGTTCTAATTCTTAAGCCTTTGATACTGTTAAGTTATAAAATAGTAATAGATCTCTTTTAGTGTTTCCATGCTCTGCCTTCAAAGCAGCAGTATTAATGTAACATATGCCAGCTATACACATCTGCATTATATAGGTTTTTGACTTGTTCCATTTGTTCCTACATCTTGTTTATATTTCACAAAGCCAACTCAGATGTATCAGTTTTAGATCACTTAAGTGCAGCAATTATGTATTTCTAAACCACAATCAGGTTTAACACAAAACAGAATTTCGAGAATTTATGGTTATGCCTAAACATTCTTTTTAAAGCTTCTACAACTGTGTGCTCTTCACTTTGCTTTGTTTCCTTGTATTATTGCGCAGGAAGACAGGACAAGCTTTAACTGGAGTCTTGCTATCACAGAAGTGTGACCTTGTAATTTAAACATTTCTACACTACATAACAACAACAAAAAAACGCAGATAGAGCTGTAACAACACAAATGTGTAACTTCAGTGACAATGAACTACCAGGGTCCTGAAACAATTCCAGAGACAGAGGGGAAGAGAACAGCAGGAAGCTGCACTTCTTATGGATTGTCACCTACAGCCAAATAAATGACAATATACAGGCAAAACAAAAAGGGCTTTAAAAGTTGGGGTAATTGTGAGTGTGCAAAGGAGAAGAAGGAAAAGGAGGAGGAGAAGGAGGAGCAGAAGAAGCAGAAGAAGAAGCAAAAATAATAATTGTAAGTAGTAATACTTCCCTTCACACATTCAAAATTTTCTAAATTATTCCAATCTGAGTTTGCTTCTAAATTCCTTATTAATTACAAGATTTCCTTCAATGATTTGCAGATTCTAAGTCATCACATTTCTTATATTAATCAGTATTGTTGTATGCAGACATTTACCTTCCCACCATAATTCTAACTGGACTGCTCGTCTGCTTCACTAATCTTGCAGAGAATTGTCAATACATAAATAAAAGTAGTAGAAAAGACTTCTAGTGAAAAAAATACAGACAAAAAAAAAGGATGAGCACTTAAAATACTTAAATTCTTATTAAAGGAGGAATTCACAGTTAATTTAGAAAAAAAAATGTTAATCTATGATGTAATATGATTTAAAATCTGTACAAGATGGCATCATGTAGAGATGCCTGAGCAAAACTCCCCCTTTTAGGAAGTTTGCCAGGTCAGTCTTTTACTCACATTGGAAAGAAAACCACCTTTAAAACATTCAATAGAGCAGTGGGGTTTAGTCTCACATTGACTTCCTGACTGTGACCTTCATGACAGACCTGGCAGTCTCAGTCACACAACTCATCCAGGAGACTGAGGAGACCCACTGAAGGTCAGCACTCAATTGCTCTGATTAAATTCAAAACATCAAATCAGATTTTCTCCGTGCATTGTCTTGTACTTCCATAATCTAAATTCTCTTTGGTAATTAAAGAATAGGAAAATGTTTTAAGAGACAGATTATCCTACCGTGACCACTCCAGGTAATTCACAATAAGGCTTATTTTATAACAGTGATGTTCTGACTCACAATGTAATGACAAGAGGAAAGATGAGAAGAACAATCAGCAAAAAACTATAGAACTATTCATCCTGCTCCTAATTTATCTTCTGGGAGATGGCAAACTGACCATGGCCAGGCACCTACAGTGAACTGTTTGAGGAATAATTTGGAATCTGATTAAAGAGTAACAGATTTGTGAGGAATCAGAAGAAACACATTTAAAATGTCGAGTTCCATTGGGACTTTACACAGTCTTATCTCACTCCAGCAGTGCAAAAGAAGGGACTGCAGGTATGAAACTGTTCAAACCTACAGACGAGTCCAGTGTCCATCCTCAGTGCTCCCATGGAAGCTGCACTCACAGCAATCTCAAGGACCAGGATCCTCAACGGGACCAAGACAAGGTGGAATCGCACCATTCAAAGAGTCATGGAGTGGTCTGGGTTGGAAGGGACCTTAAAGCCCATCCAGTGCCACCCCTGACAAGGGCAGGGACACCTTCCATAGTCCAGGTCACTCCAAGCCACATCCAACCTGGCCTTGGACACTCCCAAGAATCCAGGGGCAGCCACAGCTTTTCTGCCCAACCTGTGCCAGGGCCTGGTATCTAAACTAAATCCACCCTATTTCAGTTCAGTGAACCAGCAGTCCAGTGGCTAAGTCCAAAAAAATCTAACCCTTGCAAAACATGAATAACGCTCACTTGTGTTACTAACATTTTAAATTGCTCTGGTCAAATGTGATAGTGTAATTGTGCAACAAGTACCATCATTTATGAAGAGTAACGAGAGGTTTTCATTCTAATTCCTAATTGTAACTGTGTAAGGATAATCTATCCAGGGTGAGACCAAAATGCAGACAACTCAGCCAAGAAGAAAAGTTCAATTTGTCTGCCACGCTCATCAAAAAGAAATCAAAGTGAAAAAGATCAAGATCACCTGGCAAGAGCAGATGTTTTATGATAGGTCTTATCATGGGGTTTGAGGTATTTTCTTTCAAAAAGGGAAAAATCAAAAATAAGCCAATTGCTCCTGCTCATTCTCTTTATCTTCATTTATCCTGATCTGTGCTTTTTCAACTTTCACATGTAGGGATAAAAACCACACCTTTCACTGCAGAGAATCAACACTCTGCAGATTCATGAGAGCCTCACGTTTCTACAGAAAACATCCAAAATACTTCCCATACCAAACATTAAAATGCCGTCTATGGTGCCCTCCCTGGAACAGATGGGCTCTTTGCAGCACAGGAGAAGGGAGGGAAGGAAATTAATTTCATCAAAGCACAAACCAGGGTGTTCAGCGATGGGCAGAGCCCTGGAAACATCCACATCCCTCCTGCTGGGTTCTAGAATATTCAGGATTTTTCAGGACAGGTTTGCCATTATTTCTGGGAAATCTTTCTACGGGGAAAAAGAGTCAGAGGGAACTTCTGGTCTTTTGCTGTCAACAGTTTTCACGCACAAAGAACGTGCTGGTGTTTCAGTCTGACCCAGTAGCCGACATCTAACACCCAGCTGTAACCATTTTTAAGTACATCTTCTAACAATTCATATATTAAAGATCAGTCATTTAAAGGGACTAGTTTGCTTACCCCTAATTTTTAGCACTATTGTTAAATCAAATAACAAAATGCCAGTGTGTCATTTTTTAGGCTCTGCGGTTTAGACTCCAAACACATCTCAGCTGATGATGGCTCTTCTGCTTCCTGGAGCTCCGTCCACAGGAGCACCCAAGCTGCACATCCACTAAAACCCACCGGTGCATCCTAGAAGTTGCTCCCGTGACTCCAGCACACCCTGTCTATGACACAAGGCAACTTCAGGAATGGCAGCTTTTGGTGCATCCTTTGCACAGTCCTATAACTCAAAAAAACACCCAATTTTTATATTATTCTGAGCTGGTTTGGGTGAGTCTTTCTCAGCGCTCTCCTCACCTCCTCTGCCTCAGCCTCACTGGTCACCTCACGGGCACACAGTTCCTAGTTTTCCCAAGGTGGAACAAGCCATGGGACCTTCAGAAGAGACTCAAAAGCACCTAAAACGGACTACAGGTCAAATGTCTCCCAAACAGGGAAATTCAGTGGAGCCCAGTGTGTCTGGACCAAGTGTCACCTGAGGAAGAAATGCCCTGTGACATGGCACGTGGGGATGGAGAAGGCAGGTGTCTGTGGCACGAGGAATTCAGTCCTTGGCAAATGCAAACCACCTTGGGAATGCTCCAAAACAACCTCAGGCAAGAGACAGGTCAGCACAGTAGTATGAAAAAATAACATTTTCAGAGCCCTGACATTGACAATTTAGGAACCACCTAATTTCATTCCTGGGACTGCCTTAAAGTACTCTAAAATTCAATTGTTAAAGGAAACAAAAGAACTTCAAGGTTATTGTGATACTTCTTGTGCTGAAGATCTCCCCACACAAGATGATCAACAATTCAAAGACACAAAAAGTAACAATGACTTAAAATTAAATTTTTGAATATATTGGGTCTTACTTACTATAATAACAAAACCTGATTTGTTTGTCCAAAGTTGTTTTTCTTTTGAAAAGCATGCATTGGAAGTACAAAATAACACCAGATCACTCTCCAGGCTTTCCCACGGTGCTGTCAGACTATTCGTAAACTGTACCAGAAGTAAATTATAATGATTTAAAAAGTAGTTTAAGGAAAAGTCTTGAATTTTGTCTGTTTAACACAGACCCTGTTCCAGAACAAACAGCCCATGACAGTTGGGTTTTTTTTCTTCAGGTTTTAACTCTACCTTATTAATGAGAAAACTTCAATTAATTGGAAAGTCAAACTTCCCACTTCTCTGGCTTTAACTATTGCCTTTCTAATTAATTTCTAGACTTTCACAACATTTCTATCTGCATCACTTAAAATGATGCCTGTGATTGGACAAATGTCTTTCTTAATACACCATATGGTGAGATACCTCCTAGTCTGACAATATTTAACAAGAAAAGACCTGCCCATTTCTGCAAATCCCCTGTTGTCCAAGCCCTTGATTAGACAAAATGTTTCTGAGAAATCCAGTGATCTAATTAGGCTGTTTGATTATTTGAAATAAAACTAAGTCTCCAAAATTATTAAATCACCATGTGCTTTTCCACCACATTAATTGGCTGCAAGTAGCGCAAACCTGAATACTTTTGAGCTCACAGAAACAGTGACAAATCCGTGGCTCTACACCAGTCTGCCCAAGTTTAAACACCAGGGGCAACTCGTGATGAGTGGTCCAGACCCTATTTAAGGCAATGGGTGGAAGAGGATCCCTGTCACACATGCACTGGGGACAGACTGAAGCAGGGACACCTCTCTCCTCAGTTCTTCACTCTTCCACCTCACAAGGGGGTCAGCAAAGCCTCCAGAAAACCTTCCTCTTCGCCCCTCGCTCCCGCCTGCTCTTCTGATGTCACTCTTCCTCTGATGGAGACGCCTTCATCTCGTTAACACTTTAATTTATAATTATTTTCTGAAGCAGAGCCCAAGTCTTTACCCTGTTCACAAAGCCTCATGAGTGTGGAATATTACTGAGTGTTTATTGTCCCTGAGCTCTCTCCACTGGTAAAATCCTTAAGGCTGGAAAAGACTTCCAAGGTCATCAAGTCCAAGCTTTGACAGAACATCCCCCTGCGCACTATAACCATCATAGCAACTACCACATCTCCTTGTGTTCTGGTCACTTCCAGGGATGGTGACCCACCACTTCCCTGGGGAGCCTCTTCCAGTGCTTAACCACTCTGAATTTCAGTGAAGAAATTCTTCCAAATATCCAACCTGCCCCTCTCCTGGCCGTTTCCCCTGAGACCGTTTCCCCTTGACCTCTCAATTCCCTTTCTCCATGGATGCCTGAAACTCAAGGCACTGCATCACGTAGTCATTCCCAGAGAGGTTTCATCCCCTGACCCCACCTGCTTAGCAACCACAGAACACCCCCTGCAACCCCATTCACACCATGAAATATCTCCCTTTTTTTTTAACAAAAGGTGGATAAAGGATGGTCTGTTTCACACAATCCCGTTTTGTTCTTCCATATTAAAATTCTGTTGGGCTCCCTCCTACTCACAATTAATCTCATTATTCTTCAATTAATTTGGGAAGGCCAGCAACTCATTTTACACACTGCCATAATTATTTCTATAATGCCAGCAAAAGCAAATTACCTTAATACATTACAAATTAACATACGATGGCTCACATTAAGGGTTTTTCCTCTAAAAAGGTACACATGGATTAAGAAAATGTCAGGAACACGCCTAACACTGCAAATGAATCCAGGTGAAATACAGAGAACACGTGTCAAATCCACAGACTTATTTTCCCCATCATCATACCCCAATAAAGCTGTAACTTTATTACCCTTTCTCATTTTTTCCCAGGCATCCACTTCTCATTTTGATCCCACGTTTGCTGTTAAAATGATGGCAGCAATGTTTTACAGAAACAGCCCAAAATTAAGGCATTGTGCTTACTGCTGCAAGTTTTTAATTCCTTCCTTGACATCCTTTCCCAGCATCACAATGAAACCTCTGGAAAGTCTCATTTCAAGAGTAATTAGCAAGTTGCGTTGCAAAGCAATTAAACTGGCCCGCCCTGATGTGTCAATATTACAATATTATTGAGCTGCAGCTCTCAGCCAAAGGTCATTCAAATACAATAAACTGTGTGACACCAGCACCAACTTGTCCTGTTTTATTTCAGTGCTGTTCTTGGGGGCCTGTGAGTAACCAAGTGGATCCCCCCTCATCACTCCAATCTAGAACAATTTTCTTTAATTTAAAAAAAAAAATAAATTGCCAAAATATTTGGTTTAAAACAAAGCTCCTGGAACAGGCTGCCCAGGGAAGATGCTGAGTGACCATCCCTGGAAGTCTTCAAAAAAAACAAGTAAATGTGGCACTTCATGGTATGATTTAGTGGACATGGTGGTATTTAGTTGAGGTTGGATTTCACGACCTTGGAGGTGTTTTCCAGCTTTAAAGGGTCTATGATTCTGTACAGATTTAGATTTGATCTCATTCTTTTCAGCTCTGAGAAGATGCAAAGCATTCCTCAAACCATCCACCTAAATGTAACACATTCTACTGCATATTATCCAGCTGAATAAGAGCTCTGCCTCCACATATTTTTTAATCAACTTATTAAACAGCACAAAGTTTCTAAACATTACATGAAAAACTACAGGTTAAAAAGATAATCATATACACATTGTAGAACCAAGGTATTCTTTCTTTAAGACGAAGTGATGAAGTTAAATATATATTTGAGGGCTTGGCATCTCTTGAGAGATGGGTAGATGCAGCAGCTCAGGTTCTGAACAAAGAAAACGGTCAGTTATTCAGCAAAGAGGAAAAAGAGGGACCATTATTTTGGAGCTGGAGCAGTAATCAATAAATTAGGAGATCTAAAATAGGATAATCAGGTTGGACGTTTAAAATGAACAACAATAATTACTATTGCATACAGTATCTAATTAATTTCAGAAACTCATTGTTGCAGGGAAGCTCAAACATATGAGTGGGTTCAATAAGTCCTGAGCAAAAAGAGTGGATTATAGGCCCACAGATGGCTATTAAAACAGCAATTCAGATGCTAATTTCAACTCAGGAAGTTCCTAAATCACAGCCTGTGGAAGCCTGGAAGACACAGCAGGGAAAAGCTCACCCCACACTCTCCATGCTCCTTGTACTCTTTATTCAACAGCTCTTACTGGGAAATACCAACACCAGAACAGGGAGCTGAAGGTCTTCTGGCCTGACCCAGCTGTGTCCTGGCCTGATTTTATCCTTGCATAGATCTCTCTCTTTAAAACAAACCTGCTTGTCTGGCTTTTATTCTTACCTTTGGAGCTGGCAGATGAGCAAATATTTCCTGCTTCATTTGACAGGTGGATACAAACCTCAGTATTTCCCAAATACTTTCAAGCACAAGCTTGTTTACCTCCGTGGGACGGTCCTGTCCTGGCTGATGTGATGATGTGTGTATGAAAGTTGACAGGTTTTATCGTTTTCAAAATATAACTTTTAAGTTCTTCTTAAGCAGGAACTAGGGTTTCGACAGTAAATGTCACCTACACACAACACACAAAGTTACCAGCAATAAAGTCTTTTCTTGGAGGTTGAAGCGGGCTTGTTACACATTTCTTCCATGAATAAAAGTGTAAAGTTATTCTAAATAAAAAAATTCCACTGGTGTTTTCTACTCTAATTGTCCTTTCCTCAAGTCTCTGTTATTTTACCAGCCCTGACATTAATTTCACTGTGACTTTTATTTCTATCACTTTTACATTGATTGTGCAGTAGTATAATGTTGGCCAAATTACAAAAAACATGCTAACAAAATTCAATCACCGCCACTTCAGCCTATAAATAAATAATGCTGTATCAACCACAAGTGGTAAGTACTGACTTTTCAGTCTGTGTGAGAGAATTCTATTATATCCCAACTCATTTCCATGTTATTTCTGGGCTGCATGTTGCGTAGCCTGGACACAGCACTCAAGGTGTGACCTCTCCAGTGCCCAGCACAGGAGGGTGGTCACTGTCCTGGTCCTGCTGGCCACACTATTCCTGATCCAGGTCAGGATGTCACTGGCCTTCTTGGCCACCTGGGCACACCTGGGCTCATGTTCACTCGTTGTCAACCGGCACCTCCAGGTCCTTTTTCTCTGGATCGTTTTCCAGCCACTCATCCCCCAGCCTGGAGCAATCATGGGGTTGTTGGGGCCAAAGTGCAGGACCTGGCACTTTGTCTTGTTGAACCTCATGCTGCTGGTCTCAGCCCATCTCTCTAGCCTGCCCTGACCCCTCTGCAGAGCCCTCCTGCCCTCCAGCACATCGACACTCCCACCCAGCTTGGTGTCATCCATCAATTTACTAAGGGTAGACTCAATCCCCTCATCCAGATCATCAGTAGAGACATTAAACAGGACTGGGCCCAGCAGTGACCCCTGGGGACACCACCAGTGCCTGGATGCCACCTGGATGCAGCTCCATTCCCCACCACTCCCTGGGCTCAGCCATCAGCCAGTTCCTAACCCAGCAGAGAGTGCTCCTCTCCAAGCCAGGGGCTGCCAGCTTTGCCAGGAGTGTGCCATGGGAGATGGTGGCAAAGGCTTTGCTGAAGTCCAGGCAGACACATCCACAGCCTTCCCCCCATCCACCAGGTGGGTCACCTGGTCATAAAAGGACATCAGGTTGGTCAGGACCTGCCTTTCCTAAATCTGTGCTGGTTGTGATCTCGCTCCTGATGATCTGCTCCATAACCTTTCCAGGCTTGTAGTTCCCTGCATTCTCCTTCCAACTCTTCTTGTGGACCAGTGTCACACTGGCCAACCTCATTAAAGTTGGCAGTGACCAAGAACGTCCCACAAGGTCATGATTGTACTGTGTGAGATGGAAATTCCTGTCTGGATGTTTGAAATGACAATATCTGCTGGTGGTGCTGGCAAAGGTCCTTACAAAATCACATTCATTTAAGGAATTTAACTACTACATGAACTAAATACCTTCCCTCCCCTCCCTCCCCAAGAGAATTCAACAATCCAAATGCCATCCACCGTGAGTAAATTTTCAATATTGCAGAATTTCGGTCCTTTATTTGTGTGATTAAATTCTCCGGTTAAGATGGAGAAAATAATTATCCACCAATCCCAGGAAAGTGGTTTTTTTCCACATGCATGCTCCCATGACAAAGTACAGTATTGCAGTTAATTTTGGAGAAGATTAACACCTACCAGAAAAGGCATATAAAATGCAGTAAATTAAATTATGAACAATAACACTGATTTTTCTTTTTTTTTTATTTTTGAATTTAGTATTTTCATATTTTAACTTTGTCATGACAGCTTTTTTAAATGCAATTGTGTTATTTGAATGTAATAACAACAACACCTGGGACTTAGAAATTCAAATCATGTGTGAATCCTTTTGAAAATAACAATTATTTGATTCGCGGGCACCAAGCGGAAACTACTTGTCATAACACGACAGCGAGGAGAAAAATGTTTAACCAGAGGAACAGAGTTAAGGTGTCTGGCTGCAGAACTGGGATGGGGCAGAGATTCATCTGCCCAGGTGTCTCTTTACAGGTAAAAGCCCTCAGAGAAACAATTTGGGAACCAAGAGAGACTTCACACCTGCATTTTAGGATTGTGCTCCTGTTGGTCCCCGTGCACTGGACTTTGGTTCACACCACGGTGTGGTCTTCAGGCACATGGACCACACAAACCTAAACCACCTGGTGGGATTCTGGAGCTCCAGCCACTGCCAGGGTTCATGCCACGGATCCAGACCAGACCCAGGTCATCACAAACCTTCTGGAAATGGGTGTGATGGGGTCATCCAGTCCTCAGCACCAACTCCTTACACCTTTTTCTCAAGGTCCTCTCCTGCCACACAACTCTCCACCAGGTTCTCCGCAGCTCTGACACCACAGTCTTGCCTTACTCAAGAGTAACAAGAATTATATTTTGCGATCAGTTTGGCAAAGTAAAACTGAGCCTGTTCTATCACTTTTTTGTCACTTCAAAGGCTCAAGGTACTTCTTTTGGTTTGATATGGTCTTATCATTAATTTTTCAGACTAATCTTGAGATTGGCAACTTCTAAACCTTACATTTTTAGTAAATTTGGAGTTGATTTATACTAGTAAAACCACACAGGGAAGTTAACTCTTATCCCATGTAGAATTTATTTCTTATTTCCAGTCAGAATTTGGCTGATGAAAGTCCAAAAATACGAGTAAGAGATTTACCAAAATGTTAAATTATTATCCCAATGCTAGACAAATAATTGCATGCTGATTGGTACCAACAAATCATTCACACTGCTTAAAAAATGTAGAGTATTAAAAAATGGTGACAAAGAAAACAGTACAGACCAAAAATTTACTATTTTACTGTTAGGGAAGTTCTGCTCCATTCCACTCTTGATTTCCTGGTGGCTCAGTCTCTCTGCTCCCATTCCCTTTTCATGTCTCAATTTTTGATTACCCTTAAGGTTGAGTTCAGCATGTCCTTTTCCATCCTTTCCCTGATTTTTAGGGAATTCAAACATGATAAACAGACAAGCTGATGACACTGAAGGAAGCAGAGGAATCCTACTGACTAAAGAGAGAAGAGTCTCTCTTAGACCTTTAACTTACAAGAAAGGAGATTTCAAAGAATGTACCTTAAGTGATATCACTATGAACGCTTTCTGTATTGGGGAGGAGCAAACTGAGGGAAACCAACGAATGAAAGAGTCCCGGTGGAAGAGATGAGGAACAGGTAATTTAAAAGACAAAATGAGGGGAAAAAAAATTCAAAGCACAAAATAAGCAATAAGCATCAGGTTCTGAAAACAAGAAAGGAAAGAAAAGGAGGCCTCAAACAAAAATAGATGTTTCAGTGAAGAGAAGATCTCAGCTAAGCTTTTCATTTAAAGTGTGAAGCATGTAGAGATAATAAAGCATGCCCCCTGGTCTTTAAACACTTTAAAAAATAACTATTAAAAGAACCTTGAACGAGTTACAAGCTGCACTTGTGAAATCTGAAGCCTCATTTTGAAGACGAAGCAAAGATAAAAGCAGAATTTGTTGAAATGCATTCCTTGCCCGCTCCTGAAAGGCTGTAATTGTGCTTACTCTGTATTCCTGCATGCAACATTGAATTCCTCAGCCTGCTGCCAGGTTTTCACTCCATATTGTGTATTATTGAAGTGGAAAACTGCTGAATGCGCCCCAGTGCGGTTTTAATCATGTTAGAGAAAATGCTCCAAGCCGATGTAATCAAACGCCTTTAATTATGGCAATCAAATGTATTACCAGTTTACTATTGCTAACCTATACTGGGTACACAAACCAGCCTGGAAGAGCAGGGTCTCCTATCCGTCCAGGCAAAATGCCTCGCTCAGTTTAGGTACAGATATTTTCAGAGAATCGTGGAATACCAGGTTGGAAGGGACCTCAAGGATCATCTGATCCAACCTTTTTTGGCAAAAGCACAGCCCAGATGAGATGGCCCAGCACCCTGTCCAGCTGTATTTCACATGTGCCCAGCCTTGAGGAATCCACCACTTCCCTGGGCAGATTATTCCAATGGCTGACTGTTCCCATTGTGGAAAAAGGTCTAATGGGATCCCCCCCAGCAATAACATGGCCCCACTACCCCTTGCCTTTTCCAAGTGATTCCTCGTAAAAAGAGAATTTCCATCTCCTCTGTAGCCACCCTTTAAGTGCTGGAACACAGTGATAAGGTCTCTCCTCAGCCTTCTTCTCTCAAGGCTGACCAAACCCAGTTCTCCCAGCCTTTCCTCACACAGCAGATTCCCAGTGCTTGGATCACCTTTGCGGCCCCTCCCTGAACCTCTCCAACCTGCCCACATCCCTTTTGCTTGGTGGAGACCCAAGCTGAATGCAATATTCCAGCCGTGCTCTGAGAAGCACTGAGGAGACTGGGATAATGACTTCTTCACCTCTGCTGGTGACGCCCTTGGTGATGCAACCCAGCAACATTTTGGACCCACCAGCACTTTGGATCCTGCTCCTCGAGTCCTTCAGTTTACAGCCCACCTCACCAAGCCAGACAGCCTGCTGCCAAAAATTCCCTTGGCCTCTTCTAGGCAGGTGGATTCCATCCCTCCAGGCTCTCTTTACTGATTAGCTTGGAAAAAAATTACTGTACTGGAAATACATGCTTCAGATAAATTTCATTAAAAATCAGGATGGATTGTTTAAGGGAAAATTCACAAAGCCAAGTTATTTATTTATCACAGATTCCCCCTATAGATAGGAGGAAAGCACCCCTGGAGATGACTGTGCCAGAACTTCTGAAGCACATGCAGAGCCAGGTGTGTCCTCACGCTCTGGACAAACCTCCAGGAGCTAAACCCACCCTGTCAGCTCCAACTGAGGTCAACTGGTGTCCAGGTAAAGCCTAAAGTAAGGGTGCCCGAAGGGACAAGGAGTGTTCACCCATGGAAATAGCATGAGAGGACAAGGCCCTGAGCAACCCAACCTAACACTGAAGGCAGTTTTGCTCCAAGCAGTCTTATGGTTCCTTCCATGCAAAAGGATTCCCAGAGTCTGTATTAGAGCAGGAATGGCAGTTCAGAAACTTCAGTTCTGTGTAGTGATGTCGGGGAAAAAAAACCCTAATGCAATTATGCTGTTGAGAATAAAACTCACTGTGAGAACTTCTAAGAGATCATTAAAAGTTTCCTTGTTACGTACACTGAGTTTGATTATCCAAATAAATTACATTTTCTTACTAATCAGACAATCTTTGCAGCACAATGCAATGAGAAGCTGCTATAGTTACATCAGTGAATCAGTTTGAGGGGGCCGTGTGAGTTGTCATGATATTAGGAATTCTATTTAGGGAAATAATTATCCCCACACGACAAAAATGATCAATCCCCACCAAGTTAGTAACAAATGTGTGGTGTTATGTGGCTCATCAGTATCCAGGATGCAGGCACACACTACACAAAGTTTGTCACTGATTGTCACAAGTGCTGCAATATGTTTTTCCCCGACTGAAACAGAGAGGGGTTCTGAGGAAGAAGAGCAACACCTTCTTCTTTTATCCCAAAAACAATGTCAGGACTCGGGATTCTTTCACTGACGCAGGACTGTAAAAGGAAAAGGCTCCTCACGTGTGCCACACTCAGAATTCCTGGCAGTGTTGTACCTGCTCCCTCAGCCAGCATGGAATAACTGAGGTGTGGCAGGACGACTCCAAATGCAGGGTGACAGAAGCACTGGAATATTCACAGGGAACAGTCACCAGCAAGTGCTGGGGACTTTCAGCATTCCGAAGGACAGGAATGGGATTCACTGGCGGCGCTGCTACCAAAGGCTGAGTCACTGACTGCACCCACCGGCCGAGGAGAGTTTTCAAACACTTCCCATTATGCTCTGAGGCTGCACAGTTTGAAAGATCACTGTGAACTTAAACAGACTGGGGCAAATCTCGGGATACCGACACCTGAACACAGGAACAGCCAGGTTACTGCAGGGGCAGCACCCACTTCTCCTCCTAGCACAGCCTCTGGTCTTTAGAAATTCTCGTTTGCTCTAAAAGGAGTTACCTATTCACAAAGGCAGCTGCATTTGCCTGGAATTGACCTCAACTGACTGATATTCACAATTACTTTTAAAGTGTGGTAAAAGGCGTGGAAATGTTGCATCTGAACACACAGCACCTCTTGTGGATCCAGAACCGGCCCCTCCATCAGACATCAGATCCATGTTTTTCTTGACAAATGGTTTTCTGGCAGTTTTGTTTTTTTGGTTTTTTTTTTCCCCATTGCTGGCTTTGTCAACCTTAGTAAGCAGTGTAATGTAAAAGCAATAGGAGAAATTGAGACAAACACGTGACTTCACAAGTCTCCTGAAATCCTGAATTAAATAGAGAACTGTCTAATTTGGAGTCAGAAGAATTTTAAAACAGGGTGTTTGAAATCCTGAGTTCTTATTTTTAAGCAATTTTTTCCAAATAAAAGTAAATATAATGGCAAGGTCTGGAGAGGAAAAAATGCTATGGAGGACTAGTTAATAAAATGGGCATTTTATTACTGGGGGGAAGGGGGATCAGAACTAGGTGGTCTTTAAGGTCTCTTCCAACCCAAACCATTCCATGATTCTATGACTCTCAGATCAAAACCTGCTGATATGGAAGCTCAGGGGATTTTTTTTAATCAGTTTTTGTGAATTGGACACCCACAAACTTTGCTAGAAGATGGATCAGAGGTTAGAACTGCCCAGGTAAACATCCTTAAAAAGAAAAATTAACACCTCAAAGCCTTAAAAACACAAGCAAAATACTATTTTAGGTCTATGCTCCAGAGTTGGATTGGGATTTGTATTCTGGGAAAAATTAGATATTGATTCTGGACTTTTATTCTTAGCTCCAAGAAGGAGCATTGCTGCTGCTGAAGATGCCACCTGACGTGTGCTTGTTAGAAAATTAAGAAAGCGATGATGAAAGACAATAGCCAAAGGCATAATTTTATGAACGCAACTGCTTATAAATTAATGTGCATTTAAATACATGACCTCAAGGCAGGATTATCAGCATTTTTGTGCTGAAAGGAAAACCATCTCAACACAGATGTTTGGCATTTCCAAGTTTATCATTTGGCATTACTTAATTCTCAGGTGACACTCTGGATCTCAGAAAATGTTGTCTGCTGAAATATGTGGAATGAAAAGTTTAGCACCAGGTTGTCTGACCATGTACTTGGCAAAGTTAAAAACAAAAGTGTCAGAACTTTTATTTTTTATAAATACCATGAGGAAAAATGAAAGAAGAAATTCAGTTTAATGTAGGATCACATAAATTAAAGCCTCCACAATCACAAGATTTTCTGTAGCCAAGCAGGAGCAGCACAACCTTCTAACTCACGAAAAAATCACCTTGAGGAGAGCAGAGATCAGCAGTAGAGAGGAATCAGCACCTTCCAGATGTCTCAACTTGGGCTGCCTTGGCTATAAAGCATCTTTGACTTTAAAACACAGAAGAACAAGTCAGATAATATCTGACATAAGAGCTGATTGCTCCACACACTGTAGAATCACCGAATGGTTTGGGCTGGAAGGGACCTTCAAGACCATCTCATCCCACCCCCTGCCACGGGCAGGGACACCTTCCACTAGCCCAGGTTGCTCCAAGTCCTGTCCAACCTGGCCTTGGACAGTTCGAGGGATGGGAAACCTGTGCCAGGGCCTGTTTCTCTTTTGGCAGAAGAAATCACGAGGCAAAGTGCAATGAAAACAACCCCAGTGTGTTTTGGCTGAGGTGGTGTGTATTTAATACCTATTTTAGGTTTTCAACTGTTTTCCTTACCAGCTATTTCCCCTCGTGTTTTTCTCACTTGCCATTTGCTAAAGCACTCCAGTATTTGCAGAGTGTCTCAGAAACCTCATTAATCACCTCCTAAAAGCACGGAGACAATTAGAACGTGTGGCTCCCACCAGAAGGGAGCTCTGCACCGTGGTGCTGTTACCTACTGCTGTCATCGCCATCACTCCTGACAGCCCCCCAGTGCAGATGTTTGACAACACACTGGGAAAACACCACGATTTCAAACTGTAATCTTTGCAGGAAATGACTTCCTCGAGATGCAATCAGAAGAAGAAAAAAGGATAGATGTTCAATAAGTTAATAAATGAGTTCCACAAATTTCAAACTCGGTGCTGTTTTTCTCTCCTTACCAGAACGAGCTAACGCAAAGAGAAACACACATAAACCCAAGAAGATATCCCTTTAAATCTTGCTTTAACAAGCTGCACTGACACACAGGAGATTCATATACAGCATATCAAAGCAGAAATTTCTCTGTTTTGTTCTTTGTGTGTGTTTGATTCAAAAATTAAGGAAAAAAAAAAGAACCCTAAAGCTTTAAAGAGGATGATTCACCGCAAAGATCTAATTCATTGAAAGGAAAAGACTACGATGCCTTTGAAATAAAGGTAAAAACACTAACACCAAATCTTAATTCTAACGAGAAATACAATTTATGCAACACACAGCTACAATATCCATAGGTTACTTGTATTATTCACAACTAGTAGCAGCCTACACTCCCATCACAAATTGCAATAAAGCCTTTCCTTATGAGAACATCCTCTTTCATCTCCAACTAGGAATGTAAAAATATACTACCTTACCTAAAATATGAACTGCATCACTTCTAAAAATACATTGGTATCTATATGTGCTCCTTCACTGGAGACATTTTTAGCACTCTAACCGGGCAGTGTCCCAACAGCTCCTTCAAGAATTAACAGGAAGAAGAAAGGGGCAAAAATATCTATTTCACTTGGGTCAGGCAGCCTCACAGCACCCTCTGATTTCTACAGGCTGCCAGGCAACAACACATTGTCTGGCAATTCTTGTCTCCACTTTCTACATCCCTGAAACTCGAGGAGCAGAAGAGCAGAAAAGGTGCATTAATGAGCCCAGGATCCCCATCCGTGCACCTTCCTCCCCTATTCCCCCCACGGGTTCTCCCCTCTAACCCGCTCCTTTCAATCCTCACAGCTCGCTCTGTATAAGGTTTCAACTCTGCGAGTGAAAACAAGACGACAGAGGCAAGGAAAGCAGGGGGAAGTGCGTGAAGTCAGCCCAGTGCTCGTGGTTTGCTGGTAGTAAA
Organism: Sclerurus mexicanus; assembly: GCA_013396755.1. NCBI lineage: Eukaryota > Metazoa > Chordata > Aves > Passeriformes > Furnariidae > Sclerurus > Sclerurus mexicanus. The sequence goes on from VWZF01001296.1 coordinate 658,577, forward strand.
TCCACCCGTACGGCCCCAAGGACTGCAAACAGGTAGTCACTGCTTCCAAAAGATCTTCGCAGCATTTGAATATTGCTTAGCAACCCCGGCTCTATTTAAAGGGCTGTGACAATGACATATGGATGGGGAGGGCCACAAAACACCAGCTTCATGACATTCATACCAGTGCTTTACCCAGAAAGCTGGATTCTTCTGCCTCGTGCCCTTGCTCCTCTCAAAGGGGCGAGCTCTCATTCCTGAACCCAAAAATGACTTCTGGGATCAATGCAGGCTTAAATAACGTCACGCAGACCACGCACTTTTGGCTTTGAAATGCTTAACAACATGGTTCTAATAAATACGTTATCACTAAACCTATTGTTTCTCCTTTGGGAGGGGAAATTCCTTCATTACCAGGTCCTGCCCTGTGCTTATGAACAGCCAGAACATCTTTTAAAATGGATAAAGTGAAAGTTTGCTTAACAGACAAAATAAATTAGAGAAATAGATGCAGGGGGAGTCCTGTTACCGTAAGAGATTATGAAGAGGGGACCAGAGGGGTGGCACAGAGATGTTCACACCAGCCTCACTTCTCACAGCATCCTGCTTTGTCCCCACACAGCACTGGACTGTGCGAACAAAATACCAATTTCCCAAAATAAGTCATATAACATGCATTTATTGAAAACCAAACAGAGAACGGGTGTTTGCACAAAGCTGAATGCAGTGGAATTGCTGCCTGTGCTTTAGAGTTAAACCACAACGTGGGACTGAAGAATCCAGCAACGACAGCCAAAAAGAAGTGATATATATTTTACTATGGAATATAATAAAAGACATCATGATAGGACAAAATATATATACAGTGGAGGTTTGGGGATATTATTGTCTCCAAGTGGTAAATCATAGGCATGAAAGGGATGAGAACTTCGGAATTACTGCACAGACTTTTGCAAAAGAAGCCATTTGAATGCAGAGTGTTTGATTCGCCCTAAAAAACCCCAAAATGATGCTGCAGGGCTGCCACCTGCTGGAACTTGATAATACACAGATAGAAGGACCGGACTGATAAATTAGTGACTGTTGGATGGAGAAAAACAAGAGGGAGCGGCTGGTTACGGGGGAAATTGTGGTATTTATAGTAAGAGCATCCAGATAAAATTGGATTAGATTCACGCATCGCAGAAAAGAGAATCGATAACTCCCCAAGTCCTTCAGACCAAATTCCATTTAAGGATCCAACCTACAGCAACTTCCCCACACTTACCAGGAGGGTCTATTTTTCTCAAAGGGTTTGGGCAATGGTCCAAGACACATAAGAAGATGGAAGAGCAAAGAGAACATGTGGCAGCCCGGAAACATCCATCCTATGAATGCAACTCATCTGAAAACCTCTGCCATCACCAGAGCTGCAATACTATGGAAACAGCAGAAAAGACATTAATTAGAGTGAGTTTTTCAGTATTTCTCCTGAATGGAAAAAATATTCTGATTTTTATACAAATTGATCCAACTGACCTGTATTTGAGGTCTAAAAAGCAGAGCTTTTCCAAGCACGAAGTGATGTATAAATATTGTCTCACTACTGATGCGCTGCCACTTGCCTTCCTTTTTTCTTTACTGTTCTCCATCTCCTTCCTTGTGTCTCTACCTTTTCATCTTCTTCCTACAGTTCCCCTTACTTTTAATGTTTCCATGGCAATGACAGCAGAAGAGAAGATTAAATATGTTTTGTGTATTTCTTTCTTTTTTTTTTTTTTTACTTAAAATTTTGAAAGACGACAAAGGGGAAAAAATAATACCACATAATCCCTCGGAGAACGATGCCAGAGTCAGGACAGAAACTCATCGTGCAACACTGAGGTTTACTAGCTAACAGCTATTTGTAAGCTCATCCTCATAAACATTTAAACCGAGAATAACAGTTCTAAAGATAACATGGTAAAAAAACACAGGGAGAGAAAGCAAGAACGTATAATCCAAGGGAGAGGGAAAGTTAAACTAATTAACTAAAGCTCTTTGGTGTCAAGAGTCTATTGGATACCTCCAGGATTACATCCAAAGTGCATTCCACATTGGGTTTTTTCATTGAATTCTTTATATTAAGGCAAAAAGTTTGGATGTACAGCTAGGAATAAATAGAGTTTTGCATCTGAAATTAAAAATTAAGCAGAGTTGCCTATCCAGCAGCTGGATTTTTTTACACTTCTCAAAGGGTTTTCCTTTACTGACTCTTCAGGTTAAAGGGGAATTAATTCTGCAACCTGCCAGACACACCTAAGCCAGAACTGAGACCATTTGTTGGACAAACACTTGAGGATTTAACAAGAAATGCTTCATCCTATTTTTAAAAGCCTTCCCCTGAATCACCCATGGAAAATACAGACATTCCCAGCCCTTTTGTGGTAACAAAGACACACTGCACAAGTTCAGGACAAGCCTTAAAAACACATCCAGCTGTGTCTGCCCATGGCATTTAAAAAGAACCCACCACTCAGACAACACAAAACACAATGTTTTTGCACTTGTAACTGGGGCTCCTCAGTAAATCTGAGCTTCCCTCTCCTCCAGCCCCTCTGCTTTGGTGAATGGATTTCCTCTGAAAATAGGAGCTGGGAGACATCCAGACTATTTGTCAATCAGGTAAAAGTGATTTTTATTTCTTTTTCCTGACTTTTTTTGGTGGAAAAAACCATTTCACAAATTAAGACATTGAAATGGTTGTGTCAGAGACATGTTCCACTTGGAAAGATTTCAGAATGGTAACTGAATTATCCAAATTAAAAAAAAAAAACCAACTAACAATTTATATGGCATTACTTAACCTCAAAACACAATCCAGCTTTTATTCTTACAATGAACACAAACATCCAAATCACCACAGTGATTTTTATTTTTATTTTTATTTTAAAATGCTTTAGAGCAAAGCTAAGGTATCCATTTGAAAATCCTTTGGCCCCTTTTACAGGCAGCTGAATTTGCTGCAGGGCTTCTCTTTCCCTTTCTTCCTTCACCATTCAAAGCCTGGTAGATGCTGGTACACTGATATTTAGAGATTAGATTTTCAGAGGAAAGAGATATTAATATTTCTCAGGGAGTTCAAGTACCAAATATATGACAAGGCTGTACAACATCTCCAAGGATGCAAACCCTAGAAATTCCAGTTCCATGAGTCAGATGAAATATTTCCCTTAAGCCTTGCTAACTTAGTCACACGGTTATTGTATGTAAACAGGATCTAAACCAGCTCTCAAAAACTCACATGGGTTTGAAAATATGAGAGAAATTGGCTATTTTCTGCTTATGCAGAAAACATCTTAACTTGAAAGGCTCAGATATTTTTGGGGCTACTTTGTCCTCTCTACCTCTAGTCCATAAAAGATCATCACCACCTTAAACAATGTGCAACGCTCCAATGTTTGACTCTTGCAAATCATAGGAGTTTTTCAATCACGAAGTCTTTCAAGTTTTCAAGATTCCCACAAAATTAACATCCTTCTTCAAAGTATTTGGGTCTTCAAATCCAATGGAGAACACTGATTAACCCTCAAATCGTGCTTTGAACCACAGGGAGTTATACAAATAACCGAAGAAACCCAAGTTTTCCAGTATAAAAGTCCTGATGACACATTTAAACCAGCTCTTGGTAAGAAAACAATAAATGTTGGAAAAATGGGGCTGATTTCCATCCCATGACTACAGGTGCTGACACAATTAACCTATTCACATGAAGATTTCTTATTAATAGCAAATCTGGAATGTGTGTGCCAAGAAGTTTATAAGTTAATGTGATATATTACTTGATTTGTCTCCAGGAAAATAAGCACACTGGCCTGTTATTACACATCCATCCACCTAGATAATGCTCAGAAGAGAGTCCTGGTAATTTGAGTATTCCATCTTTAGAGGAGTCTTTGTGATTCAGACACATTTTCTCCCATTAAATCCCAAGCCAAATGACAATATATATTTTTATATGGAAAAAATTGTGATCTAAGGATATACTGACTTCTATTTCAGAATATATGGATATGTATTTAATATCAAGGCCCTTGCAAATATCTTGTCCAGAACTGCACATTCTCATACTCTCACATTTAACTGAGGTTAAAAACTACAAGGGGAAAAAAAAAAAGACAAATATCAAAGCTGAGAATATATATCAATAAACTAAATGCAAAGAAAGCAGGGAAAACCAACATTTGGACAAGCCCATATCATTCAGAAAGCGATTTATAATGGAAAACCATACACAGGGAGGTTGAAACTGCTACTTTCGAAAATCATGTGAAGGTTGTCTATTAGAAATTATTCTTAATGCTATTTGTGACAGCTTAATTTGCCTATTTAAAATAAATATACTCCAATTCCTTTTTCAAATGTTCTTCTCCCACTCTTAAATGACACAAGCTCATTTAACAACTGGTAGTCAAACACGTTCCAAACTGCAGAGGATTATTATGAGGCAAAAATAATTCTGCCATTCTAAAAAAAGGGGCTGGCAATTAGTGATTTCAGCTGGCCTTTTCCCCACAGTGCTTAGCAGAATGTTATATTTAAGACCCATCAAAATGTACAGAGATTCTAAAACCTTTAAATATAGATTTCCTTGCTAATTCTCTGTCAAATAGATAAAACATGAACGTGGAGACAACAGAAAAGGAAAGGCCACATTGGATTAAGAAATAAATTATTGTATTAATATAGCTATATTGTCTGCATCAGTGTCTGATTTTCCACAGGAGTATTTTCTTAAACACTGAGGTTAAACCTTATTTTTCCCTAAGAGTAGCTTGAAACCTAACAGGAAAAAATAAAAATAAACCCTTTTAGAGTATATTTATATGTATTAAACTTAAGCTGTTGGCTTTTCCCCCTCTGAATTTGAACTTAACTGCCCCATACATCTGTTTTTCACCCACCAGAACTCCCTGCTTTCTTAGTCAGAAACAGTCTACTCATAACTGATGGCTTGGAGAAAATATGGGTGATCTAAAAGATTACCTGAGATCCTTTCATTTATATTCTCAGTTCATTTCTATATCAATCTCATCATTTATAAGTCCAAAACTCGAGGCAATTAAAAATAAAGTTTACTTGTCTTGCTTTTCCACCAAACTGAAATGGAGCACCTGATTCTGATTTTATTAGTTGGCCATAACAAGATAGCAGTGCATCACACAGTGCCATGTGTTTTATTAGTTTTTATCAAAATAATAAAATAAAATAAAATAAAATAAAATAAAATAAAATAAAATAAAATAAAATAAAGGCACTGAGCTGGGCTCTAGCCTTGGGCAGGACTGGCACAGAGTGTCTTCAAAAGTTTCCCCTTTGGCGAGAGGAATCAGTGGGAGCACAAAACCTCACAGCAACTTCATAATCACCTTTCCACTTGTTACCAGGGGAAGAAGGTTTATAAGGGGGTGAAAGAGCACAGAAAGCCCCTCAAATCCACAGCAATGACCCCCAGGTGGATTCCTTGGGCCAGCACAGGCAGGAAAAAGCAAGATACACACCCTGGCCTGTCTTTTGTTGCCCTTACCACACACACAAAGACCATATAAATAGAATTACAGAATCTTTTAGGTTGGAAAACACCTTTTGAGATCTTCGTGTCAACCCAGCACTGCCAAGGCCACCCCTAAACCACGTCCCCAAGTGCCACATCTACACCTTCCACGGTATGGCTCCTTCAGATCCTACACGCTCTACAGCCCACGTGGGACAAGGAAACAAAGACTGGATACAACTCAAGACTTGCACTGCACTTTTCTTTCTAGACAAGCTGCAATACCTGGGCATCTTTCATCACCTTCATCACCCCCGCAGCCCAGATTTCCTCCTGCAATATATAATTCCAGTGGCACACTAACGCAAGGACGCAACGAAATCTCTGGCAAACACTTAAAAAGAAGCTTTTTGGCGAAGTTGCCATTTCCTCCTCTGACTTTGCCAAAGCTGAACAACCAAACCCACTTCGGTTGCTGTGAGGTCTCTCACTGACTATGTGGCAAACGCAAAAAATCAGACGTGCTCCAATCATAAAGAGTGGAATAATAATATTAAGAATTAATGCAATTAACTATGTACTCCTGACTATCCACAGCACAGGCAAAATCATCCGCCTTCGGTACGTGCGGAGCTGAAAAGGGGCAATAATGTTCTTTTTGATGAAAATTTCATCAAGCAAAGACATTCTTTGCCCCTTAGATAAGAAGACAGCATGTATGCCAAGAAAGAAACACAGAAGGCAAAGCTCAAAGTTGCTTTGCAGAATAAGGAAAATATAATTTCCTGCCTTTCCAAACTTTTATGCCATGCATAAAACTTTCCAGCTATCGTAAAGAGTAACTCAGAGACAAGTGACAGAACAAAGTTCCTGGTACGTGTGTTTCCTTTCAAGAATGTGTTCATGTTGTACAAAGTAATAACTACCAGGGAGATTAAGTCAAAATAACGTGTATGGGCAATTGAGCATGAGGTTTCTGAATCACTGGAGATTGTTAGAATACTTATTTATAGGAGCACTAAACAAATCTGTGATTATATTAAAATACAGGTGAAACCTACGTTCAAGCAGAGGAGGTATAATGAAGATTAAAGAGACAATACACCTATATGAGTCTTACAATGAACACAGAGAGAAAAATGACCATTTCTCATTCAACAGGGAAAAAGGGGTTTCAGTTCATTAAGAAGAATGAAGCAAAAAACAAGTTTTGTGCATACTAGAAATTCTTCACAGGCTTAAAGATGTTCATGGAAGAAGTCGCAATTCAGATCAAAAGCTGTGGCTTTCAAGCCCACAAAAACGGGTATGAAATTGCACTCAGTGTTTTGAAACAAGACTATAATCTCTAATACAGGAAATGAGGAAAAATAAGTATATGTGCACATCTGTTTCTACTTCTTTACACATTATTTCAGATAGAAAAACACGTTCTGCAGAAACAAGTGTCAAATATATAAAGAAATTGAAGAGATTTTGTGCTGTGCAAGTGACAAAGCAGGCTTGGCATCACCTGCTTCTCCAGAGCCCTGGATGGTGGCTCATCAGTGGTGCTCTGTTGGGTCTGGTTTGGACAGGTGTCTTCAGGTGTGTGTGAGAGGCTTCAACAAAAGCAACAGGACACCCACGTGTGCGTCTTTTCTGAACCAACACCACAGGGTGCAGGCTGCCAAAAGAAAGAACAGCTCAACATACTCCAATTGATGAGTCTGAAGGTCCTTCCTCTAAATGCAGTGCAGTTTCTGGGTTCTTCACTAAAGCTGAATATGCACAGGGTCTTATCTATCAGCAACAAACCAACTGCTTTAATCTTCTGTCCTTCTCCTTCAACACACAGCTAAAGAATGGGTTGAGTTTGAAGAACCTTAAAGGCCATGGGTAGGCTCACCTTCCACTAGCCCAGGTTGCTCCAACCTGGATTTGAACACTTCCAGGGATGGGGCACCCACAGCTTCTCTGGGCAATCTGTGCCAGGATGCCATTGAGCCCTCAGGGAAGAGTAAACATCCTCCTCCTTAGTCAACCCTTGAGCTTCATAGACCTTTGAAGCCCCCGTGGATCTGATTTCCCCCCTCATTAAAGCCCAGCAGTTACACTGCCCGTCCTGTCCCACTGAAGATGGGAAAACAACTCATTTTCCTTGATGTCACGGTTCCCATCCTCATGCCTGACCTTGGAAGAGATCTGGGTCGACACCACCCAAAGCAGCTGAGACACCCCCCATTTCTCCCCATTCCCCAGGAAAATGAGGGATCCAACAGGTGCAGTTTGGTCTGATTTGAGAACTGACCTTTCCCTAATAAAGACAAACCACAGTTGCTCTTTCAATATTACCTGAACGAAGGACCTAATTAAACAGAATTTAATTCCTCCCAAATGTTTGCTGCTACTTGTGGCTTAGGAACTTCACTGCACGGGAGTCTAGAAAATAAGAGAAAGAAAAACCCCCCAAAATTATAATTCTGAGTGGCAATTATTTTCTATCCCCCAGCTGGTTTAGGCAGTTCCTTCAAAATGTCAGAGAATTCATTGCATTTTGATGAAGGCACTTGTTATTTCTCAGTTGTGAAGAAGACAATCCGGGGCACAAAGTTCAAAAGGCACCGTTCCCAGAAGGCAATAATTGGACTCAACCACACGGAGATGCTGCTGCAATTTAACAGCTCTGTCTGGTGGTGGTGGGGTCACAGACCTGATGTTGCACCAGTTGGTGGAATGGCTGCGACAAACTGCTTGCTTATTTTCACACCTCCAGTGGAAAGCAATTAACGCAAAATCCTTTTAGCTGCAATTAGATGGCAGGACTCATTGAAATGGAATACAGGGTAAAAAAAAAATACAATCAAAAAATAGGAAAAGTAAAAGATCAGAAAAATTAAGAAAGTATAAACAGTAGGCTACTTCTCTAGCCTAAACTTATGTCAGAAATTATTTAGTAAAAGCTTGAGAATTCCATACTTTTAGACTTTTTGTTTCTGCAAAATATCAAAGATACTAGAGTCACACTAAGTGTGACTTATTTACTTTTGAATAGATATTTTAGATTTTACTTTAGATTTTACCCTTAGGAAGCAATTCCATTAAAACGAAAAATACAAAGATTATTACACTTGATTATTTGGTACCACTTAATATTTGGTTCAGCCTGGAGAAGAAGAGGCTTTGGGGTGACCTAACTGTGACCTTCCAGTACCTGACAGAAGCCTGCAAGAAACCTGGAGAGTGAATTTGGACAAGGGATCCCTGGAAGTGCCCAAGGCCAGGTTGGATGGGACTTGGAGCAACCTGGGCTGGTGGAAGGTGTCCCTGCCCATGGAATGAGATGATCTTGAAGGTCCCTTCCATCTCAAACCCTCTGTGATTCCAATCCCTCCCTTTGGGATAACAGGCAAATCCTGCTCCATGCAGAGAAAAACACCAGGCTGTGAATCACAGACCCTCTTGTGTGTTTGCAGGAAGTTTTCCTGAACTGGGGGATTTCATTTCACAGCCTTCCTGGACCTCTCAGGAGGTGAAAGCTCTGAGAGTAGAAGAGGACTCAGCACTCTTTGACGAGCCATTTGCTGTATTTGCCTCTAAAATCTTTATCATTGCAACCTTCAGGGGGCCAGAGAGCTGACAGCCAGAGAAAGGGGACAAAGGATGGAGCACTGGGACTACCAGCCAGTCTTAAGTGAAGAGCACTGGAGATTTTTATGATGGGGAGAAAAAACAGAGACACTTCTTAAGCACTTTTTTAAAACTTGCTCATCCAAAAAAACAAAGAACTTTTGATTGGGAGATACACCTGGTGCTCAGCATAAGAACCCCGCACACGAGGATAATTAGAGATGCACAAATCAATATATATCTGTTGGAGGTGTTTTAACTTCAAAATCAGATAAAATTGGAGGAAGAGTCTGATCACTAATGTAGCAATGCCAGGTCACCACAAAAAACTCTCTAAGTCTGTTTCTTATTTTTCCTTTTTTTACCCTTAATTTCAATCATTGAGTTTTAAAGCTTCTTTGAGATTCCTGCCTTGACCATCTCCAGCCCTTTCAGTTGTTTCCTCTCAGAAAAGCCTCTGCCTGGCCCAGTCTGCAAACACTGAAGATGAGAGTGCAGAAAAGTAGAAATCCCTGTAAAACCCCCAAAATCCCCCCTTTGTTCAGCTCCTGAAGTATTTTATCCTGCACATAATCCCCGAACAACTGGGAAAACTGATTATGTAATGAAACATAGAAAGAAAAGTGAGCAACACAGCCCAGTAGAGTCATTATGAAAATCAGAATAATTCTGGATGGAATTTATTTATGCATTCTCCACTCCATTAACTTGAAATGAAAATATATGTATCAAGTCTCTGAAAAGCTTTCTCCTTAAATTTGCAAATATATCTTCCAGAATTTCCCACTCTTGAGTCACACAAGCTGTACATAAACCTTAAAACACTGAAATACCATAAACTTGTTTAAGGGCAAGTTTTCCCTGAATGAATTGTATAAATGAAAATGCATCAATTAAATGTCTTCACTTATTTTCCATCTATTGGGACTTTAAATTCTTTATATAAGGTTGGCTGAGGACGAGTGTTAATGCTGAGGAGAAATTTCTGAGTAGAGTTACCAGAGGAAACATTGAATATTCTGTTATCAAGGAACATAAACTTTGATCAATGTTCCATACCTAGGAAAGCTTATGGCTGCGTATTTAAAGGAGGGTCATTCATTTCATTTAAATGGCTTTTAACAATACTAGAATTTTAGCATCTTCATATACCTGGGCTAAAAAGGGTAGTAATCTGGGGACAAATTTACAATATTACTGGCTTTCAATTATAAGTAGCCTTTGACAGGACCTAAGATGCATAAGGCAAATCTCTTTTTTAATAAAAAGCCAAAGTCCTTTGAAAAGTTTCCCAACTAAAGCCACAGACTTTCTTAAACCTTTTCATAAAGAAGTCTATCTGCCACTTCTGGTGCTGTTCATCAGGATTAATATTGGAAAACCAAATTATTGTTCCAAGGAATCATGCACGGGTAAAATTCTGATTACAGACAGCAGCCAAAGCCTCATGTAAGGCAAGAGAAGCAGTCCCAGAAACTATTAATCAATATTAAACACTTAATTATTAATAAATAGTTTGGTTTATGTTTTTAAAACTGCAGTTGCTCCCCTCAGACACAGCCATGGCTGGGTTACTGAGAAACAAGGAAGTTACTTCAGAAAACATTATTAAATAAAACTGTTACAAAAATCTGCTTCAGTAAGAGGATTTACATGATGATCAGGAATAGCAACCATTAAAATTCTTGCAGTCTGAGCCTGGGATAAAAGTTAATTTTCCTCATCACAGGGGCCACACCTGGGATTTGTGGCACCAGCCCAGGGTGAGGAGGCAGAGGGTGAACAAGGAGTTTGCACAACCGCACAAAGAAATAACAATTTGTACGTGGCTCCCAGCAGGGTTTCACACAGAGGTATCCAGAAGGAAATTTTGGGGAGATATTGGAGATATTTAAAACCTGGATTAGTTGGCCCTGCCCTGCACAGAGGGGTTGAACTCCAGGATCTCCAAAGGCCCTTTCCAACCTCAACAATTCAGTGAAGAATGAAGAATTAATCAAACTTACCCTATAAAGCCAACTTTGGTGGGTTTGGGTTCTTTTTTTTAGATTTGAGGTGGGACGCACTGAGGTCCAAAATAAGTTCTTTGGAAATGGGAACACTGATAATCATATTATAGAGCCTGAAATTGCTGAAAACTGGGTTACAGGAGACATCCTCCACCTTTATGCTCTTGAGATCACACTGGTGAGATCTACCCATGTTTCAGGGGGGATGTTTTTCCTTATGCAGGAAAAGCAGCCACCAGCATGGAATTTCCTAGAGTCCTTGGTTTCCAAAGGCATCCTCTGCCCTGTTCTCCCTCTGCTCTAAGGTTGGCCTGAAGGTCCAAGATCCAGAGCAGGCTGATCTATTCAGCAGCAATCTTTTGTTCCCTCGTGGCATTACTGCCCCGGCAGCGCTCACACCACTGTTGGTCCTTGCACTGTCAGGATCCCAAAGGAAGTTCAGATAAAATATTAGACGGGCTTGAGCTCTGGTTGTTTCTTGCCTAAGACATTTAATGAACCAATACAAAAAAACCCGAAACAAAACACCAGGAATGTGTATATTTTAGCAGAAGAGTAACGTTCTTTGTGACTATTATTCCCCCTTACTCAGGAAAATTCATCATTCATTAAAAATGATTCATCTCCCTTGGCCTTTATTTGGTGCTTCATGTTTCTAATGAACTTAACGTAGCAAGTGATGTAATCAGACAAAAGCATGGTAAGAGCTCTTTCTGCCACTACAGGCACAATCATATTTAATTAAGAATTATCATTAACTGAAGCTATTAGTTAACTATTACAGGCCCTACACATTGTCTACCTCAGAGAAGCAGCTTCCTCATTAACAAACGAGCTTGGATGTAATTATTGCCCTTCAATCTGCTCGGTGCATTAGCATCTCATTAAATGTGCCTCACAGAACAATATTATTTCTTTGATACTATTGGCAAGGATTAACAAAATCCATAAAAAGTTCTTGGGGGCTTTCTCCAGCATCCATTTCCCAAGGAACAGGTGTAAGCACCCTGGAATTTCTGCATACCTGAGACCAGTAAGTGAAATAAATCAGACTGCAACGAGTGAAGCGTGGATCAAAGAGTCAGTGTGGAGCCAGAATTCCTTATGGAATTGCACATTCCCCCCTGCAGACAGCTGCTAAGGCAGCTCAGGCACTGAAGAGTAACATCCAGCATCTACCAATTTTGTTTGCTATTTCCCCCCACATTTCAGAATTCCTATTTCACTTTAATTCCATACGTAGAGGTCCATATGTGCAGGCTGGCAGCACTGCTCCTTCTCTCAGCGTTGCACTATGGAAGGACATAAATGTAAAACCAAATCAAAGTCTTGCCTGCTTGCTTTTGTTTCTGTTGGTTTTGGTTACATCCTGGGGGGTTTTTTTCCCTTTTTGTTTAATTTTGCAAGGAATCAATGAACATTCTGGATCCTCCTGCTTTGCTTCCTTCGTTCCATGAATATTCCTTCCACAACTCCATAGAACAGCACGGGATTACCATGGATACAGGATATCTGTTGGAAATCATGTATATCCGTCTGGTTTTAAGTGGCCACTGCCATCTCTTAAGCAGAGGGTCCCTAAAATCTGTAGTTTTCCAAAGCCAGAAAACAAAAGTTGCCTAATATTAAACAAGCAACGTGAGGCGCTCAGGAGATGTTTCATTTCATTGTGTTAGTCTGAATATCAGAGGGCAACCAGGAAAAAGCTCCCCACCACCACCACCTGCATCCACCTCGATCCTGCCAGCAATTTTGAGTTACTGACCCAAAGTTTGCATCTTTATGGACAGAAAAAATCACCGGGCCCGACGGTGTGGCAGGACAGAACAAGAGATGCAAAGTATTCTCATACTGCTTTCAGGACAACTTTCAAAAAGTAAATTGTGCAAGATAACGCCGTGGGAACAAAAAAAATCAAGCTGAAGGAATATCTGCTATAAAAGTGTTTTTGTCTGAATAACAATACCTGAAAAATAAAGTCTCAAAGCCATCAGTATTTTTCCACAGATGGACTGATTTTTCACGGGCGAAGAGGTCAGAAACAGAAATGCCATAAAATATTATTTGGGGTTTTTCTAACGCTCTGTAAGGAGCAATTCGAGCCATTACTGTCCTCTAGAAAAAATGAATCCAAGTAGTTCATATTTAATGGAAATGCTTACAAGCAGTTTGCTTTTCACCAATTAAGTAGAGACAGGCTCGTTTTCCTTTTCACCTCTAAAAGACAATCATTCCTATGTGAAGGAGAATTACTTTATATTCTTACGAAACTCTGCCAAATAGAGAAATTTTAGATTTCCTTGCAACAGCCATCCTTCGCTTCCAGTTTATGTTCACATACTCACTGGCATAAAGAAGGAAGTGAAGATATTTTAAGACAAAAGAAATAAGAGCTCAGCAAGATGTGAAATTTAGGAAAATATTAAACAATAAAAGAGGATGTTAAATGAAGAGGGGTTTTTACTGTCTTATGGCAATCACCTTAATTATCCATAATTAATAGCTGAGATGGCTTAAGAGATGGCAAATTCCTTTCTTTTTCCCCCCTTTTTCTTTTTTGGGAGGCGCAATCCATGCCGGGGGGTACCTTTTACATCCTGCTTGCTTCCTTTTACCAAGAGCAGAAAGTTTCTCACTTTTAAATACATAATTTAAATAATTATTGTATTTATTGTTTACATTATTATATTATTTTACATGTAATTTTTATAGTCACAGAATCACGGGTTGGGTTTTTTTTAGAATGAGGCAGAAATTGAACCCTGAGGAAATGATAAAGCAATTTTGGGGATAATTGAGCTGAATTCACAAATCTCTCTGAATAAAAGAAAATAAAATTCTTACAGCACAACAAAGCACATTTTATCAAAGATAAAACCCCAAGCATTTGAAAATTAGACCAAACCGTCCTTGTTGCCAATTTTGAGGATTTAGAAGCTTAGTCTCCAGGTCAATTCTTCTGCTGAACTTGATAAGAACAACTTCTCCTTGATCTTGGATTCAGCAGCCTGGGATTGAACAGGGAGCTATTTTGTGCAACTTTTCCCGCGTTTCAAAGATTAAGAGCACAACAAGCATTTATAATTAAAGCTTTCAAATCAGGCCACAGGTGCTCTTCTTGAAAAACATGGCAGTTTGTGTCTCTTACTGAAAAAAAAAGAGAATAACACTAAGACTTTGAAGCAAGTGCTCAGTTATTGCTCTGATGTGCAACAAGTCTTCTGCCTTCTCCAAAGCGGCACAAAGCTCGGCGTTTGCCTTCCTTTTCACCCGTTACACTCTTTTTTGCCCCAAAATCCTCTCTAATCTCCACTCCTTTGCTGTCTAAACTAGGGGTGGGGTTTATTGTTATTTAATGAGCACAGAACCATTAACTTGTGTGTATCTCAGTAACACTGATCTCTGCCCACCCGAATATTGGCATTTAAAGCCACGACACCGCCGTTCATTGATTTTCAGGACTCAGTGGATATTGCCACCAATTAGAAACAATTTCCATGGCCCATCCCACTTTTAAAAATAAACAAAGGGAAAGCAGCATTTTTATACCCCATGCTCTAAAATTTGCTGCTTCCATCTTGACTTGGGTTTACAGTATTTTTTTGCAAAGTGTTTCCCCTTGAAAAATACGTGCAAACCAGCATAAAATAAATCATTTTTGATAGAAGTAAATGACAAAAAAAATCCTTCATAATCTTTCTGTTGCTGTTTCCTAAACAAGACACATCATCTAGTAACAGTTAAACCTAACACAAGGAATCCAAAGTATTCAGAAGTTAGCCCAATAAATGTGAACACCATGTTTTGAAGACAGAAAACGATGAAGGCAGTGAGGAATTGTGAATAAGCGGGAAAAAAGGCACTGAAATCCACACTCACTTTATGCTCCGAGTTGCTCTTTCAGTCTATAATATCAGCCTAATTTCTCAGTAAGTGCTGCTGGTTACTGTGATACCAAAAAAAACCCAAAAAAAGTGTGAAGAAATGGGACCTTAATTTAATTTGTTTTCCCAAAAAACATGCAAATGTTTGATTCTTTCTTTCTTTTATCTTTGGCTAGCAGTGGGAAATCCTTATCAGTGTACACCAGCACCCAAATTACAGCATGCTTGCCTTTTCCGTGGAGAGGTTCGATGGCAGTGAACTCCCAATCATTCTGCTAATGATTGCAGAAGGTCAAGATTTCATCTATAAGCTCAATTGTAAAAAAAAAATAAAATAATAAAATTGTAGGTTAAGATGGTCGGTAACACACCAGGCATTTTTCATAGATATGTAAAATTATACAGATTCAAAATAAACACATACAACCTTATTTTCAGGCACTTGTACAGAGCGATAAAGTCCCCTCTAATCCTCCTTTTCTCCAGACGAAATAGTCCCAGCTCCTTCAGCCACTCCTCATATGACTTGTGCTCTAGACAACTTAAAATTAAGATTATAGTGACAGAAGGAGGAAAAACAGAAAAACAAACATAGAGCCTTTAAAGTGACGAGACTTTAAGCTGTTGCTGCCTGACTGGTCAGGGAAAGGGGTCAAAGATATTAGGAGAAGTTTCTCCACTGAAAGTGTGGTCAAGCCCTGGGATGGGCTGGTCAGGGCAGGGGTGGACTCACCACTCCTGGAGGGATTTAAAACCTGTGTAGATGTGGAATCTGGGGACGTGGTTTAGTGCTGGCCTTGGTAGTGCTGGGACTTAATGATCTGAAAGACATTTTCCAACCTAAATAATGATTAAGCAAGATGAAGAATAATTTCTTTCCTTTTCATAAAACATCTCAATATTTCTAATCATTGCTGTCAATCTTAAACCTCCTCTGCTCTTAATACAGAAACAGAATGACATTTATTAACCAAAATACAAGTGCACATTTAATTAATTTAGTGGCAACAAGTCATATACATTGTCTCTTCCTTCCCCAGTATTTTCTACAATGACTAGATAAGATTCTCTCTCCTTGCTGTTTTCTTAACAAGAAAAGAACTGATGGGTTTGGTCTGTAACAGCTCAACATGATGTCCAGACTACAGAGAAACAGAAAAGGTCATTTCTAGTGGCTCTAATTGCCTTTCCCAGGCACTTTTCCCAAAAATAGGTATAATTTTCCCAAAACCAGGTGTAACACTGTCAATAGTTCTGTACTCTAAAATTCCTCTTTTGGCACTGAATGTCCTTCCAGGTGTTCTGTGACAAATATTTGTACAAACCTTCACCTGCTTTGACTCAAGTGTTTCTTCTCTAAGACTGTTACCACTGTATCATTTCCACCAGAGCATTATGGAGTTCACTGTAAACTTTAAGCCCTATTGACACCACCAAACATTGTTTTCTGGGTGAGGAAACAGGCTAAAACTCACATGAGTAAATACACACTGTTCTGCTATTGATCCACAGATCAATAGACAGCAAAACCAAAGACCATTAGCTCATGCAGTGTGATACCCGGTGTAACTCACACAATTCCACTGCCTGCAAATATGCCCGGTAAAGAAGACTTCATTTGGCTTCAATATTTCAAATCTTCCCTCTCTGCTCCTCTCAAACAAAGTGCACCACAGGAAGAAAATCAAAAAGGCACAGGACACTGCAGCAGCAGAGAAATAATTACTGGAGTGATGCAGAAGTGATACTCACACAAGGGTGTCAAGAGAAAGGCAGAAGAAAGTAAACGAGAAGAGAAAGTTTCCCTGCCCACGCAGGCTGGGAGAAGAGTCAGTTCTATTTTCATCTCTAGAAGTTTTCCCTGTCCAGTGATACAGGAGACATAAAACAGGATTTAGGCTCAAAAGGCACGTCGTCACTCAGGCACAACCAAAATGTTTTAAGCTTTTAGGAGAAAAAGGTTTCTGGCAGGAAACTTAGAAGCAAACCTAAAATTAGTATTAAGTAATTCTGTGAAATAAAATACTATTAAGATACTGGACATGATACCATCCCACGAGTGGGTGTCCAGGTACCCTTCCCCAGGGATCAGTCCTGTCTCAACAGTCCTCCTGCAGCCACCACTTGTACTCATTCCTCTCCCAAAACCACCCCAAAGATGGGGATCTCATGAATTTCAGTCCAATCCTCAGACCAAACACATCAGAACAAACGAGCACGTCGGGAAATACAAAGAGACGCCACCTCGTTCTGAGCACTTCATTGATTGTAGTCATTGAATAAAACCCAAAGTGCCACAGATCAGTAGGAAAACTGAATATATCTGTCCTGGTTTGTCTGGGATAGAGCTCATTTTCTTCCCAGGAGCTGGTACAGTGCTGGGGTTTGGAATTAGGATGAGAATTGTGTTGACAACTCACTGATGTTTTATTTGTTGCTCAGCAGCCTTTACACCAAGCAAGGACTTCTCAGCTTGTCCCACTGCCCTGCCAGCGAGCTGGCTGGGGGGAACAAGAGGCTGGGAGGGGACACAGCCAGGACAGGCCGACCCCAAGTGACCAAAGGGATACTCCAGACCATATGGCACCATACTGGGTACCCAAACTGGCAGCAGCTGGCCAGGGGACAGTGACTGCTGGGCACCACTCAGCAGGCGGTGAGGAATGCAATTGTGCATTGCTTCTTACGTATGTTCTTTATTATTGTTGTTGTTGTCCATTTCTATCCTATTAAACTGACTTCTCAACCCAGGATTTTTACCTTCTTTTCCTGATGTTTCCTGTGGAGCGAGAGGCTGTGTGGTGCTATAAACCACAACAACAGCCCACCCCTCTTGGGGTTCACCAATTCCCCTTGGTGGGCTGAGGAAAGGCAGGAGCCTCCTGCAGCTTCTCACACAAGCACCTCACCATCCCCTTGTGCTGCACAGGAGGACCACAAAGACAGCAGAAGGCTCAGAGGTCCCTTTTATCATTCTCCTGCTCTGCCAAATCACTGATTAGCTCCTTTCAGACAATACCAGAAGATTTTGTTGCCAAGGTGACCTCATTTCTGAGAACCCAGATCTCTTCCCGGGTGATTGCATTTCCATGCTAGAGCCCCGAAGGAAAAAAAAAAAAAATCTTCAGTGCTTGTGTTTATTTTAATCTCTGCGCTCATCTATAATTTTTAAAGGAGACATTAGTTACACAATTAAAAAAAATGGAGCCAGTGGCTCATTAAAGACAGGCAGAATCGAAACGTCCCAGTGAATTTACAACTTGTGTTTATAAAGACAAGAGTGTGAGCAACAGATCAGTCACCTTCTGCTGAATGTCACTTTCCTTCAGCTGGGTGAAGGAAGAGACCAAAGCAACAATTCCATCTTTATGTCTTAAACACTCACCTGAAGTGCTCAGAAGGTTGGATAACCATTAGTGTCTCAACAGAGTGAAAAGTATTGTAAGGACGTTGAGATGCACACAGGAAAACTTCGTTTTCCCACAGAGCCCAGGAAATTGGAGAGATTTCTCTTATGCACTGAATATGGATTTAAAAGGTTCTTCCAGAATAGATCATAATATCCATTTTATCTCTAGGAGCATTTCAAAGTTAGTAAAACACTGTTTTGGAGGGGTTTTTTTAAATAACACTTAAGAATACATCACATAGAGAAAAACAGAAGAACAAAAGATACAAAGCAACCCCAAACACAGACACAAATTTCACTGAATTAAATTAGTTTCAATATACCAGTGAAAGGTTCCTGGCTGGAGAGGAACGCAGGGAGGCTGGGATTCAGATCCTCTCCCAGTAGAGGATGGAACTCACTTTTCCTCCTCCTGGACACGTGTTCAAGTGGTGAGGAGCAATTAGAGGGCATTACTAATGATCAGCCACATCAACACCCTCACAAAGAAGAGAAATTAATGGCATGGAGAACCATAGGAGCCCCTGCTGACCATAAAAAAAAAAAAAAAGCCTTTAGGAAAGAAAACAGAATTTATGTTCTTATTCTTGACCATTATTTGAAGATCAAATGTTCTATTCAACAACATGGCTCCAGTGAAACCTTATCAGTGGGGCTTGTCACACAGGACAAAAGCAGCAGCAATTGGATTATTTCTATTATACAGCTCTGAATGAGTTTTAAAATGTGTTGATTCCTCTCCTCCTTGCGTGGAACATGCAGACCTCTCGTAACCTCCAACACATGATCAGCAGCTAAATGACGTGTCAGGATTTTTCCCTTCCCAAATGAACCTTTACAATAGTAATATTTAAATTATTGACTATTTAAAATATCCCCTTTGTTAAATATATACTGTTATTAAAGAAATATGTAAATAATAACATCATGATTTAAAGTTGAGTTAACATGGCTTTACTATGAGGTGACAATTTAGTGACACGCTGATTCCACAGAAAACAATCATTAAATTGGTTTATTATTTCAGATAACCAAATGTGAACTGCTTTCTTCACCACAATGACACACTTTCCAACACCACCCAAGTCCACTTACATTTCAAATACCTGAATCCTTTCATTAGTTTATGCAAATTTTGGGGATTTAGGTATCTTTTAGAAACAGTTTTGATCTTTTGAAAGGTTTACATCATAAAAAATGCATAGGTAAATCACATTTTCACAGTGTGAACACCGTTTATGTGACAGTGAGCGTGCTTTAGCTCGGTTCACTGAGAACACAGCTCACAATCACTGCCCCAGAATCCAAAGAACATTCAGGAGAAACAAGCAACAGAAACTTCAAGGTGAGTCCTTGACTTCTAAATTAGCACAGCCACAAATGCAAGCCACTGGTTCATATATTTGCTGTACAAACAGAGACACTGAGAAATCCGCAGCATCCACAGGGGCTCTCCATTTATCCTCTAAACCAGAGAGGTCCCTCGTGTGTCTTTCAGCTCCTGAAAGACTTGCAGAACATCATTTTGGCCAGAATACGCATTAATGGACCTCATTTTGGAAAGGAGAACCAGCCAAGACCATACCTGGCAAGTGGCCTTAAGTTCTAATGGCACAGGGGTGTCAGGAGTTAATAACATGCTGCTTTCTTGGCTTGTCGCCTTCAAGTTCAGCTAAATTTATTTGCTAAATTTATTTATTTTTATTAAATTATGTATTTGGGCAGGAAAACAGATCCGTTGATAACTTCAAAGTAACTCCAAATTGACCTTGTGGAAGTTTGCAAATGTGCTTGGACATTATTTACACTTATTTTGTCTCCCGACACCAAAAGCAAATGTATTCTGGAAAGAAATGATAGAAAAAATGTAACTCAGGAAAAAAAACATAATCTAAAAAAATCTTACAGAGTCTAATAAGCATTTCAAAAATTATTTATTCTTGCATCTTTCCACAATTTTTGTTCTTTTCTCCTGTAAAGGATTCCAAATAGAAACAGAAATTCCCAACTAGATGATTAATGCAAGTGGAGGTGAATGTAAGACCATTAAGCTCCAGTGTAAATTCTACTCGTGTTAACTTTGAGTAAAACGTCATAAATATTAATTTCCAGTTCCTCAACAGTAGATTTTAATTATTGGTGTATTACAAAAAGATTTAAATAAATTTTTGAGGAGCAGAGAGTACAATGGCAAGAGGCACCATATGTAGTTCTGCCTGTAAATTCCTGGTTAGCTGAAGCAATTTAAGTCTCTCTGATAGAATATAAGCAGTCATAGAACAAAATAAAAAAATAGAGAGAGTCATTTAATTTGGTCAAGTAAATCCTGATTTTCAAGTAAAAACCATAAAAACACGATGTCTAATTTATTACTTTTCTTAAGAATTCATATTGTACCAAAATACCCTTTGCTTGTAGAAGTCAGGGCTCACACAAAGGATCAAAGCACAATTCTTCTTTACTGAATTCACTCCACAAAGTTCTGTTTACAACCAGTGTAGCAAAAACCAGTCTTTTTTTTTCCTAATTTCAGGAAAAAAGCAAGATACTACCACTGTGACCCTTCTCCACTATATTAATCACCCAACTTTTACCTTAAAAATTCAGAGGCATATTGGGATCAACTGGGAGTGAAGCACTCCTTCCTACCACCCTTCTGCCAGAAATCGTTATGCCCTTTTAATTAATATTCTCTTTTATGTAGCTCTACCACCTGACAGGACTATCAGTTCTGTCCCACTCCTCGAAATGCTGTCAGCTGGAATTGGGCAGGAGCTCGGGATGTCAAAGGGGCTCTCACTGTGCCCAAACCCTCTGAAATATCACAGTAGCATAAAATAACTCAGTGTGGAAAGGGCTTGGGAGGTCACTGGTGACATCACCTGCCCTAGGCAGGGTCACTTATGGGCTCAGAGCTTCATCCAGTCAGGGCTTGGAAAGCTTCTCTGGGTAACTCAGTCCAGGGTTTCACCACCCTCACAGGGAAGAATTTCTTCCCAAATAACCAATTTAATCCTTCCCTCTTCCCACTTAACCCGTTCCCCCTCGTCCCATCAATGTCCTTGCAAAAAGTCCCTCTTCAGCCTCCTGTCCTTTAGGGACTGGAATTTTTTTAGGTTTTCTCAACAGACAAGACCCACTTCTGCCCCTTTATTTATTTACAGGAATAAATATACCGAGAGAGGAAGAAATATTATTCTAGGACTTAAAGAGAAAAACTGGAACTATTTAGAGGTCCCCCAAAACTGCAACATTTTAGATACAGGGAAAATAATAAAAAATAAGAGCATTATAAAGAAAACCAGATCAGTTTATAACTTAACTCTCCCTTTTACCATCCCTCTCAGAGAAATGGGATCACAGGTGCCAGACACACTTTAATATCATAAAGTGACAGGCGAAGGTTGCATTTCATATCCCAGTGTCAGGCTCCTTCTGCTCCCTTCCAGCTGGGTCTTCAAGAATTATGTTTCAGGTAGATCTTGTCAGTTACGTGTCAGGAAATTTGGAAAGGAGACAGGGAAATGAGAATGACTCTACCAAGAGCAACACAGACATCAGAATCGAGATGAAAATGGCAAGAATTGTTCTGAATTCTTAGTAACTCTTCCAAAAGGTCATTTAGCAGCTCTGACTTCAGGTTCTTCTTGCACAAAGGAGAACTGAATGAACTGAAATGGATGGATTTTAACACTTTGTTTTCCCAAATTTACTCAAGCAGGTAAAACATATTGAAAAACATACTGTCTTGCCTCTCTTTCAAATGGTTTTCAGTTCACGGGAAGCTGGGAGTGAAGTGAAGAACTGGGCACCATAACCATCCACATATTGGGTGTGGAGTACAATCCTTTAGTAACCCAGTAGTAAGTACTCCCTCTGCATTAGGCTATGACAGTCCCACAAAGGATGCAAGTCTCTCCCTTTGGATCCACCAAATCCAGCTACAGCAACCCTGAGCAAAATGCCCCGAAACCAGTGAGCCATAATGAACAATTTGCAAAGGCCTTTGGTATCCAGGAAAACAATGACAGCAAAGTTTGCATCTCAAGTGATGATTTGTCCAGATTTAAAGAATAAATAAGGTTTCCTTGCCAATCAACTCCACAAGTGATGGAAATCCTTCATGTTATTTACAAACATCTCCTTGTGCCAAATTTCCAGCCCTCTGTTAATGTCAATTATTTTTGCTCTCCAATTACAATGTATTTGTTATTACTTCTTACATTTCCCCATCTTTCTTGCTTCAAAGCCCTTTTTCAAGTTATCTTCTTTATTGGGCCTCTTATGCAAGCCAAAATGAGCACAGGGATCTGAAAACATGATCCCACTGTCTGTCCACATAACAACAAAGGCACTTCCAAATATTAAAATGGAATCTGGAAAAAGCAAATATAATACAATCAACAACAACACATGAATTATGAATGCTGCAAGTTCCTCTCAGTACCTTGCTATCTGCGCAGGCAGTACCACTTCAACCCCACCACTGCAAATATATAGGCTAAATATTCCTTTTTTAGGGCAGGGGTTTGTTTGCTTTATTAATCTTAAATAGATTTACTATCGCGCAGTGACTGAAATAAACAGGATGAATTTCCTATCCAAAGTAATTATTGATGTTGTTTAAACGTTTAGTATTTCAAGGACCTCTCGAGTTTGGTCCAAGGTTGGACTCAAGGACCTTGGAGATCTTTTCCAATATTAATAATGACTTGTAAATTCTAGATGAACGGTATTTGTGTCCAGATTTATATTTTCCCAACAGAGGGTTGGTTGTTGTTTTCTTTTTTTTTTTCTGTATGTCTTTCACCACAAAAGCGAAGACACTTAAGAAACTTTGTTAAGTATTTTGCAGAATACAAATTTCACAATAGAGTCGTTGGAGATGTATTTATTTCAGGAACTTCTTGTTGGGAATCGAAGAGAAATGAGGTTATCTGACTGTTAGCTGATGCACGAGAAATATTGCTAAAACAAATGTCTACTTTTTATTTATAGCTCATTGTAATAGGACATTATAAAATGGAAAAAGGGGTTTGTATTCTATTCTTCGTGGACATCACTTCTTTATTACTGCAGATAGATTTAATTTAATTTCCATCAGCTGGTGTTGCACTTCAGTTATTATAGTTCCAATGGGTGTAATGAAATGTCACTTCTCTGCAATATGAGGCTCAGGAACAACATTATAAAATCAATATGATGGTCAGACTGTTCTTGGCATTCATAACACTTAGGGGTTATTTTATAAAACTAGTGTGCTAACTGCATTAAGGTCTCTTCCCCTTACATCCTTTAGTTTTCAATTTTCTGTGATATTGAAAAACTTCAACTGCTCAACCCAAATTCTCCACATTTGGCTCTATCTACTGCTACTTTCTTCCAGAAAATCTGACAGCTATTGCCTTTTATAATAGGCAAGACAAAAGATGCAGAAAACAGCAAGTTTAACTCCCTCCCTCCCTTTCATCAGCTTCTTTGGGTTCAGCAGCACCAGTGAACCAGGCACCCATCCATGGCTCCAGCACTGAAAAGGCTCCCATTTATGCAGACAGTGGAAATGTTTTGTTCCTTAAGTTCCAAAACATGCAAACTGGCAGGTTCTTTCCTGCCAAGGCAAAAATTATTCAGGATTTGCCTGCAAAAAGTATTAGCCTTCCAGTGGCTGAACATGACGTACATAATTCAAGTCATCCACTGTCCTCATGGATACCTCCTTGTACATGTATTTTATTAATGCAGATTGTAGAACAATGCACATCACCGAAGAGCTGGGGAGAACTGGTCACTCTCTTCCAGATGTATCAGTTAACAAAATAAGTGATGGTAAACTGACTTCAGGCTCAAGGGAAACAAGCTAATGTGGTTGTTCAGCCTGGAGAAGGCTCTGGGGAGGCTACAGAGCCCCTTCCAGCGCCTAAGTGGGCTCCCAAGAGAGCTGGAGAGGGATTTTGGCAAGGACCCGAAGCGATAGGAGAAGGGCGGATGAAAGAGGGCAGGGTTAGATGGGATACTGGGAAGAAGAAATTCCTCCCTGTGAGGGTGGGCAGGCCCTGGCACAGGTTGGGCAGAGAAGCTGTGGCTGCCCCTGGATCCCTGGAAGTGTCCAAGGCCAGGTTGGATGGAGCTCTGAGCAACCTGGGCTGGTGGAAGGTGTCCCTGCCCATGGCAGGGGTTGGAAATAGATGATCTTGAAGGTCCCTTCCAAGCCAAACCACCCTGTGATTCCTGGGTATCTGTGTGTGTTTTCTGCTGTGTCAAGGAGAGGGAACTGCAAAGTCACAGCACAATTCCTGACTGGAATGCACACCCAGACAAGCAAATGCAACCCCCAGAGCTCCTGCCAGCTGAGCTGGTCAGGTCCCACCCTACTGGTCTGACTGTTTCTCTCTAGATTGCAGCTATCAAAATTAATATCGTGTGTGCTACATTTTAATGATGATGTCATGGAAAAAGGATTAGTGAGGGTCATTGTGAATTTGGGTGCAAAAGGCAGAGACCATGGTTTGACAGAACAGATGGAAGCAGAAGAGAAACCTCTTTAAATTGCTAGGCTTTCTTCCTCCTTGTTTTGTTAGATCCACCCTGCAATGAACGTACAATTACAATCAAAGCATTACATAAATACCGCTACTTTCCTCTCCTGACCAAAACAAGAAATTACACCAGACAGTGAGAAATTATTCCAACTGCTGAGGGTCTTCTAAATCTATTTTCGTGTGTTTTGAACAGGCACATGTGAGGTTGCAACGCTGCACTTCACACAGCTCTGAGCAGGCAGAGCGCTACCCAACACCTGTATGCACTGGCTAAATGTCAATGTATTCTGTCAGAAGCACATTACCTTCCCCCTAAATTATTCACTGCCATTATGCACCTCGGCCATCTGCAAAGCCTTAATGCCTCGTGTTCGAAAATCCTCAGCGCCCGCTGTATTATTTTTGTTTTACATTCCTACATAAATCCCTTCCACTCAATATGTTCCAGCACATTCACAAAATCAAACGCAATCTGCTGGGCTATAAAACACCAGTTACTGAAAATCGAAGGGTTTAATATAGTAACAATTCAAGGAGTCACTAAGCAGTCTTGGTGGGCTGAAGGTCGAACCACACGCTAAGGAACGAGTTAGATAATGCAAGCTGCACAACAAGGTATGTATTTGCCATACACGGCGCGGCCTTGGGCCCCATCCGTGTATTTCATATCTAATAAAAATCTGAACAGTTGGGCTGATTGGATTTTAAGTGATGCAAATTTGGAAATCAAATAGGCAGACTCCCTTTAGACTTGGTCTATTTAAACTATAATTGTAAAGAACTGCAAATTACATTTCCAGCGCTGCGGAATTCTCCAGGGATTCAGTAAGAATTTTACCGAAGGAAAGGGATTCATCATTCTAAATTTGTTATTAACAAATAAAAACGTACACAGAGTGTGAAGCTCCATCATTTAGTTATTACCATTTTGCTTACATGGCAGTACAAGTGTAACCACTCTTCAGTGAATGGAATGCTCTTTAGTTTTCATAGTCATTTAATTATACGGTTTGACAAAACCCAGTTACATTATTGTCATTCTGTTAGTCTGGCGACACCGAGGGAAGGGAAAAAAACACCACTCACATTTCCCAGACTACAGATTAAGGTGTGATTTGGGGACCAGATTCACATTTGCAATTAGAAAGCAGAAGTTTCATTGTCACACACAAATCAACGATGCACTTGCATAACTTTCTTCCTGACACTTAATATTCAGGGAGAGACTTCATTTGCCTTTGGTTGAGAGAGACAGGAGCTGAAAATGTGACATACACTCCCCCTCCCCAGCACATTGCTAAATGGGAACTCCTGGAAATCAGGACAGAAAAGAGGAGAACACAACTCCCTTTTCCCTGTGATTATTATCTCCATCAGAAAATTACCCGTGTCCCAGTTCCTGAGACAGGACATTTATGAGCACTGGCAAACCACAACAGTGTTAACATTTACGTGCACTTCCACATCTAAAATTCATTTATTTTGCTCATGATTTGACACTGCTTTTATTCCTCCTCTCTGGAGAAAGTTTATTTTGGCACTGAGCCTGACTTTCACTGAAGTAAAGCTTTCCTAAACATTTCATATTATTTTCTGGCAGAGGAAAGTGCACTGGCAGTGCCTTCACTTTGGTCACACCCTGGAGGTGCTGCACCAGGGCTTCTGGTTTTTTGGGGTTTTTTTGCATCACATTTGTTGCAGGAGCGCAGGGTTGCAGACCATCTCCCACTCCAGATCCTTACGGGTGATTTTGGGCAGTTCTTCCACACGAGGAATTCCCACTGCTTTGGGAGTTAGTGGTGCCAGTGAGCAGCAGGTACAGCAGGAAAACTGCAGTGAGTGGAAATCAGGGGGGCGAATCTCACTGTTTAGGCTTGATCCATTTACAATACACGATGCAGCAATTTCAGTTCTGTTTCAGTATCCAAAATGTAAATGACTGCGGGGTTAAAGGTGACCATGACTTACAAAATGTGCTTCAAAAAGGTTTTCCCAAAATGTAAAATTTTCACACCTCTCCTTTACTTACTGGCTCTGTTTCTCCCCTTCCTAATTCATCCTGAACCAAACATCTTGCAAAATTCAAGGGAGGAAAAAAAGAGAAGGTTTAAAATAAAAGGAGGATGGGTCAAAATGATGCAAAAATAGCTATTCCAGAGACCTATGCAAATCCCTTAAAATCTTAATGCTCTACAGGCTGTTTAAGTAAGGCTCCTGGATTATTCACTTTTCAACAGTAAATATCACCTTTGGTTCAGGAGCTCCCTGAACCATAAATTGCTGGAGGCTAAGATAATAAATTTTGCAAAGAGGAATCATGATCACAGCACATTTGCCAGGTTCTTATGCTCTCCTTGAGTCATCCCCCGTGACTATTATCAGAGATAAGATACTAGGCCAGATAAAGCTTTATTCTGAGCCCTTTTATGTTCTTATTCCCCCAAATAGAACCGCCCTCTTTGAAGATAAGACCAATTCTCAGTGCTAAGAACCTATATACAATTATCTAACACCACTGCAACAAACTCCCATATGGGTTGAGCAAATCATCCTACCGAGGCATTCACAGTAACAGGCAATTTGCTACCTCCAAATTTCACTTGAATGTGGGACTCAGAGCACTGTGGGTATTCACTGCACAATTTGAAACACACCTTCTAAACCATTTTGCTGATGGTGCCCTTTGTAAACTGCCCTCCTTTAAGTGCTCTTCTCTTTTGGGTTGTGGTCTACACAGATTTTTATGGCATTTCCAGACTTGCCCTGGGTATGATTCAGTCAATGGTGAGAGGATGGCATTCCAAGAGAATAATCCAGGCCACTTGAAACACAGCATGTTTTGAGGGCATCAATCTTCTTCAATTAACTTGGGGGTATCCACGAGGTCCAAATGAGCAACCCACTCCTCATCCTAAGCAACTGCACATCATAAATTCATAAAGACAAACAAAAACTCTATAAAAATGTGCATTAAAAAGCAAATAATAGAAACACAGAGTGGTTTGGTTTGGAAAGGACCTTAAAGACCATCTTGATTCAAGCCCCTGTGATGAGCAGGGGACTCTTTCCACTAGACTAGGTTTCTCCAAGCTCCTTCCAACAGGGACTTGCAGCAATTCCAGGGATCAGGCATATTATTCCTGCACTATCACATGTGCTGAACCATTCTACTCTTGCATTTTACATATATTTTCATACTCGGGTATGAGGCAGTAAGAGTTTGATTAATCATCTACTGAGGCATAATCCAATATGGACAAAAACAGTCAAAATAACTTTCTGCCCAATCCAGTTTTCAGGGAGGACAGTACCTAACAGAGTCTCATCTCTAGAAACCAGAATAAATATTAGAAATGGATATGAAACCTTCAGAAGTACAGAGTCACCTCAACCATTTAAGGCAAAATTCTGTTTTGTTGTGGTTTTTTGTTTGTTTGTTTGTTTTTTGGTTTTTTGGTTTTTTTTTTTACACAGTTTAAAAAGAAGTTGTCCCTCTACCTCCTGTCTGTAAGTTGAAAAAGAAAAGAAAAGCTATTTAGCTAAAAATCTAAATTACTCTAATGCACTCAGAGCACTGTGGGGTTGGCCATCTGGCTTTGAGGTTCATTAGGGAAGAAATGACCCCTCTGCATAAAACACAGTTGGGTCATTCCCAGCTAATGAGCCTTCAAGTTTTATTGTTTGGTGCACACAAATGGTGGGATGTAAATCTCCTCGGGAAGTCTCACCTTCCACACTGGCAGCCAGGCATACCTTTCACTGATTCACCCCCTTCTTTATCTATCTGCAGTGAAAGGAGAGACAAGAACATAGGAAGACATTTTAAAAAGACTATTTCTGCCTCAAAGTGTAATTCAGTCATTAAACCATAATATGAAATTGCAAAACTTTTAACTCCTTTATGATTCAGGGGTTTTTTTAAAGATCTGATTTCCTAACTTGGATTAAAATTCACCCTGACTACATGCTTACAATTAGATATTTGAATTAATCCCGGGATGGCTGTCCAGGCAGAGCACACCAGGATGAACCAGCCCCCATAAAAACAACAACCCAACTCTTTCAATGTATACAGTTGAATTGTACGTGTTGTGGTGAGTTTTAAATGTTAGCCTTACTGCCTTTCCTGGGGTACCTGCATCCTGAAATCAGACATCTTACACTCCCCACGGAATCCCTAAGGCACGTGGAAGGATGAACAGCCCTTCCTTGACATCCAGGGGATTTGGCTCCAGGATCCTCATTCTCCATGTAAATCAAAAGTGCTGCATGAGGCACAAAGGTTCATGCTCACCTACCCAGTCAGAGGAATAAGACATCATTTTTTAAAGAACTAATGGATTTATGGCCGATATCAACACCAAAAAACTCTTCCTTCCACTTTCTTTCTTTTTCATGTTTTCATTTTAAAAAAAAAAAAAATCATGTAGGAAATAAAAAAACCCATGACATTCACTCACATGGACTATTGTGGAGTGTTAACCACGAAACAGTCCCCTGTTTTAACTTATCTAAAAAACTACATTAAAGTTTGCATTGCAAAGCCTTTAGACCTATTGCTCAGCTTTAAATGATTACCAAAAAAGTGATTAAAGATAAAATAATTGAATAACAAATGAGTTCAGGTGACTGAATTTTATAACTTTATTTTTTAAATATTAATAATCTGATTGCATCTATACGGATGGCAAAAGGAAGTTACAAGAAAAAAATCTACTGCAAATCCTTAGTAAATTCCCTGGGTGAATAGTCCAGGATGCCGCTCAGTTTTGGATTTTTAGTTTCCTTTCCCTCCAAAATGCTGTCCTAAAATACAACTGATGTGATTTTCTGCACTTTGATGGGTTTATGGGGCTCCAGGTGATGTGGTTGTGCCATGCTGAGATCACTTGGGGTCCCACTGCCCTCGTACCCATCAGTGTCACCCCCCTCCTCCTCCACCGACATCTCTTTTCAACAGCAGCTTGTGCAGGGTTTAAAGCCAAGGCTTAAGAGCACTGAAGGTTTCATTACATTAATATGTCTCTGGTTAATTCTACCTTACCTACTTGTTCAGCTTAGCCTTAAAACCCAATTAAAATGTAATTTATCTGATCCCGGGATTCAAATGCATCTCTGGCAATGCATTTGACAGCTTTAGAGTAACTACATTACCACACATCACGCCCCAAGGTATTTTAGATCACGCCAGAAAGAGCCCAGCCACCGGCCACTTAAAGCTACAGAATTGTATTTCAGGGATCTCAGTGCACTGAAATGCATAAATTTCATTGCAACTTCAGTGCATAATTGCAGTCATGATGCCTCTGCCTGGGTTGTCATTCTATTTGTGTTATTTTGGGATTTTTTTTTTCTTTTGAACTAGTTACTTAACAAATGAAAGACTTGGAAAGGCAGCAGTCAATTAATCTGACAAAGATATAAAACTATTACATAATATATGTATTGGGAAACTGTGTTACCCTAATGTTATCCTAAACTTAAACGTAGCTTATTTACTAAAGCTTCAAGCTTTAGTGTAGAATCACAGGATGGTTTGGGTTGGACAGGACCTTAAAGATCACTTCATTCCAACCCCCTGCCACAGGCAGGGAGACACATTCATGGCACAAAATGCATCGTTTCATTCTGTGGCACCCAAATCCCTGCTGGAATAGTGTAAACAGCTGCAATACCTGCTAGAGGGAAGGGTTCTGACGAGTTCCTAAACAACATTAAATATTATGAAAACTGGATCAATACTTCAAATTCCAAAAAGAATCTGATCCAAAAGGAAAATTACTTATTCCTTCAGCTTAGTCATCTTAAAAGGAACGCAACAATCTTCTTTCACTCCTGCTGTTTCACTAAGCAAGTCTTCAGGGAACTGATTGCTGCAGAGACGCTTTTTTTGCCTTTCATTTCTCAAATAAAAACAAAAAAACCAAACCACATGTGCTCCCACTCTCTGGAAAAAAGTGACAAGTCACTGTGTCACGAGACATGGTGCCCTTGCATTTCTACTGCATTCTCAAAGTCACAAGATAATTTCTCAGGTCAAACATCAGACCCCATTAAACACTGATCTGTCTCATTTCACATTATCATACATTTGACTGCTGTAGAAAGAATTTGGAAATTAGCTGATACCAAAATGCACGTGTCCTCAAGCTTTGCATCCCATACCTCCAGCTGAAATCACTGCCAAAGGGCCCAGGAGAGGCTCTTAACCCTTCCCTGGCAAATTCCTTATTGGAGGCAAAATAAATGCCTTTCAAAAAACCCAGGTGGAACTCGCCACCTCATTTCTGTTTGATAGTTAATGCACTTGACATTAATTTGATTCAAATACCTTTTCTTCCCCCCCCCCAACACCCTTTTGAATCTGTTTTTTTTCCTAAAGCCACTAACAAGGTAACTTCCTCATTTTGTGCATTACTGCATTTTTGTGGATCTTTAGTCTTCAGACACGCACAGAACATTTCTGATGTGCAAGCGTGCCCTCTTCTGGGCATCCAACACCATCAGTTCAGCTGAAAACTCCCCAAATTACACTGAATTCCTCCATCACTGACTCACAGAGCCTTGCTCCTTTGTAAAAGCATTCCTGGTGCAAAGAAACAACCAAAATAATCTGGCAAAGCACCACAGGGCACAGAAAGTGGAGGGTTTTGTAGCTTAGATTGCTATCACAGGGTAAATGCTGCAAGGACTTTTACTAAATAAAAGGAGTTCTGCCCCTTGCCTTGAGGTGAAGTGCATCTTCCACTATCAAATGATGATTTAATGGACTGAGGGGCAAATTTCACTTCACATCCTCTGTCCTTCCCCTAGTTCAGCATGGCTTATTACCAGCTTTTAATTAATCAGTCACAGAATGGCTTGGGAGGGACTATCCAGTCCCAGCACCCTGCCATGGGCAGGAACACCTTCCACCAGACCAGGTTGCTCAGGGTGCTCAGAGCTAATTTATTTTTCTTGGTTACCAAAATCTGATCACACTTATACCTGAAGCCAACAGAAAATGTTATGCAGCCTTCCAGGAGACACAGATTTTTTAATGTGTTTTTCTGAAAGCTCCCTAATTTCAGTAGGTCCACGCTTCTTTTATTTTGATTCATTCCCAGTAATTCTATAAGCAGTGGGAATAATCTTCTTTGCATCCAAAGAAAACAACACACAACGGTGTTAATCTGGGCTGTGTAAATATTGAAAGGAAGATGCAGACACCAAAAGCAGGTATACATAAAGCTAATAATCATATTGCTATTGGTATAGTATAAAATGCATTATAAACGTCTCTCATAGTGACTTACAGGCATGAAAAAAACAACAAATTAATGGCCCAAAAATGCTACCTTCAGGAAAAAGAAAAATCACAGAGCTTATGAATCACACTGTACAGACAAGATTGATGGAGGACTTTTCTACAGGTGAACAAATAGCTTTAACAATCTCAATTTCAGACAGCCTAAGTCTTGCAAGGTGATGCTTTCCAGCATATTAAAAGCACTGGTGCAGGAGTCATTACTTCTGTAAGAACACACTTTAGGGAAAAACCCCTAACTAATTAATGCAAAATAAAATGAGGTAACACATGGAAATATTGGAAGAAAATGGAATTTTAGGGGGGTGGTGTACTTTGAGTAAGTTTAAAATGAGCAAATGCTCTGATAAGGTACCAACAGTACAGTGACACATTTTGCATGCATACCTACCTATGTGAGGTAGAACAATAAGGAACAACAAACACATTTGTCAAAAAAAGGCAAGCTTTCTGGAGTATTGATGAACTTGGGGGTCCACTCACTAAATCATTTATTCCCAACTGTGGCATGTAAGAAAATATCATATTTTACAGGCAAGCAGTTTGGGTTGCTGGCCAGAAACAAACCCAAAATCATTAAAATTAAATCCCACCCCGTGTTCCCCATGACCATTGTGTCCACTTCATTCTGTCACATGTCTTTTTTGTCACTGTTTTCTCTTCAATGGGTGAACCAAAGCCATTCAGCATTTGCCCAGTTATAGCAAAAACTCAGAACAAGTGCTGAGGAGACTCAGGTGCTCTTTAAAGGAATCAAAAAGAGAGAAATCCTATGTATTTGAAAATACAGACATTTTGCACACCCTTCAGCTTGTCAAACACTACAAGTATACAATTACTGCAGAAGTTTTTGATGTGGAAAGGGCAAGACATTTAAACTTTCATGAATTAAGACTAACATGACCTCAATTCTAATGCTGGAGTAGCAGAGGCCCAGGCACACAAAGCACCACAGGAACCAAGAAAATCAGGTTTGGATTTACTCTTAGTCCAGGAAATTTCCACGCTAATTTGGAGGGAAGGATCTTGTTAGACACATCACTCAACCTAATACAGCAATTCAGCCTCCAAAAAACCTCATGTGATTTACTTACATTTTAACATGACATACAGAACCTCTATAAGGACATCTCATGGTCTGCCTTTAAAGACCAAGAGGAAAAAGGAGGCACCACAAAGGAAAGTCACTGTGGTTCAGAAACAGCATTTCCTCCCAAAAATATCAGACTCACAGCATCCTTAAGGCTGGAAAAAGATCTCATCAGGTCCAACCTTCAGTCAAGTAACACCCACTGAAACGTATCATGAAGTGCCACTTCTATTCATTTTTTGAACACTGGTGATGGTGACTCCAGCACTTCCTTGGGCAGCTTTTTCCAACGCTTGAAAACCCTTTTAGTGAGGAAATTTTCCCTAAACTTTGGTGCAACTTGGGGCTGTTCCCTCTTTTCCTGTCTCTCCTCACCAGGGATAAGAGGCCAACCCCCACCTGGCTACAATTTCCTTCCAGGTAGTTTCAAAGAGTAAATTCCTTTAGTGAATTTAAAAATCTACTCATCCAAACAGAGGCAACACCACTGTGTAAACCTGCAACCAGCAGAACAGAAGTCAGGACAAATTATTAGCGGATCTGTCATTTCCAAGCCATGAAGTCTCATTTTCTCACAGAGTTTTTTTCATTTGTCACTCCTGGCAAACCCCAGCGTGGTTCTCTGGATCTGGCAGGAAAAACACCACGAATCCTGATCGTGGAATTGCAAAACCAGAAAACACAGGAACAAAGAACTGAGTCAAAACTCACTTGTGCAATTGTAAATGATGCAGCGTTTCCATAAATCTACTGAAAACAATGGACATCTCCTCTGAGGAGGCCCTGACACCATCAAAAAGGACACAGGAGGTTCCTGAAAAGGTGTCTCATGTCACACTGTAGGCAGGATCCCCAGACAGTGACTGATGGACAGTGAGGAGCAGCCCAGGCACTCAGCAAGGATGCAGAAATGCAAAGAAACCTCCACTGCCCATAATGCATAAAACATTTGCCCCATTGGGAACACATCCTATTCCTCCAGGAATAACTACCATGTTTCCACTTGCTTCTTTCAACTTCAGAAAGGCAAAACAGCTCATATAACCTGTGAAACAGCCAGCTGAATAGGAAAAGAGCTGATCTCCAGCCTGAAATGCAGTAGGAAACTTTCAACAAGCTAAAAATTATTCATCCAGCCGGGCACACGACAACAGTACCCCATGGAAAAACCATCCTGCTGAGCCAGCCGTGCCTGAATCCGTGGATGCTGCTGATCCAGCAGTCCCGCTCCTGTCACTCATCCCTGGACAGCTGTGGACGTTTCTCTGTCTCATAGCCATAATTTACTGCTCACTGTCACCCAGATTAACCCCACCCGAGTCAGCACAGAACTGAAACGCACACACCAATTACTGCTTTCCTCTGAAATGTGGGTTCAGATGAAGCTGTTAACTCTGACAGTGTGCTGGGAGCTTAGAGATTTCCAGTTGCTGTCGTGCTTTAACTCTCCCATCAAGCACAATAACCAGCTGCCTGTTCAGGACATTCCATTTTCATGTGCTGCAGCACTGTGGTTTTCCTCGGAGCAATTCCAATTTTTTACTGATATATTTGTGAAGAGAAGCTGCCAGTACCCTCGCGCTCCCTCGTTCCTTCTTCTATTCTGCATTTTCAAGAAATGGCATTTTCTTCTCTGTAGGAAACGGGAATTAGAGCCTGGAGCAACTCAGTGAGCAGACAGCAGGAACGAGTAGTAACTTTAGAGAACAAGGTCCCAAAGAGCAAACACTGAGTAATGTTAATCCTATAGTGAAAGCAGGGTCATCCTAGAGCACGTTGCAACAGGAGTGCATCCAGTTCTTGGATAACTCCAGTGAGGGAGATTACACAACCTCTCTGGGCAACCTGCTCCAGAGCAGCTAAATATTAAACCATCAGTAGTAAAACAATGACTCCACAAAGGACTGTTCATTCCACTCGGATACACAGAACTACTCTCTGTCCCAAAAGCCAATTACAATAAAAACAAACCCCAAGCTCCTCTGAAATCTTGGCAGGGACTGGGAGCAGAACTGCAGGAGAGGGAAAGGAAGGCAGGAGTATTCAGGCTGGCTTAATAATAAGCCCAAAGGTCTTAGAAGACAACGTCATATTTGAAGCAGCTGGGCAATGCCTTTTCAAATGCAGATCTGAATTAATGCCAAGCCAATACTGGAGTGATTACAGGGGTCTTTAACACTCCCAGCTTACTCACTTGTCAGCTGCTTTCCAAATTTCTCATTGATGCACCCCAGCAACCCAAAATCCAGCCTGTCTCTGCTTGGCACTGAACCTGATGATGTCAGAGGGAATTCAAAGCATCCTTTTTTAAGTCTATTTTTCTAGAGCTATAATTCCCTTCCTTTCTCATCTTGATCAGACACCAACACAACAGCACCCTGAGTCTTGCTAGAAAGGGTGCCCAGCGCTGGGTTGAGTTTGGCAGAGAATTTCTAACCCAGGAGTCCAAGTTTAAGAGCTGGACCTCTCAGGTTTCTGGATATTTTGCTCCCTGACAGCCCGCAATACAGATCAGGAAGGATCGGGAGACTAAACCAGCAGGAAACGAGACCCCAATCAGAGCTAACCATCCGTTAAATAATGCTTTCATTTAGACAAATGGAAAACAATTGCATTAAGAGCTACTGTGGAGCTGTATTTAGTTCTCCCCTGTAGGTCAGAAGACTAGAAATGCAATTTTATTTTGAGATAAATGGTGGGATTTATCACATATACATAAAGATGCTGGAAAAAACCCTATCAATTTTCTCTGAGAGACGAGGGAAAAAAAGTCACAGGATTCAGCAGACTGAGAACCCTCCTGCTTCCCCAAAATAACAGATTTTAAAGTTCAGATGAGTTCAGCAGAGAAATAATATATACCACACTGGGAAAATAGTTTGTCAAAGTTACTGATTAGACAAATGAAGCAAATAACATATTTCTGGATATACAAACAACAATGGAACAGTTCACATCTCATCTACATAGAAGTTCTTGCAGAGAACTCCCAGGGCTCGCCCTTGCAGAGGGCTTATGTATTGTGAGACTCCAGTCAATGCAATATACCATACAAATATATAATTATTCACAGAACTAGTAAAGAACCTATGGACTAATTAAAAAAAAAACCACTTTATTTTACAGGGAGGAAATGGAGCAAATCAGCATTTATCCGAGGAGAAGGAAGGAGGAACCAAAACACACCTCCTATTTTATAACAGAAAATAATACAGTCACAAAACCTGCATTATTTTCACTCATCAAGTTGAATTCTGCCCCATCTTTGTCTTTACAGAATTTCTTACCATATTTTTCTTTGGTTGCCACAGTTTTGAAAGCACCTGCCTTTTTTTGAAACTAAAATCCCTCAGCTCTTGACGTTTGTTTTACCAATCTCATGCCCTCCTCACCCAACGCTAAAAGGACCTGTGGTATTTAGTCAAAAGTGCGAAACAGCTTTAACTCGCTCTCATAAAACTCCAGGTAATACACAGAGAGCAAACTGTAGTGAGAACACTGTCATCTGCCTGTTAGACTGTGATGGATCCAGTGAAGCTTCAAAAACAGCATCTCCATCTGGAGAATGTTCCTTTGCACTCGATAATTTACTCAGTTTCTATGAAAATTTAATATGAAATCGAACACAGAGCACAATCAATTTATATGATTTGCAGTGCAAATGTCCAGCAGGTAAGAGGGAGTACAGAATCTATTTAACTACCAAAAAACAGAAATGTGCTTGTACACAGTAAGAAACACCCCTCTGAACCCAAATCAGAGATGAATAAAAAGGAAGTATTTAAATGCTGACTGAGGAGCACTTCACTGTCTGTACCCTTAAAACAGAACCACACAATATTTACATTGTTCTATGCATATCTGAGCAACACTGAGCAGCCAAAAATGATCAATCATTTCTCAGATATCATTAGACAGCAAAAAAACCCCAAAACACAAATGCCTGATTAATTTCTTAAGCAAGAAGAGGATTGTGGTGGTTTAATGCTACACAGGCAGAAGATGTTAAAGATGCCCATCTTTGCCAAATGAACTCTTGATCAGAGTCTTGATCTTGAACCATGTCACGTTTGGTGTGTGTCAATTTTAACCTTTGGAAACTCATCCCAGCTTTTAAAAGATTTCCAAGTGAAATCTTCTGTTACGTTGAACATGCTTCGAATTGAGAATCCAAGAAAACCCACGCCCAGGCTGCAAGGAAATGGTTTAACACTAAAGCAAATTCTGCCAGGGCAGAGCAATGGATGGAAAATCAATCCCTAGATAAAGGAGCTACCTACAGGCCAGGGACCTGATTTATCCCAATTAATTTATCAGAGGAGCGCACAGATATTTAACTTATCCCTCCACCGTTATTAGATTATAACAGTTATCAGCCTATGTACAGAAACCTAAATTTAGACATATTAACCAGCAAACTGAATCCCATCCCTGGTATCTGCCAAGAGCAGTTTGGAAAACAACATTTAATGCAGTATTGTTCTCAAATTCTACCATCCCAGCTGTGCTAAGATTAGAAGTATTTCACTTTATGCAGTTTAAATATATATTCAGTTCTTATAATGTTTACTCAGATGCAAAAATAACTTGAGATGATTACATTTCAATGTTCAATATAAAGCAGAAAAATTTAAAGGAAAAAAGGATTGGGCAGCTCGGACTAAAAAATAAAAAAGGAGAAAGACTATTTCAAAAACTATACTGTGGAAACCATAAAATCAGCTGCTCACACCATTATGTGTTTAAGTAAAAATGATGAAATGGCATTAGCAACCTCCAGTGTGGTCATAAAAGCCAATAGTAATTTTAACTCTCCTCCCCCTGTAAATGTGGTCAGAAATAAAATAAAAAGGTTTCTGGTCCATAGGAAAACCGTATCCCTACCAAAAAATCTGTGTACCGATAAAGAGGCACCACAATAAAACAAGAAGCCACAATTCATCAGTTCTCAAAGTTTCTCTGGAAGAACTTTAAAGATTGCACCCACCAGAAACAGTTCTAACAAAGTGAGATCCCGCAGGAAACAACGCAGCAACTTCTCCTCTACCACAGCCTCCCCACCTGTTGTTTAATGCTCTCTTTATAACTTCTAACCCACAGCACAGCAGCACCAACTCTGCTTTCATTCAGCTTCTCACAAGAACCTGTCAGCTGCCACTTCAGAGAAGCTAAAAAGCAAACGATGCTTTTCGGTTCTGCACCACCAAACAGCAGTTCCTCGAGGTGCCTCCGTCATGTGGAACAGCGTCTCCAAAAAGCAGCATTTAAGTTTGAACCGCACAAAGAAATGACTAAAGGACTGAAGTTTGCACTGTTGTATCTCTCTGCAACAGTACCAACGAAAACAGCAATGTTAAAGGTCCATCCTTGAAGCCTCTCCAGCCTTATTTGGATGGTTCCACCACACGGGATCAAAACGTGCCACCTGATCCTCTGGGAGCAACCAAAGACAAGAAAAGCAAAGCAGAGGATGCTCAGTTTGATGCCTCCCAGCAAACACTTTCATGCCACAACAGGTTGTTGATGGTGCATCAGACCTCCTCCCACATCCTCCCAGGGCCGCAGCAATGGTACTTACGGGGTGTCGGGCGGAGAGAGTTTTCCAGGGTGAACGATGCACAACAAAGGTCATGCACCACGTGACACCATGGTGGACAGTTTGACCCCTCTGGAAACCCTGCCCAGAGGTTTAATCCACATACCAGGCAATGTCTCATGAGTACCTGGAGGTCACGCCCCAAACACCAACCACTGTCACTACCACACGGTGGGGAGCTTAGTAAAAATTAACTGTATTCCCTCAATAAGATGATCATCCTTAGACCATTGCTTGCCATTTGTCTCATAAGGAATATTTGGTGGCTACTCATTACAGGAGAGGAACTTCCATGCAAAGGTCATGGGGAGCATGGAATTCCTTCCCAGGGCAAAACCATCCCCAGGAGCTTCTGCTCAGACCAAACAATTGGCAGCATATTAAATAATTAAGAATTCACAGAGCATCAGCATTAAAAAGGGAACCAGTCCAAGAGCATCACCGTCAAAAATTTAAAGCATTAAAATAGTCATTCGGATCATTTCTTAATTTAGGAAAATTTAAATTAAAATTAAATTGCAATTAAATATTATTATATATAATTGTAATTACATATAATGCATGTATTATGCAGTGTATATAATTCTAATTATAATATAAATATGTTTATGTTATATAATTGTAGTTATGTATTATATAAATATATATTATATAATGCAACTATAATTACCATTATAAATATATATAATCTACATAAGGATTCATATTATGTTTTAATTGTAATTGCATACAATCTAAATAAATACTATATATTATAAATAATTCTAGTTATTTATATAACTATATATGCATTTATATATAATGTTTATATATTAAATATATACTGTAGAAGATATAATTCTAGTTATCTGATTCTACTTATATATAATGCAAATAAATATTATATATAATTCTATAATATTTACAATTATAAGTATGTATAATTTTCATATAAATTTATACTATAATTTAATTGCAATCATACACTATTTAGGAAATCATATATAATTATAATATGATTATATACTTTACATTATTTAATATTGTTAAAAATATAAATATATATTATAAAAATATAATTCTAGCTATTTATATAATTGCATATACATTCTTATACATTGTTATATATTTACGTACTATACTATAGATTATATATAACTATTATCTATAATCCTAGTTATATATATAATTCAAATATATAATTCAATAATATTCAGTTATAAATATGCTTAATTTTCATATAAATTTGTTACAACTTAATTGTAATCATATACTATTTTAGCTAATTATATATAATTATGATTATCTCTAAAAAATTTAATAATTTTATAGTTAAAAAATATATAATTCTAGTTATTTATGTAATCTTGTATGCATTCTTAGGTTACTTAGGTATTATATATGGTGTATTGCATAATATATAATTCTAGTTACCTATTGTTCTAGCTATATGTATGACACAAATATATATAATACTTACAATTGTAAATATGCAAGATGTCCATATAAATTTACACCGTAATTGTAATTATTTTGCTAACTATATATAATCACAATACGATATATTTTACATAATTTAACAATATTATAGTTGATAATACATTATAAATACCCATGTTTTTATCCACGTACACCTGAATTCCCGTTCTGCCCTAAGTGACTATGGGCATGCGTGCCCGGGTGACTCACGTTGTTCATGTACTCGCTGAGCAGGTCCTGCAGCGCCTGGCGCACGGCGTTGCACTCGGCCACGATGCGCTCGCGCCGGTCGTCGCGCGTGCAGGAGGAGTCGGCCATGAGCGCGGCCCCGCTGATGATGCTCTCCAGCCTCTCCTCCAGCGACGGCCGGAACCGCGCCTCGCTGAACGTCAGCGGGTCCAGGATGATCTTGTTCTGCGCGGTGGAGGAAAAAAGGGGAGCGGTGAGCAAACTGGGGGCTGAGGTGCTTCCTGAGCGTCTCTGATTTGAGGGGACCACAGAATATGAATCCCAGAGTTGGGAGTGACACCCAAAGGTCATGGAGTCCAACCCAAGAGTCATCCCCTGTGCCCCNTCAACATTTCCTGTCAAAACCATCTACCAAATTTCTCAAAAAAAAAAATATTACAGAGAAACCTAGTAGCTCTAAAATCCCAACAGATGAATAACATTAAAAACAATTATATACATAAATAATTCACAACCTTGTTGCCTAGAGAAGCTGTGGCTGCCCCATCCCTGGAAATGCCCAAGGCCAGGTTGGAGCAACTTGGGCTAGTGGAAGGTGTCCCTGCCCATGGCAGGGGGTGGAACTGGATGGTCTTTATAGTACTCCTCTTATTTCCATTCTGTAGAGCACCTTTTAAAAGCCTTTTTGGTTTTTAAATCAGGAAAAACATGCTGGATTAGTTAACTGAAAAGAGCACTACATGGAGACAGTCTAAAAACATCTTTCATTTGTCAAATAGCCCCCTGGTTAGCAAAATATCTTTATTCCACTAGAAAAAGAATTGATTTTTCAAAGAACGCTTTCTATTATAGAAAGTTGAATTGTTAAGTTATGACCACTGCTAAGCACTTGTGTACTTTGTCTATCAAACTTATTACCATATATGAAACTAATATCAGGGCTAAACCACATTGATTCTATTCCTATCAATATAAAATCTTATGGAATACTACGAGTTTTGAGTCCCTGTTCTTCTCCTTTTGGAGTTCAAGGTAAGAAATACAACAGCAATAATCACCTGCTCGCACTCAGGGACATATTTACACCACCACGTGATTCAAAATAACCTTTTGCTGCAATCAAGCAAAGAAATTTCCTAATTACATCTCGACAAAAAATGCTCTGTAAGCTGCACACTGCTTATTTGAGCTTTAAAAGAAAACAAATCATGAACTAGGATTGAAAATATAAAATCATTCTGATTTCCAATAATCACACCTACTTGAAAGCACAGAAGATTTTTGGGTTATGTGCCACAACGGTCTGATAACTTTATGATTAGTCCATTTTCTTTAACACCCAAGAGCAACCAGCAAGTGGAAGCCAAATGACGCAATTCATTAAAAAAAACGCAACATAGGGTATTAAAATGGAAATCAGGATTTATGGACATGATATAAAACCCAGTGTTGAAAACTGTATCTGTTTATTACTAATCAGAACATGCTGAAATGAATTTATTCTAGGCTAGACACTGAATCCAGGTGAATGCTTTCTTTTTATTTCAGCAGGGCAAGTCTTTTATAAAAAAGATCTTATTCCTCAATAAAACTTCCAATTCACACACAAACCCCAGAACTCTCACTGCTATACAGAGAAAGGATCAGCCCCTGAGAAATCTGTAACTTTGCTGAATGTGGAGCAGTTAAATAGCAATAAACACAAGGGTGTCAGGGAATTTATGAAAATTCATCATTTAATAAAAGGACAAATAAAAGAATTTAAACCAGACAACGTATTGTTTCAGCTCCAGGAATTGCTGAGTGAGCAGGAATAAACGCAGCATTACCCAGAATGTGAAATAATGTCCCACATTTATCTTCTGGACTCTGTGTTTCTCAGCAACGAGCAGAGCAGTTTTACAAGCACCTAAATTGGGAATGACTGCTCTATGTATTTATGTAGCTGGGCATTCCAGCCCAATAATAATACTTGGGATTTTCAGGAATCAATGACATAAAATTCATTTTCACAACTGCATATTCAATTTAGTAGCAGCAACACTGTAACTGCATCAAATAAACTACACATGCAATTTATGCCATTAGTTTAAAAAAAAAAATACTGAAAAAATTAGCTGCATGTTTTAGATTCCCTTCAGAAACGCCTCCCCTTTCCTTCTCATCCTCACAGCCATATCTGTAAGGTTTTCTATCCACACAGGATGTTCCAAAGAGCAGATCTTACACCTCTCAGCAAGTGATGAACCACATTTTATTCCTTAGATGTTTTGGAATACCCTGCAATCAGTGTCCCGCGAGACACGAGGACCTACCAAGAATGCATCCCTGAAATATGCAAACATGCATGTTCATCTGCATGTGTGTCTGACCATGCAAATGCACGTCCTGCACCTGGGAAGGAAAACTCCAGGCACCAGCACAGGCTGGGGGTGAAAACTGGGTGCTTTTCTGCTGGAAAAGCAGGACAGGGAGGAGGAAGAGGAGGGCTGGGGATCCTGGAGCTGTCCCTGAGCCAGCAGTGTGTCCTTGGGGGCCAAGAAGGACAATGATATCCTGGGGGGCATCAGGAAGAGAGCTGCCAGCAGGGCAGGGAGGGCATCCTGCCCCTCTGCCCAGCGCTGGCAGGCACATCTGCAGGGCTGGGTCCAGCTCTGGCTCCTCACCACAGCAGGGACATGGAGCTCCTGCAGCGGGGCCAGTGGAAGGTGACAAAGATGCTGGAGGGATTGGAGCATCTGTGGGAGCAGCAAAGGCTGAGGGAGCTGGGGCTGTTCAGCCTCCAGAGGACATGCTAAGAGGGACCTCCCCATGTCCATCAGTGCCTGCAGGGAGGGGGCAGAGCATGGACCAGGCTCTGCTCGGGGGGCCAGCAATGGGACAAGAGGGACAGGCAGGAACTGATGCCCAGCATGTTCCACCTGGACATGAGGAAGAACTTTTTCCCTGTGCATGTGGCTGATCTGCACTGCTGACTCACACTGAACGAGCTGTCCAGCAGGAGCATTAAGTCCTTTTTTTTGCCCCACTGCTTTATTAACCCAATCAGAGAACCACAGAACGGTTTGGGTTGGAAGGGACCTTAAAGACCATCTATTTCCACACCTTGCCCTGGGCAAGGACACCTTCCACCAGCCCAGGGTGCTCCCGTCCAACCTGGCCTTGGACACTTCCAGGGATCCAGGGGCAGCCACAGCTTCTCTGCCCAACCTGTGCCAGGGCCTGNCTGGGGGTGAAAACTGGGTGCTTTTCTGCTGGAAAAGCAGGACAGGGAGGAGGAAGAGGAGGGCTGGGGATCCTGGAGCTGTCCCTGAGCCAGCAGTGTGTCCTTGGGGGCCAAGAAGGACAATGATATCCTGGGGGGCATCAGGAAGAGAGCTGCCAGCAGGGCAGGGAGGGCATCCTGCCCCTCTGCCCAGCGCTGGCAGGCACATCTGCAGGGCTGGGTCCAGCTCTGGCTCCTCACCACAGCAGGGACATGGAGCTCCTGCAGCGGGGCCAGTGGAAGGTGACAAAGATGCTGGAGGGATTGGAGCATCTGTGGGAGCAGGAAAGGCTGAGGGAGCTGGGGCTGTTCAGCCTCCAGAGGACATGCTAAGAGGGACCTCCCCATGTCCATCAGTGCCTGCAGGGAGGGGGCAGAGCATGGACCAGGCTCTGCTCGGGGGGCCAGCAATGGGACAAGAGGGACAGGCAGGAACTGATGCCCAGCATGTTCCACCTGGACATGAGGAAGAACTTTTTCCCTGTGCATGTGGCTGATCTGCACTGCTGACTCACACTGAACGAGCTGTCCAGCAGGAGCATTAAGTCCTTTTTTTTGCCCCACTGCTTTATTAACCCAATCAGAGAACCACAGAACGGTTTGGGTTGGAAGGGACCTTAAAGACCATCTATTTCCACACCTTGCCCTGGGCAAGGACACCTTCCACCAGCCCAGGGTGCTCCCGTCCAACCTGGCCTTGGACACTTCCAGGGATCCAGGGGCAGCCACAGCTTCTCTGCCCAACCTGTGC
Organism: Sclerurus mexicanus; assembly: GCA_013396755.1. Taxonomy (NCBI): domain Eukaryota; kingdom Metazoa; phylum Chordata; class Aves; order Passeriformes; family Furnariidae; genus Sclerurus; species Sclerurus mexicanus. The sequence continues at coordinate 703,173 of VWZF01001296.1, forward strand.
CAGGGCCTGCCCACCCTCCCAGGGAAGAATTTCTTCCTAATATCCAACCTAACCCTGTCCTCTTCTGTCAGTGTGAAACCATTCCCCACTGTCCTGTCACTCCCTGCCCTTGAGAAGAGTCCCTCTCCAGCCGTCCCTTAGGACCCCTTTAGGTACAGGAAGGTTGCTATAAGGTCTCCTCAGAGCCCAGAACTAACTCTTAGCCCTCTTTTAATTCACTTCCATAGCAAGAAACACTTCTAGGAAAGAAAACCTTAAAGATTTTAAGGAAAGAAACAGAACAACTGTGTGTTCTGCCTAGAAGAAAGTAAATAACGATGTTGTTGCTTTATGGTGGGTGGTTGTAAATAACTGATATTCTAGATATTAATTTTAAACTCTTCCTCACATATCTCACAGGGAAAACAGGTATTTTGTGAGGGAAAAGAAAGGGACTGGGAATGAGAGGCTGCTACATCACAGCTCTCAACATTGAGTTACCAGAGACACTGTATTTTACTTACAAAAGGTGTTACTCCTTTCCAAAAGCTTGGTATTGAAATCCAGCTTCAGACTATGTTATTGACACCTACTCAGTTCTTACATATCTATTAGCAAGGAAATAGTATCTGACGGGAAGGAATTAAAAAAACACTTGGCAGGAAACCTGACTAAATAAATTCCTTCAAAAGTCTCAAGTTCCCGTCACTTCTTGATAGCCAGTTAATGAACGGTGCCTGTAAATGAATTGGAACATTTTACATTTCTAATTAGTCAACTAACATTAGAGCCATAAATTAAGCACTGACACCATAATTCAGCCCTTTTAATTAAGTCTTTGAAGTCTCTTTACAAATGTAGACCAATTAGGGTAAATGTACATAATTTTTGGCTTCAGTTGCTGAAACAAAGTCCAAGAAAATTAATTTTAATGTGATTGGAAACTTGTTTGGAAACTTAGACTTGTAATAAAATCTTCTTTAAGATTATTATAGTTAATGATTCTCACTTCAACTCTTTCAAATTATATCAAAATGTGCTTGAAGAGTAGTTGCAATGTTTTAATAAATAATAAAAACTTTCAGAAAACAGACATCATACTAACTAGTACTATAAGCCACCTTTCTCTTGTTCAGACAGCAATAAACTATCTCAAACACTAATAAACTATAGGACACCACTTCTGAAATTTAAAATATCAGCTAAATTATTCATACTTCAATTAAAAACACTGAAAATAGCCACATACCCTACAGAAATGCACTGTATAATCAGAGCACATAATCACTGAAACTTTGTGACATTTATCTGGATTAAATAAATTTTCAACCATATCAAAAAAAAAGAAAACCACGGTTTTCATTAGAAATATAAAGTAAAGCAAAAGATTAAATTAATATTTTAAAACAATTACACAACTCTCAAGGAACTGGAATTACTGTATCATTGCCTGCATTTTCCAAGTGAATTACTTCATTACTATGTGCATTGCCTTATTGCTCATGAAAAATCTGCTCCTCTACTGATTTCTGCACAAAGAAAGTATGAAGGAGATTTCAGCGGTTTCCTCAGAACCTCTGCCTTGTTTACTTGTCAAACAGGAGAGTAAATGGTAATGATTTGGGGGACTGGAGGGAGGGAGAAACTTCCAGTTCTGAAAAAGCTGAAAATCAGCCCACAAAACATGTTCAAATTCCTTCCTCAGTCTATGGACAGACTTGTAAACTCTGATGGTGCTCAGCACGAGATAAAGCACAAGGAAAGCTTTTTTCCCCCCAAACATTAAATAAAATTAATGAAACCGCAGCAGCTTCGAAATGGTAACACAGAGTTTCTAAAATTAAATTCTTGCTCTGCTATCACTCACAATAAATATTGTGACAAACAGCATTTCTGGAAGAAATAAAACCCCAGCAATACCCTGGTCTGCAGAGTTTGCACAGTGAGTTCATGTGCATAAGGTCAGATTTTCACCTCCAGAGGTAAAAAGAATTCCCCACTCAATTCCCTCCCATACAATTCCTGGTTGAGAGAACAAGGAATTTTTCCTCGTACTTCCCTCATTTTTCTATCATGTAAAAGGATAATGAGAGCAACAATGGCCAGTGTTGGGTCCTTTATACAATTAACTGTCCTCTGCTCTTAAAAACACACAATGCCCTTTCCCAAAACCAGAAGTTATTTCCTCTTGCAACACAAAGTGAATTTTAAAAATAGCAAAATACATAAAAGAAGTGCAGTAGCAACTTGTTCTAACTGGAAGCATCCTTCTTAAGTGGGAAACATTTTTAAAAGCACTGATTAGCAAAAGAGAAAACAAAAGAAAACCAATGCACACACTTGTGTGTAACACAATTCTACAAAGATTTACACCTCAGGCAGTCCCTGGAAACCCAAGTGATGTACTCTGCACCACGGTGAACAGCAGAAGAACACTAGAAGAGATGCATAAATGGAATTTAGGGCTTTGTGGCTCCTTTATTAATTCTTGTACTAATCTATCAATCTGACAGGGAAAGGTTGAATCAGATGACCTCCGAGGTCTTTCCAACCTGATATTCTCTCATTCTATGAAGCTGTTGTGTGACTCTGGACAAACGTCACCTTCTTTCCCATATTTCTCTTTCTACACTTCTTTAATTCACGTTTTCAGGATGCAAAAGCTTCAGGGCAGAGACCATTTCCTAACATGGTTTTCAATGATTTAGAATCACAGAATTGTTAAGGTTGAAAAAAGACCTCTAAGAACATCAAGTGCAACCATCAACACACCACGTTCACCCCTAAACTAAGTCCTCAAGTGCCACATCCACAGGTTTATTGACACTTCCAGAGGCAGTGACTACAATATCGCCCTCAGCACCAGGAAAACCAAGTTGGCAAGGTAAACACCACAGACAGAAGAAGGTCAGAAGAAGGTCTCAAAGCCACAGTGACAAATGCCACTGAAAAATCAAATTGATAGATATTTTTGATAAACGGCATCACAACTATAAAGTGATATAAAAAACTGCCTTAGTGGAAAAAAGCAGCACGTGACACATTGAGGGACCCGGTTTTACTGAGTGCCTTGGGATACAAGGCTGTACAAATAAGAGCCTTTGAGGTACGTATTTGTCAGAAGTGCTGCACCACGGCGAGAACAAACGCTGTGTGCTCGCGGGTCTGGTTTAGGGACATCTGTCCGTGTCTCCCACAGTGCCAACAAGGCTGTTTAGCTCCCGCTCAGCAATAAATCAAGTGTTTGGAGCTGCCACGATGCTATGTCACAGACACACCACACGGCTGCCACTCAGAGGAGCAGTGTGACAGAGCAGTGCTGCACCGCACCTCCCTATGAGCCAGAGAAATACATTCGGGGGGGCTCCAAGTGAGCCAGAGAGAGCCTGGAATGGAAGGAGAAGGGGGAATGGCTGCACACTGACAGAGAGCAGGGTTAGGTGGGCTTTGGGAAGAAATCCTTCCCTGTGCGGGTGGGCAGGCCCTGGCACAGGTTGGGCAGAGAAGCTGTGGCTGCCCCTGGATCCCTGGAAGTGTCCAAGGCCAGGTTGGAGCAACCTGGGCTGGTGGAAGGTGTCCCTGCCCATGGACTGGATGTTTTTTACACTCCTTCCAACCCTAACTACTCTTTAATTCCATGGTTTTTCCTCCTGGGACACTGGGATGGCTGCATCCATAGGAGCTCGACAAGTACCACACTCAGGGAGAAGTTCACAACAAAGAGCAGAAGCAAAAACCTTCACAGCCCCCTCTCCAGACTCGTCTCCAAATGAAGGGTTTTGAGGGGAAGCCCAGTGAGGAGGCTGAGGGCACTTGGTCTGTTCAGACTAGGGGGAGACCTCATTGTTTGGGTAAGTTACAGTTTGCCAAGTTAAAGTTTGGGAAGTGCCTTCCTCTTTGTCTGGATGTTGTTTTAAAGTTTGCCCGAGACCTCACTCTGCCTAAATGCTCTGCAGTTTGCAGGTACAACTTCGCTACTGAACATCCTGAGGGTTTGGTTGTTTCTCCCAAACACCACCCAGAGGGAACCAAAGCACCTTGATGGGGCACCCCAGAGGGAATTGCTGTGCCCAGGGACAGGGACACACAGGGCTGGGCTGCTCATGGCAGGGAGGATTCCCCACCCTCTCTTTGCCTGGACGAACACGGGCACTGCAGGGACAGGGGGATGGTGACACAGCCACACCTCCACTGTCACTGTCCCACCTGCCCACGGCCCTGACACAATGGGAGGCTCTGCAGGGGAACCCAAGGATGATGAGCACGGGGGTGTCACCGATGTGAAGTCACCACGCTCTGCATCGAAACTGCTTCATGGAGGAAACACCGGAGGGGTCACTGTCACAGGAGGTCCCTCCTGAGGGAAGGTTGCTCTTTGCTGCTGCACAAGGCAATGTCCCACCCAACCAGGGGCACCCTGAGCTCAGCTTTACATCAGGTTCTTACACCTCATTCTGGTGTTGGGGCACAGCAGGAGTTGACCAAGCACTGCTTTACACACACATATCGGTGTTCTACAAACAGCTCAAGGTCTGTGCTGGAAACATCCACCTGGAGCCTGGAGCTAAAGGAGTCTGGAATTGGTGTTGGTGCAGTTTCTTTATTGGAAATCACCCCCGCAGCTGCACATCCCTCTCGGGAAATGCCTCTTTGGAACCAAGGTCCTCTCAGTGCCAAGAGATCCTGCCATGGAGAGGCCCCATCCCACCAGCAAGATATTCACCACCAGGCACCCAGGGATGTCCCCAGGCTGCCAGGAGCAGCCCCACAAGCCCAGAGGTCATCACCAAGGGAACCCATCCCACCCCACGGCAGGGGATGCCAAGGAGCAAAGCATCCAAGGGTCATGTCAGCCACTTTTACATTTGACAGTGGCACTTCTGGGCCCTTGCTGGAGCCCTGGTCCTGCTCTGGACCAGGTTTAGCCACAGAAAAGCAGCCATGAACCAAGAGCAGTGGGCAGGAGAGCCCTTGAAGAGGCTTTGAGGAGGAGGGAGTCGCTGCAGACCATATTCGTCCTAAGGAAGAAGTACAAAGAGATGAAAGAAACCTGGAGATACAAGATGGAAATGCAGAAGAGGGCAGCAAGGGTGATTCAGACAAAGAAGAGGAGGATGAGCAGGTGCTGAGAGTTTTCAGGGTGGCACAGGGGGCATTTCCTGCAGCAGCTGCTGGAACCCTTGGAGCACCTGCCCTGCTCCCTGAAGAAGGAACATCCTGAGACTGAGGGAGACCTCATTGCAGGGACAATTTCCTCAGGAGGGGCAGAGGAGGGGCAGGCACTGATCTCTGCTCTGTGGGGACCAGGGACAGCACCCAGGGCATGGCTGGAGCTGTGTCAGGGCAGGGTCAGGTGGGATCTCAGGGAAAGGTCCTTCCCCCAGAGGGTGGGGGGCACTGCCCAGGCTCCCCAGGGCAGTGGGCACGGCCCCAAGGCTGCCAGAGCTCCAGGAGGGTTTGGATGATGCTCTGTGGCACAGGGGGTGACTCTTGGGGATGGTCCTGTGCAGGGCTGAGGGTTGGACATGATGGTCCTTGGGGGTCCCTTCCAACTCAGCATATTCTGTCACTCTGCAAATGGGGATACTCCTTCCCTGAAATATCAGATGCGTTCACTTCTCACACGCCTAAGTTAAAGAAGCATCTCAGAGGTGCTAAATAAACATACTCCAAATAGTAGCAAGTGTGGTCTAATTAGAACATTTCACTCTGTTCTTTCTGAGCTAAGCAACCTGAAAAAAATTCAATACAGTTTTATGTAACACTTAGATATTCATACTTCACTACTAACAATTAAATAAGAAACCTGCAATAATTTGAATAATAATTGAGTAATTTTATTGCTAAAAAAAACATAGAAATGTTAATTAGATTTTTTAAAGTGTTTTTCCTTGTGCCTGTTTCCTGTGCTTTTACTATTTCTAACAAATTTGTGTGGATGAGGGTTCACTACAAAAATCCCTTCTCAAATAAACAGGCTACAGTTCTACTGCAATATAAGGATAAATATATCAGACAGGAAAGCACAGGAAGCACTTGGTGTGTTGGCAGACAGCTTTATCTACCACCAAAAGAAGTGGGTAAATTACAAAGAGTATTTCTGATTGCTAATAAAGTACTAATTTCCTATACAGGAGCAGTGGGGGGGGGGAGAAATATATATATATTAAAAAAAAATAATCCAGAAGCCCACTAGATGGTGCTCCCATACAGCAAATAGACATCAGCAGCACCATTCCAACCGCTAAAGGTGATGTATGTAAAGAGATCCTGACCCACAGTAACCCAGGGTGCTTCTTTTTACAGAGGTCATATCTCTGTTATTCATTTGCCACCAGAACCCTGACACTTCCAGTGCTGTCCCTCTGGAACTGACATTTCCACAATAAAATATAAATAAATAAATATAAACATGTCCATACAAACACATGTACAGCTAAAACATCCAGTATACTATGTCAAGGAGCCAACTACTAAGATGAAAAGCAGAATGAGTTTCGGAAAGAACTAACTAAAACAGCTGAGACTCATGGAATCACACAAATAGTTGTGTTGGGAAGGACCTTTCAAGGGCATCCAAGCTTGGATATAGCCCAGGTTGTTCCAAACCCCAGCCAACCCGGCCTTAAACGCTTCCAGGGATTGGGCAGCCACAGCTCCTCTGGGCAACCTAATCCAGTGTTCATTTCTCTCACAGTAAAATATTTTTTTCCTTATTAGGCTCATTTAGCACTATTTAGTAACAATCAAAACATCAGTGTTTTACCAACATTATTCACAGCACTGTACCAGCTACTACCAGGAGCTGGATTCCGATGATCCCTGTAGGTCCCTTCCAACTCAGGATATTCTGTGATACTAAAAGAAAGATAACTATATCCTAGCCAGGACGCTTTGCATTCATTCCTGTTAAACCACTCACGTTCTGCATGGAAAGAATGTGGGGAAAAAGAAACCCCCAAAACAGCTCACAGAAGAGGCTGCAGTGGGCAGGAAAATTTACTCTGCTTATTCCTCATTTGAAAGATCAGCTCAGCATCCTCAGCCATATGTCTGGGAAAGCTTTTAGGTATAGTGTAAAATACAACATTGTGGAGTCAGTCATTATGTACTTAATATGCAAAGGATGCCCAGTCTCATTTTTCCCAGGGGAGATCTGTGGGAAGTACCCAAGTATCTATGGCACAGAAGCTTCGGAAACACTGGGATGCAGCCTGGCCGCCTTCACATGGGAAATGATTGGTTTGACGCTATTCCAGTGCCAAACCCACTTCAGCTGCACAAGGGGAAAAAACAACCTGTGTGTCGGGGCCCCCAACACAGGAAAGTCATGGACATGTGGCAATGAGTGCAGAGGAGAGCCAGAAAGGTGATCAGATGGCTGGAGCCCCTCTGCTCTGGAGCCAGGCTGGGAGAGCTGGGGGGTCACCTGGAGAAGAGAAGGCTCCAGGGACACCTGAGAGCCCCTGGCAGTGCCTAAAGGGGCTCCAGGAGAGCTGGAGAGGGACTGGGGACAAGGCATGGAGGGACAGGACACAGAGAATGACTTCCCAGTGCCAGAGGGCAGGGCTGGGTGGGATATTGGGAAGGGATTGCTGGCTGGGAGGGTGGGCAGGTCCTGGCACAGGTTGGGCAGAGAAGCTGTGGCTGCCCCTGGATCCCTGGGAGTGTCCAAGGCCAAGTTGGATGGGGCTTGGAGCAACCTGGGCTGGTGGAAAGGGGTTCAAACTGGATGGTCTTTAAGGTCCCTTCCAACCCAAACCCTTCTGTGACTGGACAGCAGTTCATCCAAAGCCATATATGAGGTTATCTGAATTTGCAGTGCACTTTCCCCAGCGCACACTGACACAGGCATTCCTATTTAAATCCAAAATATAACTTCTACTATACAGAAATATCCATTTGCCTGGGCTTCCCTACAAACTTGAACGCAACAAGTCTAGCTCCAAACTGCTATATGGGACACAGTAATATTTTTGCAATTATGAATTCAATAGTGAAATAATTACATTTCAATTCTTATTTTGAAGTTCACATTTTGTCCTTTTCTCTGCACCATCACAAATCACTTCTGAGAAGAGCATATTCACAAGTGAATTAAGATTACATAAATATTCAGGGGGAAAAAAAATAAATCCATTCTCAGGCTGAACATCCAGTAGTTATTTGTCTGAAAAGGAACATTTTAAAGGTAGTCACTCAAAGATACAGCATCTCTTCTGCCTGCTGTTACATTTGAGAGCTCTTAATTTTATTACCAAAAAAAAAAGACAGCCTTTGCTATTGCAATACCCAAATACTATGTTTCGGTTTCTATGTAATTTTTCCCCCTCATTACACGCTTATTAGATTTTTCACTCCATTTACGTTGTGCTGCATTCTCTAGCCATGCAAAATACTCCTAAAGGAGCATTAAAATACTCAAGAAATACACTATGATAGTCCATTTATTAAATATGAGCTGCCTTTAACAGCCTGGGGGACAGTGACCAGTGTCATCAGACACTTTCTTCCTCATCAAATGCAGTCATGTCCCAAATGGTTGACTTGCACTGTTCAAAAATTTATTAAAGATTGAGTTACTCTGCCTGGAAATTTTCAGTTCAAATGCTGCTCACAACAAAAAAATGGTACAGTTTCAGTACCTTGGGACCTATCCCAAATACATAAATACCTCAAGTAGCAAAAATCATTTTAACCACCTCTTTCCGTTCACAGAATCACGGAATCACAGGCTATCCTGAGCTGGATCATCAACTTCTGGCCCCACGCAGGACAGACCCAATAAATCCCACCATGTGCCCGAGGGCATTGTCCAAATGCTACTTGAACTCTGCCAGCCTTGGTGCTGTGACCACTGTCCTTTACATCCCTTTAAAAACCAGGTTATTTTCATACTTCTTAAAGACTCGATGTGATTTTTAAATCAGAGAGTGAAGGGGCAACCCACGAGCAGAGCAGATCAAGATGTAAAAAGGACCTGCACTGCTGGTCTGGTGATTTAAAGATAAATGGATGTGTGCACATACAGATAAAAAACAAGTCAAATATTAAAAAGAGGAAAAAAAGAAAAAATGCTAAAACACCAAATAAAACAACATCAGGTACAGTGTGTGTCTGTTTGGACTAACATATATTAAAAAACAAGAGCTTTATGTCCCTTTTAACAAATACAACATCATTTTATCCCATTGCCAGAGGCAGGACTTGCACACACAAACACAAAACTCGATGAGAAAGTCAGCTAAGCCCTCTCATCAGTTCTTTCTGGAGCAAAACAAAACAAAGCACATACTTGCTTTTGTCATCAATGAAATGAAGGGCTTTGGTCCTTTTTCTTTTAGACATCTTTTCCTCCCCTTTCCAAGTCAGAGCATTTATAAATCTGTTTTCTCCTTGAGTCACAACTTTATTGCAGGTAATTCCAGCCTTGCTTCAAACAAAGCAATGATGCTTTTTATGCAGTTGCAGTGCATGCATAGTAAACAGCTTTCTATTTACAACACCATTACACTGCTCTCACAGCACTGTGCAAGAATGCTCACCCTCATTTTTTCACATCAAAATCCAAAGAAAAATATTTAGAACTGTTTAATGGGTAAAGTGTTTTAGGTTACCCAGTTTGAAACCCCTAGAATCCCAATTTCTACAGTGGTCACAACTTCTCAAGGGCTGTCAGCACATCCCACTACTCTAAGGTCTAAGGAATCATAATCTCAACCCATATTCCATAAGGAGGCACTCTCCTCCTCAGCAGAGATCCCAAGTGCCCCATAAACACTATTTTTGCCTGTCACTGCCATATGAAGGACATGTTCCCCAGCTATCTGACTCCAGCCCTTGCTGTGGCAGAGAACCTTGGAATCACAGAATCGTTTGGGTTGGCAAAGCCCCCTGAGATCATCAATCCAACCATCCCCCAGCACTGCCAAGGCCACCACTGACCCGTGTCTCCAAGTGCCACAACCACAGGGCTTTGAAATCCCTCCAGGGATGGGGACTCCACCACTGCCCCTGGCAGGGACTTGCAGAGCCACAAGGTCCCCCCTGAGCCTCCTTTTCTCGAGGCTGAGCCCCCCCAGCTCCCTCAGCTGCTCCAGCCCCTTCCCTGGACACAATTATTCCTTTACATCCAGATAGAAATATATATTTTTATATCCACACCCCACACATGTTTTTACCTCTCTCCTGCTGCCAAACCCACATCAGATGACAATTCTCCTCCTCTCAATTTTCATCTCTCACAGATTTCCTGGTCCTTCTCATTTCATTTCTTCTCACCTAATAATTTCACTTTCTCTCTATTTACCCCCCACCACACACCAGTTTCTTGTGCAGGTCCCATCTCTGCTACACATCATGATGGCTATGGGGAAAGCACAAGAGGATACCAAATAAACCCATCCACAATTTCATATGTGACAACACAGTAGTCCCTCAATAATCAGAAAGGCTGAGACCTTACCAGACCACAGTTACCATTTCCTGAGTGACAACAGCTTTTTCAGAGTTTTTGACAAACTTATCTATGCAACTTCAATAAATTTGGCCAAGTATCATGAGGGGAAGCAAAATGTGCACCCTTAGTTGCATTAAGAACTCAGAAATAGTTAATGAGTATAAAATATATACCAAATTTTAATACTAAATTACTAATAAAACCAGAAATAGCTGGTTTAAAATGATCTAAGATTAAAGCAGAAATATTGAAGATAAAGGACAAGGCAAAAAGGCATTAAAAATGTACTTTCATGATCAATTACCTTCAAACAGGACTTAAAGAAGAAAATCTGATAAGAAAAATTTGTGAATTCTTATTTCTACATAAATTATCGTTGAGAAGCAAACACTGACAACTCTTTCCAGAAGTTTGCTGCTAATAACTCAGAGTGTGACAATGAACATGAGAACTCATTAAACAGGTGAAGTGCTTTAAACAAGTAGAAAAATGACTGATATTACAGGTGATGATATTTTGATTGAAAAAATACTCAGATTATTTACACTGCAGTTATTTGAAGCGTTAAGCCACAGAACAGTGATTCTGAAATAATGAAGGCTGAGAAGTTTTAAACATTATGGGAAAAGCCTGTAAACTTATTTTTTAATGTATAAGAATCATCTTGCCATTTAATGGAGGGTTTAGTAAGCACTTCATACCAAATACAAACTGATCTCAATCAATATGACTGACACTGCATAAATAGTCCGTAAAATTATTTTTACTAGACAATACAAACTTCTTTTCCTTTGCTGAGGTAATATACTGCCACTATCAAAATTAAACTTTTTTCTCCACCACTTTTTTACTTATGACATAATTTCACTAGTCTGGTAATTTTTCTTGCTTGTAAAACACAAAGGGAAATTCAAAATCATCCCACCATGACAGCTATAAATTTTGACCTTAGGAAATGTCATCTCTGTTGCAGCATTAGGTGTGAATAAATCTCATTCAACAGCTAAGCAGTGAGTCAGAAAATAGATAAAGTAACAGTTCCAATCTCTGTATCCCCAGTAAGCGAAAATCAGAAAGACAAAATCCCCTAAAAAGGCTGTTTTTCCACACATAACTGTGACCACAATGCTACAGATATACATCCCCCCTATGCATTCGTGATGCCTGCAACACCATGGGAAGTGGCAAAGACTTTACCTGAGGAGGAAAAGGATGACTATTCCCATAAAGAGCCGGGGGACAGTATCAGATGTCTCGCATAGTCTTCCCCACGTTTATTTTCACTAAGCACAGCGAGTCCCTTTGCATTGACCAACAGCCTTTTCCAGAAGGCAGCAGCATCATCACTTTGGGACTGAGAAGTCACGTGTTTTCTGTCCCTCTCTGTCGAACCTTTGCTGTCCCTAACACGCAAAGTCCCACACAAAGGCCAGAGTACAGTCAGACCACACGGGGCTGTTATTCCCAGGATCTCACCAGCTGAGGGACCTGCGAGCTGAGAAGGCCCTGAGCACCATGCAGAATTCCTGAGACCCTGATCCACCAGGAAAAATCATGGATGCAAGAACAGATTGCAGAAGACAAGCCCAGTCCAACCTGCACTCCCCTTCACTTTTAGCTCTAAATCCAGCAGGACTGAGCAGCTCCTGTCTGCACGTGGCAGATGCTTTTATTGTAACCTCCTGCATTAATCCAAGTGAAGAGGACACCATTCCCTAGTAATAATTTTAACAAACCCCCACCCTAGGTCAGAACGAAAGAGGGAAATATTTTCAGACACTGCCTGCAGGTTTGGTTTGGGGTTGTTTTTTTTCACTTTCTAAAGAGTAATCCTCAAATGTGAGATAAGGAAAAATCATCAGACAGGCCTGGTGATGAAATTACCTGTTACACAATTAGCTGTCAAGAAAGTTGCTTAAGCAGAACTGTATCTGTTGCTGGAACAGAGGCTGCAGCACTTTGCCTGCAGCTGAACTGACTGCTATCAACTGTGCCTGAAAGATGCTTTTCCCTTACCTTTGATTAACATAATTCATGATTCAAGTTGAATGTTAATGTTTCCAGGACGCTGAGCTCCATCACCATCTTCATCTTTTTGTCTTGTCTCCCTGACTTGCCAGACAAACATGATCTGACCGTTCAGCCAACTCCAGATGTTGGTCACAAATCTGAACTGCCAGATCAATCAGACCTTGTGTTACTTGGAACTGTGCAACTAGATTTGCCAAGGACGCTAGGGATAGAAAGAATTTATTTCTCCCTATCCCAGCCACTCCACATGAGCACAAGTAACTCCTTATAATTCCAGCGCACCGGCAGCAAACTATTCCTCATTAAAAATAACACAAATCAATGTCTGCCCTTTGCCTCTGCAGTCTGAGGCGACGGACTGGAATGAAAAGGGAAATTTGAGCCCCGTGCAAGAAGAACTTATTAAAAGCTCTGGAGAAACACTTAATTTCTCGCACCCTTCTGATACTCACATCAAATTCATTCAAAGCGGCAGCCAGCTCTCCTATGCCGGTGTGGCCCTTGTTCTCATCGGTGGGCGAGGTGGCCTGGGCAGCGTTGGAGATGCCAGCAATCGCTTCCTGCACCTGCTTGAAGACGTAGTCCCTGTTGGCCCTGGTGGCCGCGACGTCGGGGTGGCGCAGGAAGGCCTGGGACGCCGTGTACAGCATCGTGGCGTTCTTCTTCAGCGCCCCGCGCGCTGCGGCCATCTCATCCCTGCAGTGGGGGTCCTTCAGCTCCTAGGCACAAACACAGGAGTGCTCAGGGAATCATGGAATGCTTTGGGTTGGAAGGGGCATCAAAGATCATCCTGTTCCAACTCCCTGATGTGGACAGGGACACTTTCTACTAGCCCAGGGTGCTCCAAGCACCGTCCAACCTGGCCTTGGACACTTCCAGGGATCCAGGGGCAGCCACAGCTTCTCTGCCCAACCTGTGCCAGGGTCTCACCATTCTCACAGCCAAAAATTTCTTCCTAATATCTTATCTAAACCTGTCCTCTCTCAGCTTAAAGCCCTTTCCCCTTGTCCTGTAAATAGTCTCACCTCATCTTCCTTATATGTTCCCTTCAGGTACTGGAAGGCTGCAATTAGGTCAGCCCAAAGCCTTCTCTCTCCCAGACTCAACAACGCCACTTCTCTCAGCCTTGCCTTTTAGTTCAGGTGCTCCATCCCCCTGCTCATCTTGGTGGGCTCGTCTGGACTCGCTCCAACAGCTCCATGTCCTTCCAGTGCTGGGACTCCAGAGCTGGAGGCAGCTCTGCAGGTGGGGTCTCACCTGAGCGGGGCAGAGGGGCAGAATCCCCCCTGCCTGTCCTGCTCCCCACACAGCTTTGGAGGCAGGATGTGATTGGCTTTCTGGGCTGCAATTTATAATTTATAGTTGTAAACGAAAGGTTTTGTGTTAAACTGCACGGCCTCAGGTACCCATGGATAAACACCACCCAGTGGATTGGCAGGGAGGGAATCAAGGACAGAATCCCCCATAAACTACAGAAAGAATTCCCCTCTTGCCTAAGAAAGTCCAGCCTTTCTGTGCAGCCACAGCTTTATACTCTGCTCACAGTATCTTACCAAAGAGTCTACACACTCCCCTTGTGGAAAAACCCACAGGAATTTTATATAAAATGTTCAAAACTGCTCTTCTTGATCAACTGGATTTGATCTGCTGAGTCCATAAAGGCAACGTGAGTGCAACAATCCTGCTGCAGAAACTGCCTTATTTTTCTTAGCACTATAGCCATGACCTCTATAAAATCATCTTAAATCATCTTTTAAAAAAGTATCAAAATGAAAATATTACAGAGAGGAATACGGTTTTAGTTCTTAAAGAGACAGCAAACATGCCTCTTGTTACTTTTAGCCTTTCCTTCATATTTTGCTCCATTCTTCATATCCTGTAGTGTTTGTATATTTAGTATATTATAACATATACTTGTTTTGTTTCCCCTGACAACAAGAATCAGATACTGCACAATATGCTACCAGAATAAGATGGTACACTATTATTGTTAGTTGATCCATTTTTTTTTTTTAATTATAGGGTATATCATACCATCCTTGAAAGGCTTTCAAATGTTAGTTAAGATTAGTCCTAACAACATCCGTAAGGAATAACAAAACATTATTACTTTTATTTCAAAACTATGAACGAAGAAGTCTGGAGAGCTGAATAGTTTATGTTGACACACACTGCAAACATTGAACAACAAGCCAGATATTCTGGATTGACTAAGTGACTAATTTCAACCACACATGACGGACAGGCATCAGTTTTCAGAGAGAATTAAGTTAAAACTTTATCAGGCTACAAACCAGAAGACATGACAGGAGAATGTATGAACACCTAAGCAGTAAGTTCTAATGGTGCCAAGATTTTCCAGTTATATGGAAAACTTTACTGGAATTATAAAAATGCACCTTAAGAGGCAAGTTTTAAGAGATTTATAACTTAGATTTTTGTCATATTTTCATACCTCCAATAAGAGCTTAAAAGATATAACCCTTCACCAGCTTTCAAATTTTTCTCTTTTTCCCATGTTTATAGCTTTATTTCCATAGGGGAAGTGTCTGAACATACAGAAAGAAGAGGCCTGTTCATACAGTGACTAGGTTTTACATTTTTATCTTATTTCAGTATAACTCCAAAAACGCTATTTTTCACTTAAAAAAACCCCACACAATCATGATTCAGAAGTAAAGTGCCACTACTGCAATTCAGAAAATAAGGTGAATAGGCAGATGACCATGGAAAGCCAGCCTTCCCGATGCAGTGTGCCATGCAGTACAGAGAAGACTCATCCCTGCATTACTGGTGACATTCAAACCCAACTGGAGCTGGGGAGACCTTATAAAAGTCCACAGTGACAGCAGTGTCCTAAAAGGAACAGTGTTCAGGAGAAAGTTTGCTTCACTGGGAACTTGTACAATGTTATCATGACTTTCTGGTCCTTTTTTCAGCTGCCTTAACAACGAATAAATGGAGTACTTGGCTTTTTAAATATCTGAAAATTATTAGCAATGGTTTCAAACACAAAGCAGATTTCTGCTCCTCATGAATTTGAATTGTACTGAACTACCCAAGGAGCTCGTGCTTTACCAGCTGGCACAGTGACCCGAGATCTGCATAGGTTAGAACTCAATGGGAATAATCATCTAACGAGAACCATCCTTAACCCCCTGAATCACTTGCCCTTTCACTCTTCAATCTGTTATTAACTGAAGCCGCTTGGAAAATACTCTTAAAGAAGCTGCACTTTGGAAAAGCTCCGCCAGATCAAAAAATAATCAGTGTGACTAAATTACAGGCCACGACACAGCACTCGTCATACATTTAAACCCGGGCTTGGCCACGGAACACAAACCTTTAGAAGCAAGCCGAGCCCTGCTGCACTCACCTGTTGCCTTCTGGCAGCCACGTAGTTGAGTTTGACCATCTCCTTCCCAAACTCTTTGAAGCGATTCGCCAAATCTTGCTCGTTTGTTGCGTTCTTCACTGCTTCCAGTGCTTCCTCCACCTGCAACACAGCACCATTTCACTCCAGGGGTGCTCCTGACACAGCCTGTAACTATTCCACCCAGTGCTCTGTGAGATGGACCCAATTTGGCTGTTACATCCATCACCCTACGTTGGCTTGACAGTCCCACTAACTTTCATTAGATTTCTTTAATAGAGCAGCTGTCACTCTGCATTACTGCCCATTTACTCTGTACAACAACGTAAAAGGCACAGCTGTATTCATTTCTCCCCCTCACACTTATCAGATGAGATATTTAGTATCTGTGGGGTTTAAAAGAAAATAGGTATGTTCTTAATGTGTGGTACAGGCTTTACGGGGAAACAAAGGGAAATTACGAATTCTGGACAAGAAATAGCATTTAATAAGGAAACTCAAACTTACCATTAATATTTAAATTCACCCTGATAAATCCCAACCATTTTTGTGGAATAAATGACTGCTTCAACCCAGAATATATGTCTTATTTATTTTATTCTCACCTCTCAGCTTTCCTGTCTTGGCTATTTAACACACCTGCAATTCCTCACTCATGCTGAGCAGGCAAAGATATAAAACCCCAGTTGTACCAACAAGTTAATCCACCAAATCTAATGTGAATCTTTACCTTATGCACAGCAAGGAAAAAAAAAAAACATCTGAAGGGGTAAAATGCTCTTTTCATGCAGTAAGTAAAGGAAACTTCACTGCGACTAAATGGGAACTCAAGGTTGTATTGTTCTCCCTCACAAGATAAAAATGCAATTCCAAGCATAAGGATTGAGAACTGAAAAGATTCTGTTGATCCTTCTTCCTGAAGCCCATTGCTGCAATTCATGAGAACGAGGGGAAGATTTGTTATGTACACAGAGCAACTGGGATGGGGACATGGGCCTGTGCAAGAGCAGGCTTGCAGCTCTCCCAGTGCTAATGGGGATCTCTAAATTCAGCAGAAGCCACTGTCCAATAATTTAGAAAGGTACAATTATGTGCAGGACCTGCCTTTTTAGTGCTTTAGTTGCTCCATATTTCCCTGCAGGTGAGAGAGAATATTTTCATTTTGAGCTTTTCCTCCTCACTGCAGATTTACAAAATCGCAGGGCAATGAAGTAGCAAACTCATGCATTTCTATTGGAAAATGCATAATTCAAGCACATAAATTCATAGTTTATAATTTCCAACATAACAGCTAAGTCTGAGACTCACAATCTTATCCACAATCTAAATTACCTCTTCCTCGACTCTTAAAAAGAACAGCAATTTTTAAAAAAAACTAGCTGACTGCCTTACCATTAACACAAATTACAAAAGCCTCACTCTGTAAACTAATTTGTTCTCGAATTTCTTGCAAAAAATATGAACCTTTTCCTTTCACATCAAGAAGCATTTACACTGAACTACCTGAAATTGTCATCTTTAATATGTTTGCAATGCCAAGCACAGGCATGGCAAACTGACACATATTTCCCTAAGTCCTGCCAGCTCCACGATAAGTAGAATTGCTGAAGAATTTGTTATAAATCCACTGTGATATCAGAAGCTGCTGATCGTACTCTATCACGTCACTCAGGGCTCAAGCCCATGCAATTCCAAAATAAAGAAACCAGTTATGATTAGTATTAGAAAAGACAGGAGCACAAGCCCCTTTCTAGTGATATTTTTATTTGTATTATTATTATAATTTAGTTTTTACAAATTCATATTGGAGCAAGTTCCCAATCACTGAAAAAACACTTCACTCAACTGTACAGATGTGCTCCTCTGATTAACTAGCATGGAGTTCATTAAAATACTCCTCATTCTCTGTGTGCATCATCACATGCTGTATTGGTACACAGGGGTTTTTTGTGAGTTTTACAAAAATTTCTGCAATAACCACTATTGCTAATTTTAGTAATGCAAAAACTAACCTGAAAGCAATGACCAAGTGTCCTTGCAGAAAGCACCTGCATATATCCCCACTAAAACATTAATTAAAATGCACTATTTCCTGCGAAGTCTTTGACGTGCTTTCAGAGAAAACTGATTACAGTCCAACTCAGTATAAATCAGGGTTCAGTACTCTGACATGCAGAATTATTTTAGCTCATTAATTTTATGGTTAGCTTACATCAGTCTTGGAAAGTTACCTTTGAGTCAGTGTAAGATCTGTTCCTTCACCAATTTTGTAGACTATAACCACCTTTTCCCCCTAGTAATTCAATTTTTATTTAAAACTAGTTAGCATTAAAAAATAAACATATTTACAAGTTCAATCGCCAGAAATAAATGACCCTTTTTAACCTGAACATGAAAACCAAAGTTAAGGTCCTTATGTTGAATTTTGCTGAAAAGGCCCAGAGTCTGCTGGCTTTTTGAAAAGAGAATTCCTAATAACATGGGATAAATGCAGAGATTACAAAGCACACTGCCATATGGTGCCATTCAAGTGCTGGCCTTGCTAGGACAAGACTAGGAAAGGAAAAATTAAAAGGATATTTGAGAGAGACCCTGCTCACTCTGCACACAACCAGGGCCACGTGCTGACAGCTACGAGAGCAGAGCTCACTAGAACCTGTGCCCAAATATCAGTCCTTTTCCTCCTGGGAACTGCTTTCCAACTGGAAAAACAGCTGAATTTGTTGAAATACGAATTAAAACAGGAAAAAAAGCCCCCATCTCCTCTGCTAAACTCACACATGCAACTCCGCAGGCTTTAAATAGTCTGTATGGGATTTTCTGCACAGGTTTTTGTTGGTTTGTTTATGCAGTAATAGCTCAATAACTAAGGGAAAAAAATTCTCTAGTTTCAACTTCAAAATTCTTTAATACTCCTGTAGAAAAACATGAATGGTGGCAGCCAAAAGTGAACACAAACTCATCCCAAGTATCTGGCAATGTTTAATTCCTCTTCGTTCTATTTTCCCTCTCTCATGACTGATCAGACAGTTGTACTATCGTCTCACTCCAAACATTCAATCTTTTGATATATCCAAAAGTCATGGAGACCAAAAAAAAAAAAAAAAGAGAATTTGATAACTAAAGTCTCTAAACTCTGCCACCAGACAGAAATGCTTGGTAAGTATGGAGGGAGCGAGATGGGAGAAGATGGGAGGTGAGCAAACGCTTCACTTCAGCTCAGAGCTATTGAACAGCCAAATCAGTCTGGTCACTGAAGACACATGAAAAGTTTTAAGTCCTCAAATATTAATTTCTGCAAAATTAGGAAATGAATGAGGCTAATACAGAAATGTGTTGCATCCTCTCTGCCATCGGTGAGGAGGAAGAAACATGGACAGTTATACCCATACCTGATTTATAACCCATTTGTCTACATTCAAGGCACGCAAACCACGCAGAGGACGTGAGGAACACCTACGATTTTGAGGTGGGACAGAAGCCTCATGACATCAGCCATGTCCGCCAGGATGAGGAGGCGGGTGACAGCGGAGAGCAGGGCACGGGCTGCCCGCACCATGGTGCCCCTCTTCACCGAGGAGCAGGGGTCATCGGCGAACTCTGAGGAGGCAATCCGCATCGTCTCCCCTGCATGTGGAACACAAGGACAGGTCAGGTCTCAGCCTTGGGTTTGGCTCGTTTAGGTTTTTTCAGAAGGCAGAAACGCTAAATAAACTGGGTGGTGTTAGGGGAAAAAAAAGCAGAGAGTCACAGAATGGTTTGGGCTTGGAGGGACATTAAAGATCATCTCATTCTACCCCACTGCCATGGGCAGGGACACCTTCCATAGCCCAGGTTGCTCCAACCTGGCCTTGGACACTTCCAGGGATCCAGGGGCAGCCACAGCTTCTCTGCCCAACCTGTGCCAGCCCCTGCCCACCCTCCCAGCCAGCAATTCCTTCCCAATATCCCACCCAGCCCTGCCCTCTGGCAGTGGGAAGCCATTCCCTGTGTCCTGTCCCTCCATGCCTTGTCCCCAGTCCCTCTCCAGCTCTCTGGGAACCCCTTCAGGTACTCTAAGGCTACAATTAGGCCTCCCCAAAGCCTCCCCTTCTCCAGGCTGAACAACCCCAACTCTCCCAACTTGTCATTGCAGATCTCATGTTAAACCAACAAGATTTTATATTAACCACAATTTTTCTGTTGTTAAAAACCAAAATAATCCTGTCTGTCTCTAGTGCAGAAACTCAGAAGAAAAGTACTTCTAACATGGAATTAAAGCATATTTACATTGCTTTTAAGACCATTATATCAACATTCAAAAAAAAATCCCAGATGGCACCGCTTCCCCTAAGACAAAGCAAATAGATGGTGAGAGAATAAGACAGGCACAGTGAATAACTCCCATCAGAACTCTTTTCCTTGTTATATTTACCATTAGGACTGTGTGTTCACATTCTAATTTGTCTGCAGTGGATCTTGGATGATAAGCTGATAACACACAATTTGAGTAGAAAAATTCCAACAGCACATTTCTAAGGCTACACGCCCTTCTTGGCTTTCCAAAACGTTGGCAAAACTCTCCAAGGCAAGGCAATGAACATAAAATCATTGTCAGATAAAGGGAAAACAAAACAAATTCCTAAAGATGCTTAAGTGTTACACCTTTCAGCATCACAGAGTTGAAGCTCTGGGCACCTGAAGAGGAGGAGGAACACACTTTGCTGCCCCTGCCTTCCCAAAAATCACAGAAACAACGAGCAAGGAACTCTGGGGCCAAACAGAACCATATACAAAGACACACATACTTCAAATCAAACAGTTATCCAAAAAAATTATCAACAAGTCTTGGCTGAGATTGTGCTAAAAAATTGAGAATGCAATGTTTTTGGTTTTGTTATTTTTATTTCCGAATCAGTGACTCGAAATATTTCATGCAAAAGGAGAGGTTGAGCCCAACCACAGAAGAGCTGAGAGTCCAGCAGGTGAATAAGGGTTAGATGCGAGTTTCCTACCCTGTGAATTTGATCCCAGTGTATGAATCCATCTAACCGATGCCAACAGCTGGGGAGGCATCATCGTCCCTTTGCTTATTTATGGTTATTTATTTGGTTATATTATTTCCTGACTGAACCCAAAGGGATACCCAAAACTGCCTGAAATCCCAGCAAGCCTTTCCCTAATTTAAGCTCTAAGTCAGATTCAGATGAGATGAAGTGATTCTAAGCATCCAGAAACACAACTTTTGTATGTGAAAACACGGAATTTTAGGTCTATTCAAGAGGAAATGGAAGCCAAAGCAAGATCTGGATTTTGGACTCAGGTGCCCGCAGAGTAACTTCCTTTTTGGTACTGAGGAGATTTTACCATTTTCTGGCAAATTACCAGTCTGTAGCTTCAGAGAAATATTTATATTGAAACATGAAAGAAGGAAATAATATTTGGTAATTGGTCAGTGGCACCAGGAAAGGAAGCAGGAAAATTATCCTCTTGACTGTCCAAGGAGATACCCCCAGGAAAAAATTTGAAAACCAGCACTGGTGGACAGAGGGAAAATGCATGGAGGGTCAAAAAAACCCCAAAACCAAACAGTTAAAAAAGTGTGGATAGTTTATTTAACCTGAGAAAGTTCAAGTGATGTGAAATAAAACTCACAAATAATTCAGCAGAAAGCATTAAATGGACATAATCAAATATGCAAATAAAAAAGTATTAGTAGGAAAGTTCACAGCAGGTTGTTTAAAATTTATAAAGATCGAGTAGTTCATAATTTAACACCTAATAGCCTGGAAAAGTGGTGGTTACGGGGAGCAAGCTGATCTGTCTCAGTGCCAATTAGCATATTTTAATCCTTGTACAGCAATGGTATCAAACCACTTTTGGGCCAAAGGTAATGCTGGAGCTTCAGCTGGTCCAATTATTTCTTCAGAGGAATCTCTTTATCTGGAAAAAGCCAACCCTACATCAAGTTATCCATTTCCTTCCAAATTCATTTCAAGTTGTTCTGTAATCTATATTAAATTACTCTCAGTGAGAATTAGGTCAATGCAAGAAACAGACATCTGAAGTCATCAGGTCTGTTCCCTGCCACTGCAGTCATGTCATGATATAATTAATAATCATCTTAATATGATAATAGCCACACTCAGACACTTATCAAGCTTCCACCTTAGACACAGCTCAGACATTTAACCCCAATTAATCCTATGTGAAGTAGGAAACTGGTTCCAAAATGAACTCCAGAATCTGACAGGTTCTCTCCATTAGAAACACTTTAATACCACACTGCCTGTATTTATAATTTATATCAATTTCTTCTTGTGCCCCATTTGTCCTTCAATTTCACTAAGTGTTCTTCTCCCACCCTTATTCCTACTGTCGCTAACCTTTTCCTGATATCCAGCCTAAACTTTCCCTGTTAGAAAGTGATTTAAAAGCAATCTAAAATCCCCTAGAACGTTCAGCGGGGAAAGCCTGTATTAGCTCCATGAGAAATGCTCATCTGAAAGAAAAAACAAACAAACAAAAAACAAATTAAAACCAAAGTCAACCAAAAACCCAACAGTGAAATTCAGCTTCATTCCCAAATTTGAATTATTACCAAGCAATACTTGCAGGGAGAGTGCACAGAGGATGGAACCAGGCTCTTCCCTGGGGTGCCCAGGGAGAGGAGAAGGACAGTGGGCACACACTGAGGCACAGGAGGGTCCCTCTGAACATCAGGGAACACTTTGTCACTGTGAGGGTGATGGAGCACTGGCACAGGATGGCCAGGGTTGTTGTGGAGTCTCCATCCTTAGAGATATTCCACACCTGTCCTGGGCACTCGGCTTTGTGTGGCCCTGAAGGGGGTTGGACCAGAGGATCTCCAGAGGTCCCTTCCAAGCTTAGCCATCCTCTGACTCCATGGACCTGACAACAGCCACACAGCAAGCCACATTTCTGCACCGGAGCAAAGGCTAAAAGATACGTCCGTGGTTATTATCTGGCTTCTGGGATCTTGAGAAGGTTCCAACCTACAGCTGCCACCTCCCAACACCACAGTCAAACCACTTCCTGTGCCCGGATGGGATTTAACTGGGGGACTGACCCCAAGTGTCCCTCCTTGAGGGTAATGCAAAAACCCTTTTCCCTCAGATTTTCAAACCAAAACGTTACATTTTGGATATTAAATCCAACCACTCAAAAGAGCAATTAAAGATGTCTTTGCATGTATTTAACCAGAATCGCATGCACATAAGAACCACCACCTGGTAACCTGGGTGAGGTAACTCATGCACTACAAGCTCAAAGACTGCTTTCAAAAAGGTATCAACAGCAAAGATCACCAAAAAAAAGGCTGCTGGCACTTCTGGAATCATAAAGGCATGAATAAAGCAAGGCATGAACTAAAGCTTTTAATGGTTAACACACAGAGGAAAAGTCATTTTTCCAAACCCTTGGAGTGCTGGTGAAAATAGAGATAGAAGACAGGCACAGAGCAGCAATGCAGAGAACAGCTCTCATCAGTAGGGGATGCTGCCAACACTCCAAACACCTGGAAATAATTAGCAGAACAATGACAAATTGATTGGATGCACCACTCCTGAGCAGTTCTCAGATGGAAGAAATTAATAAGCTGTCTCCTAATTAATCAATCTCTCTTAGATTTTGGTTTTTGTTCTACATGTCCAAGATTAAAAAGACGTGACAACCGATCCACGATCTAATTAAAGAATTTTAGAGTGCTCTCCTTGTAATTAGAGCAAAAGCATTGTTGTGAAGCTGTTCCAAATTATAATAATACACAGACCCAAACTGAGCTGCAGATTCCAGACTGAACAGTGACGATGATACTAAATGATGATAGGAAAGATCTGAATAACCCATAATTGCTAATAGTGCATATTAAAATAGAAGAAGCAGGTTTTTAATCCTTTCTTCAGAGATGCTGTCTCATTATTCAAACAAACTAAAGCAAACCTTTCAGGATGCAAAGATCTGCAATTTTAAGCCCTTTGGACTTGTCTACAAACTCACCAAGCAGAGCAGGACCACCTTCTGTCCAGCCCAGTTGACATGTCAACACTCAAGTTTCTGGTCTTGCATGATTGGTTTCCCACTGTCCATATTCCCCCTACCTTAATAATCATATTGATTATTTACCCCATCTCTTAAAATATCCTGTTTTGTTTGCAACACTTTAAAACGCATTCTCCGTAACTGAAAAAAAGTTCATTTCAGTATTAACCTCTATTTGACACTGTTCAAAATGTGGCGTGTAATTTGTACAGTATTTTCATCCTTTATCCTTACTAAATACAAATACGCCTCAAAAATTCAGTTCAAAATTCCAAAAGCTTCACTCCAATGGCTGTTAAATCTTCGCCTCCCTTTTCCTGATGCTTTTCTTCTATATCTTTACTGCCACTTCCCCTTCCACCTGCAGCTGGGATTTTGTTCTCCATCTGTGACAGAATGACCACTGTTCCCATCATATTGATGGATTCCAAGGCCAGAAATTGCAATCCCTGACGGAGCCTGATCTCTTCCCATCGCATTCCAGCTGCTAGAGCTGTGTGTCCCAGGAACTGACTGCACACACAACCTCGTTCCCTTGAATTTTACTCACTTGCCATTTAGACAGAGCGATGGCAGATGAGTCACTCTGCATTTTAAAGAACAATGGGTACCCTTAAATCTAGGATGTGTTTTAGATTCAATTTTCTCTGTCAGATTCAACAACACACCATATCATCCACTTTCTACACCATTAAAATGTGTAATTTTAATTAACCCAACTAATTCTTTCCTGAGGGACAGTAAAAGAGCAAGAATACAGAACTTGTAAGATATTTAGCCACATATCTATGACAATTGAAGACAATTATTCCACAAATGTGACATTTTAGAAAGAACTTTTCTAATTAACAGCCAGATTAATAGTGCATTTGAAACACCAATGATACACTTAAGTACAATAAAGCACTAATTTCATTTCAATTCCAAAGTAAATTGTTTGGGATGTGAGGGTACGTGAAAATTTGAGTCCCAGTGTGTCTGCAGCTCTCAGCTACTCCGCGGTAGCTGCAGAACTGTGACCAGAAGCACACTGAAAATTATTAGAACAGTTCATCACCCAAAAAAGACACTGCGGTAAAAAGGGTTAGGGCAAGTCGCCACCCTTTTGGTAAATTTATTAAAATCTTTCTTGTCAAAAAGGACTAAAATGAATGTAACTGACAAAGAAAAACCTGTGAGTCCTAGAGATTAAAGTCTTGAATGTAATCATTTAATTGGTTTCTGCACAGCAATTCACTGATTTAAAGAAAACTGTGATTAATATATTTGAGCGAACTGTAGCAGGTGTAGAAAGGAAGAACATTTGGAAGCACAGACAATTTCCTGAGAGGGAAGCACTCCAAGAAAACGACTTCTTGGTATCCCTTTCATCCTGGGGCCTGAAGGGACTGACAAATACTCCACAGCCAAGCAAGTCCGAGGGCACATTCCCTCTATGCCCAAGGCACTGTGAGCTAAGCTCAAAATCATAATTAGAATCAGTCCCATCATCCCCCGTTATCACACTAACAAAAAATGTCCAATGAAGAGTTTAGCTGAAATTGATATTTTTGTGAGATAAACCCCAGTTCAAAGGGATGGCATTTTCCAGCAAGGCACGTCTGCATAATAACATTCATAAAACAATCTGTGAAAACAGAAGGAGCATTAAGCTGTCAGCTCCTGGGAAGGACTGATGATGAGATTGATCAGCCCGCTGGATTATCAGCTCTCTGGTTGTTTTAAGGGTCAGGTTTATGTCCCTGATAATTGATATTTTCCCTACACTTAGATCCTACCTGTGCAGGAAGACAGTAAGAGCAGCAGGGACCACCTGGCTACGATTCCAAGCCCCACTGGAACCTGGATTTATACAACAAGAGGTGTTGCTGCCTGGGATCTGAGGAGCCCAGGATAAAGGAAATGGGCACACCATGAAAATTGCAGAGACACACAGCACATTCTCAACATCTCTGTTAAAAATCTGGGGAACAAACACGGCTAAATGTAAAAAAAACACCTTTCTACAACCCCAGGTGGGATAAATGTCAGACAGTTTATGGATTTGAGGCCAAGACAGAAAAAATAACATGAAAAATTTGAACTCAAAGATTGAGACAGGTACTCCAGTGACCAAGCACAAGAAAGGCGAAAAGCAGACCAAGGAGTGCCATCAGCACAGGGAAAGGCTTATGGTAAGAAAAATGAGAGAAAAACAACAAAGAATACAAGGTTTACACAGAGCAAGAGAGCGAAGGTACAATAGCACTTTTAAAGAATTATCTAATTTCTACTATTTGTTCACCGGATTTGCAAACATTGTGTATGACAACCTATATTTGAGACCCAATGCAGTTACTTTTACACCACAAAAGAACACGCCAAGGATTTCTGAAGTCATGCTCAGACCATCAGGCTACATGAAAATTAAGTCAATCCTTCCAAAACTGGGAATTACACTTAAAAATTAATTTTTGAAGACCATGGCAATTTTCCACCAAACCTTGACTTGACGACATTTTAATAACCTAACACTTTATTGCCATTTCCAGTGGGAGTTCACACACACGTGTTAACACCCCTGTGTTAACAGAAGAGCCTGTTATTGATTACACACGTTGCCTCAATGTTTAAAAACTGCAAGAGCTTTGGCGTACAAAGATAAGATACCTGAGCTTCGGACTGTGAATTTACATTCCAGTGCAGGGACCAAAACACAGAGCTGGCCACCCCCAACACAGAGAAAAGCAGAAAACCATGTTATTTACAGTCAAAGGTTCATAAACAAGATACGATTATTAGATTTTTAATGAGGACAAAGAAATGATCCTCAGGGAAAGCCTCTCTCTATTGTCTCTATTAATAGAGAGAAATATGGCTGAGGATGGGGAGCAGAACGAAGCCCCAAAATCGACCCTCCTCCTGTTGCTAATGTAGTTATAAAAATACTCTTTATTTTCTTTTATGGCAGCATCCAGGTTAAGTTCTAGCTGGGCTCTGGCCCTTCTAATTTTCTCCCTGCATGACCCCAAGATATCCTTGCAGCCTCCTGAGATGCTGCCCCTTCTCACCAAGGTCATAAGCTCTCCTTTTTGCCCCAAGTTCCAGCCAAACTTGCTGCTTACACAGACCAGTCTTAAATAAATAAAATTAAAAGCGAATTGAAACCATAAGGTCCAGAAGAAACAGGTCAAAGGGAGTAGGGGTGATCTGTTCTGTGAAGAAAAAACATATATATTTCCTAAAGATACTGTAGAAATCACATAGTATGAACAGAGGCTAGAAATTGACTTATTTACATCAAAACCACCAGAAAAAAATAAAATAAGCTAAGCACAGCTCGAAAGTCAATTGGAACAATTATGGATGAATGAGATTTGCAAACATCCCAGATTCAAAGCAGTGGAGAGTCTAGACTTTTATTTTAATTGCTATAAAAATAATTCTATGTTCCATCAGCACAACAGAAGAGGCTCCTTTTCCATTTTCATATATAAACAGCAGCCAGAATATCTTGCAGATCTAACGTTTAAATATAATTTTTTCTTTGATAAAGGGATTAAAACAGAGAGAACAAGATAGCCGGAGATCAGACTACTCTAATTTGACACTTCTCAGAGGAAAGCAGTGCCTGTTATTTGATTATAACATTTTAGATTCCCTCCCTGTGTAAAGTATTACTGGCCTTTGTAGTATGTGAAAAATGCACTTCCGACACAGACGTGTTCCAAATGGTAAAGGGAAAGGCAATAACTTAAAGCCTTTTATATAGTGACTAAGCATCTTTCAGGATTCAGATATTAAGAAGCGTATTTCAAATTTTCATGCTGTCACTTTTAATATTCCTCTCATCGACTACCACTTTCTGAAGCCATATCCAAAATTAAAGCCTAATCTGTATGGCAGAATGAAGCTTTTATACAACTTTTGAAGTTGGATGAGTGCCATGGAAAATGCAGTCCAAAATAAAGGACGCAGAACAAAACACCCTGCGGGCAAGGAGAGCTGAGGAGGGCGCAAGGAAGACTCCCAGATAAAGCTGAGTGTTCCAAGGACTGTTTATATATTTTAAATTAAATGCCACTGAGTAATCACAGAATCATGGAATGGTTTGAGTTGGAAGGGATCTCATAATCCACCTCATTCCACCTCCTGCCATGGGCAGGGACACCTTCCACCAGCCCAGGGTGTTCCAAGCCCCGTCCAACCTGGCCTTGGACACTTCCAGGGATCCAGGGGCAGCCACAGCTTCTCTGGACAGCCTGTGCTGGCACCTCCCCACCCTCACAGCCAACAACTAATCCCTGGCATCCAACCTGAACCTGCCCTCCTTCAGCTCAAGGCCATTCCCCCTTGGAAGGAAGCAGAAATAATCCTGGTAACACGCATCAGAACCCACCTGAGACCAGTCACAGCAGTATTTACATTTACGTTCAGAATACCTCACTTTTTCTTTTTTTTTTAATTGAAAAAGCACTTTACCACTTCCTTTACAAAACTTGCTCAAAGTTTTTTTGTCTAAGTTTGTCAGTAACTTTTTTTCCTGTGTAATCATCACAACATCACCTGTAATTTTCCAGGCAGTTTTTGAAAGACTGAAAATTGATCGTTCAGCCCAGTAAGGTGGGAAGGACTGGAGAGGTGGAGAGGACAGGACTTAATGGACACTCTTTGGGCGAAGGTTGCCTTTGTAACACAACCCATATTATCCACCAGCTCTTCATTTGGTGGCCCCAGGACACAGCAGAATCCTTTGAGGTGTCCTGGACTGGATGATCCTTTTGGGTCCCTTCCAGCTCAGGATATTCCGTGATTTAAAGGGATGGAACCAAAGCACGAAGCAATGGCCAAACCTCAAACACATCTCCTTGACTTTCTCCCATCAAAAAGCTACTTCCCAACATAAATATCCAGGACAAAGTGCCTGCACTGCTCCAGATCTCCCACCATCAGCCAGCAGGTGAAGCTCTCAGTACCTCTGCTCTGTAAAAAGTGTCCTCAGTGGTGAGGGAAGTTTTAGGGGACACCCACACAGTGTCACCCGAGATCACCTCACTGCCAAGCACGAAGGAATCTCCCTCCAAATACTTTTCATCTGATGGATTAAAATAACTGATTTGCCCCTTCAAAGGATGAATCAAACTTTTCCTTTCCTTTAAGAAAAACAATTTCAGTCCAGAATTTCTGCCCGATGAACGGTGATTTAATTTCCTGCGCTCAGCTGGGATCCAGATGATGTTCCACCAGCACAGAAACCAGAACAGCTTCAAAAGCCGAGCCCGAGATGCTCTACAGTTTCACGGTAACTCTTCTTCTGAGGGGTCAGAGACTTCAGTTCAGACCTGTACATTGAATTAAAGACAGATCCCACGAATGCCAGAAAATCCTCTTGCAGAGCAGGGCTCATGGTTATCTCATTTCATTTAAATCCTAGTGAAGCTGTTTCCCAAATTTGACCCGAATTCACAAATTTCATGCGTACTGATGCTGTGCTGTGAGGGGCGGTGGAGTTAAATATTTACTGCAAAATATGGCCTAGTTACAATCCCTCGAGAGGGATTTCTTTTCTTAACTGTGCTGCATTTCTGCAATCCTTTCTTAAATAAAACCTTCCTTAGCAGCAATATTGCTTCTAAAAAAAAAAAAAACAACCAAGTAGTAATTTGAGGATCTGAGTTTAGAACTCAAGTCAAACATTTCTGGAAGAAACGCTGTTTCTGTAACTTGTAATTTAAAGTATAATTTAATTTTTGATAACTGTCACAAGTTGACATTTTAAAGCAAATTTATTCTTCCCTGATATAAAGCCACGATAGTAATAAAATCTTCAAGGAAGACAATATAAATAAATATAGCTTAAAAAAAGAAAAATTGCCAAATATATTAATGTACATTATTTTTCAAACATATATCACTGCTTTTGTCAAACCTGTCTCAAACTGTCATGTTCAGGCAATATATCAAACACCAACTACCCTTTATAATAAACACACCCAGGAGATATAACTCACTGCCATAAATTTAAACTAACACGAGCTTAACCAAAATATTGAAAAGTGAAATGAATACCAGAAAAGCTCCAGCCAAGGCTGGGACAGAAATAAGTCTTTTGGAAATGGTGCAGAGAATAAGCACAGAAAGTCAGCTGGTTTTGGCAAGAACCAGTTCAAGGCCTCCCCAACAACCTAAACCACGTGTACAGAAAAATCATAAAATCACACAATGGTTTGGGTTGGAAAGGACCTTAAAGACCATCCAGTTCCAACCCCAGGGACACCTGTAGGCATTTCATTTTTCCTTATTTTTAGCTTCCTCCTGAAAGATACAGGACTCATTTTGGGATGACGAAGGGGAAGAACATTTTAGGATTGCATGAAACTTGTAATGGGATGTTTAGAGGAGGAACCAGAGTGGGTAAAAGGAAGGACTGAGATGCTTTGGAGAGGAACGAGCAGGGAAAGGTAGAGAGATGAGAGGATAAAAGGAGCCAGCTGTGGCCAGATTCCCAGATATAGAGATCACGGCATCTGGAAGTTAACTCAAACATCTGCTTCCATGTGCTCGTCTTTGGGAGTGGGGCAAGTGGAGAGAGCAGGATCCAGGGCCCAGCTGTGGGATGGATTGAGGGCCCAAACCCAGCTGCTGAAGGGGTCTACATCATACAAATACAGCTATTTTACACTAACTTTTCTGTTTCATAGAAATATAGAAAGGTTTGTTTGGGTTAGAAAGCACCTCTGAAGGTCACCCAGTCCACCCCTCGAGGGACATCTGGAACTGGACCAGGTTGTTCAGAGCCCTGTGAACCCGACCTTGAGTATCTGTACTGATGGGGCATCCACGACCTCAGTCCACCATCCACAGTCCTGTGTCTCATACAATCAGACAAGAGCAGGTGCTCAGTGCCTGCTGTGTGGTCATGTATATATACATACATATATATATGCACACACATATGAGCTGTGTCTGTGTGTGCATGTGTTTACTGGGAATACACAACCAGTCTCAGCACTGCTGGGAACTGTGGCCACGGAGCTGCTGCAGCCTCAACTCCTGGATTTGGGAAGCCCTGACGCTACTTACCTGTACAGCAACCCTTCGAGATGCTCTCCAGCGTCTGCTTTTGCATCACAAGTGCTCTAAATCATTCCAGAAAAGGCATTTTAATGTCCTGCTGCAGCTAAATTCTCCGGGAGCTGAAGGATAATTAACGGATTGAAAAGGGTCTGAAAGAGGCAGGGCTGGAGTGTTTGCGTGCAATGCCATTTAACGTGCCAGATTTCTGAGGAAGAGCACTGCAAATGTGAATAACAACTGAAGTTGCTTCCACATGGAACAAGCAATTCAAAAATAGATATGGTTTCTCCAATGTTTTTTAACAACATAAAGTTTTCAGGCCGCAGCCCCAGTGACTTGCTGAATAAAAGACTCCAAAAAGCTTTCTGTCCAACAGGCCAGACAAAAAGCAAGATGCAAAGCACCTCAACACAGATGCTATTGGCAAAAATAAAACAGAATATGCTTATTGCACACACAGGTTCTCTCAAAGGACACACCAAGAGTCCTTCTCCCACTAGGCAGGACTGACCACAAGGCTCACTTCAACTTTCAAAAATTAACAGAAGTTTAGTTTGTCTGAAATAGCTGCTTTCCAGTAATTTCTTTCCACAGACACACTTTTTCCTCTGTCAAGAACTAGCAGACACAAACTTCCATTAGCAAAACAAAGAGAAATTGTCATATAATTCAGTGAAAAGGTTTATAAATATACATAGGGAAAACATATATTTAAGTGAAAAGATATGGTTATTTTTTACTAAGAATGATTCTCTAGATTCTAGAGAAAAGATCCTGAATTATCTGGATTTCTCTAGCACCTAGCCCAGGTAAGAAACAAAACCTCAGGTCATTTAGACAAATTCTAAGTGATAAAATATTAGTTTCAGATTCTTTTTCATTATTTTTTTAAGGGCTCTATTATTGCTTCTTTGTACTTGCCAGATTCAACACCAACACCCTACAGTTCTTTCGGTCAACTCAGACTTTGGGAATAACAATCTGTCGGAAAGAGCCAGAAAAACAAGCCAAAAAAAGCCTGAAATAACCATTTCTCAGTTATTACAATAAGAGAAACCTTTTCATATCCCCAACTGCAGACCAACCCCTCAGTTTGAATCCAGTCACAGGGATTCAGAGGTGAAAATATGCAGAAATCAGTCAAAACTTCATCATTCACTTTCTCTACAAAAAGAATTCCTCCCCTTCCCACCTCAAGTCAGAGTTGTGTTTTTACAAGTCTTTTAATGGCTTCTACACAAACACCCTCGTGAAGCAATTGGAGTTCTATATATTTTTAAAATTAGGAAAAAATGCTGCAGAAGCAGCAGAGAGACAGAGAGGGGAAAGCACCAGCCATTAGTTAAATTCTTACTAACCAAATGAACCACAGAGCAATGAACTCTTTATATTTCACATGTTATACCCAAATTACTTCAGGAAAGCTTTTAGATAGCAATGAGTATAACTTTTTTCTCCTTTTTCTTTTTTTTTTCCCCCCAAGTCAAAAGCACAGCAGAGAAAACACATTGGGTAAATCAGGGCTCCTGGGAAGTCTGTGGTGGGTGAGTCTCCCAAACAAGCACATCTAAGGCATAACATGCCACGTAAGAAGATGTTCACACCTTGGACTTGAATGAATATAAAATAAAGGAAGGAAATTTAGTAGGAAAAGGCACAGAATGGACAAAAATAAGTGCAATCAGAAGGCTGGGCTAACAGAACAGGGTGAAGGAGTTTCCAGGGTCAGGGAAGGATTCAGAGTGTGATCTGCTAGTAGAGAAAAAAAGGAAAACAAATGAGGTACTTTAAGTTTGTAAAGGGGGGGAAAAAACAACAAGAAAAAGATATTTGATTTTGATTTCCAACTTTGCACTACAAAACCACGAGTGAAGACGGCAGACAAGAAGGACCTTCCCTGAATATTGTATTAATATATATTTTATTAGCTATAAGTGTCCTCAGAATATCAAAGCCTTTTAATGCCCAACTCAGTCTATGTCCCACCCAAAGGGACCCTTGGCTGAGACAGATTCACTGGGTGGACAGGAATTTTGATACTCCAATAAGAACTACACTTAATAACAAGAGACACCCTTTTCCACCAGGTTCTCTTAAACATTTTATCGCTGCCAGCACCAGAAAACAAACTGGAATAAACTCTAGCAGTTCCTGAAATGATTTTTATTAATACAAGGCTGTGACACATTGTGGGTTTTGTGTTGTTGGTGATAACATTAGCTGCGTGATTGTATTTAATTGATAACAAAAAACCCAAAAGAAACCCTCTACCGACAGCACATCACCCTAAGCCTCAATACTGACTCAAACAACACCCTCCCCTGAGCACATACTTAATCTAACACCAGAAAACAACAACTATGCTAAAAGGAATTACACACCTGAAAGGAACACCACAACCAATATAAAGTTAGAGATGTAACCTGGTGGGTTATGAGGTGTGGTATTTATGAAATGAAGACGTTCACCAGGTAAAATGAGTAAATAAAGGTAGCTATGGGGTAAAAGTGAAAAGGTATAAGGCATAGGATATGAAGTGTAAAGTAACAGGCACAGCCCCACAACGTGACACTGCAAGGATGGGAGTTTGGGAAGGAACTGCTGGTCCAGCAAGGTCTGACTGAAAGAAGATGGGTCAGTCAGGAAAGTTCTCCTAAAACACAAACTGCCTGAACTGGGGTGATGTTTTCAGACCCAAAAAATATTGTGCATCACAAAATTGAGACAGTTGTGAGTGACTGGATGCAGCATCACCGGCAGCAAGGCTGAATGTGTCTCTCTCTGTGTTATAGCGCTGTCACTGGAACCACAAAAGCTTCATTTAAAATAGCATTATGAACTATTAGAAAAACAACTGGCATCTCACAAATGTGTATTTTGGAGTTTGGTCCCACCACCTGAGAGGTGAGGAGGGAACAGTAAGGGAGAAGAGCTTTCATGGGATTTATTTTAAAATCTTCACTGAAAAAGTTTTCTACACTAGTCAAAAGCACTAAGGAAAAACACTGAAAATACCATTTTTAGTGTGTTCCATCACAGAGAAAAAAATTGCCAGGGAAGTTCTGTGTCTCACATGTTCATCCACACTTTCAAGCTTACAGATACAGAATATTCTTTCTCTACAACATGCCTAAATCTGCATGGACAAAAAATTAAGTCCATCTCAACTTTACGCTGTCTTCAAACAGAAAAAAAAACATCAAGAGTTATTTCCTTTCCCTTGACTGAAGAATAAACTTCAAATTGTGGTGTGAAGTTGCATTGACTGTGCTCAAAAAGCAACAAATTTAAAACAACCACCAGCTGCTAGACTAAACCACGTTATTAATGGATGTTTCAGCCACATGCCAGAAACTCCCAGGAAAATGACACTAAAATCAGGCAGTCACCAGCAACAACACAACCAAAGTCATTTAACAGACAGAATAAATTTACAGGAATATGATGTATTTCCTTGTCTTGCCTTCTGCAGCAATCCAGACTTAACTTTCATCAGACCTGAGCCCAATGGACCTGCAGTTCTTGATAGATTTTTGTGTCAATCAGAACCTGAATTTCTCCTCCACAGGGAATTTCCCTCTTCTCTAGTGATCAGTAAAAGCCCAGTTGCATTTGGACACCTGTGCTAAGAGTGTGGCACGGACTGGATTTTTTATTCTTGCGAGTTCTTCTGTAATTTCCTGCACTTCTCAAGCTTTGTATTTTCAGGGTTCATGGTCTTGGAATCATGGAGTGGTTTGGGCTGGAAGAGATATTAAAGATCATCTAGTTCCAATCCCCTCCTATGCTTTCCTTTCCCTCCAGGGTAAGAAGACACAAAGAACAAACATCCCCATTTCCCAGGTCTCATTTGTCTCCCTCTGGGAGATCTTTGACACAGCCCTGACAGGATCAGAACAAACACCCACACAGCAAAGCATTCAATGGCACAGCGACTGGATAATTTCATTTAGATGGGTTTGAATTCTTAAGGACCAAAGCGTTCCCACTCTGGAGTCAGTACTGTATACACAGATACACAGAATTGCACAGGGATGAGCTTTAGGCACAAAATATTTTCATCATGCTCTTTGTGTTTTTAGAACTCAACTTCTTAAAACCCAAACTGTTGATCATCTTCCCACGCTATCAAAGCGGCAAGAACCTTAACCCTACACATTCTTTGCATTCACATTTATTCCAGGGTGTTCTTGCAAACCACACAGTGCTTTTGGTTCACACGTATCAGTGGAAGGCAAAGTCTCCCTGGAAAGAATTGCTGCAGAGAACAGCACACAGCAATGCAGGGCAGGGCACCAGGGGCACCCCAGAGCCACATTTTAGGGTTAGGATGTAATTACCCAAGCTGGAAGTTTGCCAGGAAATCAGCCAGCAAAACACAGCCCTGGGTTCATTAATTGATGTCATGGAGCAAAACATGTCATTTCCCATCTCACCAGGGCTGGGCTCCTTCACACAGCAAATGATGGAGTCTGGGGCCTTCTGCTCTCCAAGCTATGGAATCATGTTGGGCACCGCCAAAAAAAGGCTGCTCCACTTTTCTGACAGGCTTTTACAGTGTTGACAAAGATGAATGTCTGTATTGCTCTGTATAATACATTTTAAAAACTCATTTTTCCTCTCTGCGCCCTGCAATGTTTGTGTTTTTTTTTTTTTAAATCTAAATTAAAAAGCAAAGAGTAAAAGTCTTATTGTCAATTAAAACAGCAGAAATTCAGTCTAGATAAGAGACTGTGCAACAATTTAGGTTGATGATTCAGTAGGAGGCTCCTTGGGAGAAGCTGAGTCAGCATTCCAGACCCAAGGGGAGTGTTATAAATTCAGAGAGAACACGGGCACTCGTGTCAGCACTGAAGATGCTGAACTAGAATTTGACATAACACAAAATAAGTAATGTAAGCAACGGGAAAATGAAGGGGTTGACACGTGAAAATTAATGCCAGAACAACCAGGCATCAGCACAAATTCTATATTAAAAAAAACCCAAACAAACGAAAAACCACCATCACAACAACAAAAACCTACCCAAAAAACCTACCCCCTCTCCCAAATATTGCAATATCACTGAACACAGAGTATAGAGCAAGAACTTAACTTATTCTGATGTACTGACACTTGAATATTTAGGAAAAGCCAAACCACAGAGGAACAGGGAAAGAGTGAAACCAAATGTAGAGATAGTGGAGAGGAGGGAGAAACAGCCTCAGGATGGCACAGACTGGAATATTCACTGCTCAGTGCTTATGCAGACAGAAGTTTAACCCTGCCTGCTCGTATGATCACTACAGCCCAATTTTCACCAGCTGAAAAAAACATGAGTTCTGGGGGACTAACTCACTGAAAATCAGTATTTTATGCCCAAGCCCTTTAGACTCCTTTTGAAATCTCAGCTGGAGATCTGTCAGGCTTGTTCTAAAACCCAGGGCTGATGATACTGGCAGATGGTATCTTTATATTACAGGATTTACAATGGTATAAACCTGAAAGGTACTTAGTTCTGCTGCAATAAAGGTAATTACAATCACTAAAAGGGAAATGCTTTGTTATGGACATGTATTGAAAACACATTTTTCTCCTATCCCACAGGTGAATTGAAAGCATCTGAAAAAACATTTTACCTTCTGAAGGATATTTGTCAGATGGTATCATAAATACCCATTTATCTTTTCACCAACACCCAGATAATAATTGTTTCAACATTGCTATTTTCTCTGTATTTTCAGGCTTTGGATAATTTTTAATGTATTTCAATATATACTTGAAAGCACAAGTACTTCCATATTGCTGCACTGTTTGGTTGCTAATTGTCAGATTGTACACAAACACATGTGCCAAAACGCTAACTCTACATTTGCATCCACAGGCTTTAAAGCAGCACTCAGCCAAGTTAAAAAACCATGTCATTTTGTGTCACAGCAGAATAAAAAGCAAGCTGGAAATGAAACAATAAGCTTTGGCACTGGGCAACCTGGCTGAGTTACATTAGAGTTCACTATGTGGTGACAGAGCAGCTAAAAGAGAAAAAAACAAATCAAACATCCTTTTAGCAAAGTCAGAACAGTCCTTATACTTATTTCTATTCATTAAGTTATAGCTATTTTAATATTTGAATACCATGCTATATATAAATATTTTTACATATATGGGAGATAATTTTAATTATATTATCAAAGCATCTGATACACTTGTTTAAGAAGAAATCTTATTTTCCCACAAAGCATTTTGTCCCACCTACCTTGTTTACGAACATCTTCTACAGCAGCAACCAGCTCCTCCTTGAGATCCTGGCTCTCCTTAGCAATTTGGTCCCCTTTCTCCAAGAAGTTCTGAGTGGCCTGTTCCACGGAGGCAGCCAAAACATGAGCCTTCTTAGAGCGCCCCTTCTTTTTGCCAGATGGTCCTTTATTGCTGGTGTTCACAAGGGTTGTTACCTTTGGGCAAGAAAAACAAGGGGTTTGGTCGCTTTGAGTGAATAAGCTGGTAAAATGGACAGTGAACACAGAGGGGTCAGAAACCAAGTGTCCCTTGAGAGAAGCACTGTCGGGGACATGGAAGCGGTGACAAGGACATCGTGGCTGTTTTCAGGACATTAAGGTGTGAAGAGCTCCCTCTGCAAAGATCACACAGCTTAAAACTCCTTGGCTTTGTGTTGCTTCCCTATATTTCCCATAATTTGGTGTAAGACCACAGTGTGGTGATCCTACCAGGGTTTAAACAGAAGGGAAAACCCGTTTCCTAAAGGAACTTCTATAAACTGATTAGAAACTTCAGCCACAAACAGCACAGGGGGTACCACAGCTCTTTGCTGGACCAAGAAGAAACCTTGGAATACTGGACTGGGTATCATTGGGTGTTAAATGCACCAAAAAGAGCTCCATTAACAGATCCATTAAAAAAAATAAAAGGAAAATAACAGCCCCTGCAATAAAATCAGTGCACTACAAAGGTAAAGGTATTAAAACAGAGTAGGAAAACTCACTGTCACGTCATCCCTGCTGCAAGAAGAGTGACAACGTGTTCAGAACAGTTTGGACAAAAAAAAGCCTTTTACTATGCCCTTTGTGCTACATTTTTTTGCTCTTTGAGCTAGTTTTTTTTTCTACATCTCATCTAAAAATTATAGACTACGGAAGAATAGATAGAGCTTGAAAACACCACGTGCATGGATGTATTGGGTGCAAAAAAACGTACCCCAGAGACTTCTTTCAGGAAGGAGTCTGTCTGGCTACTGCAAAATAATATTAATCCACCATATGGAGGCTTTTTCCACTGTTTGTAACTAGAAATAATATTTTCTTTATCAGTTTACCCTTGCAAATACTCTTGATGAGATCTCCTGAAGATCCTGTCGTGGTTGATCATTGTTTATTTAAGGATTTTAGGATTTCATAAATAAGCAAACTAGGCTGCCTGTGCAACTTAACAAAAGGAAAGGGTTTGCGCAGGGCATCAGAAGGATGACTGAGAAAAGGCAATGAAACAGTTTAAGTATGTGCTGAAATTCACAAAGGAGACCCAAAGATGAAGAGATTAATGACAGAGCTTTATCTTAATTATTTGGACTTACTGAGCAAAGTAGAATTAGACTGCCAGAACAGCTCAGATGGCTGAGAGATAAGGTCAATAAACGAAGAGAAATCAGATTATTTCATATTAGGTAGATGTAAGGGTGAGTAGCTAAAAGACTGCAATTCAACCCTCGGGTTGGATTCTTTGCTCCTAATTTTACCTACAAAAAAGTTACACATTTATTACCAGCTCACGTGGGAGCAGTGAACTAATGAATGTAGAATGGGAAGAGGGGCCACAATTGTCACAGGATATGATACATTTGTGCCTAGAGCTGGATAGTCAATGAGACATCTCTGTTGAGGAAATTACACTGAATTACTAGTCTGAAATGTTAGGAAAGCAGTCTCTTCCAAAATTAGAATTCCTAGTCAGAAAAGTCAGCCACACTGGGAGAGGGGCAGGGGGAAGAAGACTTCTGATACCACTGACAGAAAAATCCATGGCATATCAGCTACTTTTCCATTTTTAAGAAGCCAATAGCCTATAACTTCATCAAAATTGCATGAAAAAAATGGGAAACCCCCCCAAACCTATTATCCTATTAGTATAACTCAGTTTTCTGGCAGGGCTCTAAAGCTAAGTGGTTTATTTTAAATATCTTACTCCATCTATACTAGCAAAAAGAATGTCTCTGTCAGCTTCTGTAAGTAATGAACGCAGACCTCACCCAA
Organism: Sclerurus mexicanus; assembly: GCA_013396755.1. Taxonomy (NCBI): domain Eukaryota; kingdom Metazoa; phylum Chordata; class Aves; order Passeriformes; family Furnariidae; genus Sclerurus; species Sclerurus mexicanus. Next base: position 742,354 of record VWZF01001296.1, read on the forward strand.
AATTCTGCACAATTATCAAATATATCACTGGATAATTACCATAAGCTCTTTTGGCAACCCCATAATGACCCAGGCTTTGTGATCACACTAGGGAGCCTCGCTCTCTTATTTTATTAAAGAAGCTTCACACAGTCCTAGCACAGATCCCCGCTGGAAAAACAGAACTTCACTAATTAATAGTTCGGTCCCATCCCGAATTAAGGCCTCCTTACACAGCCCCAGAAAGGTGAGGGTGTCCTTGCTAAGAGCAGAACGCTCCATCAGCGTGGATTGCCCTGGGACAGAGGTCACCTGTGGGCAGGGACGCCTGAAGTGAAAGGGGATGGAGCTGAATCACACGCTCATCAAACTAATCCCCAGTCAGCAGCTCTAGCTCACACAAGAACATTCCTGGCTCTGTGAATTAAATTGTCTTTCCCTGCAGATTTCTGAAATGGGTGGGCCAGAAGTTTAAGAGTAGCAATTCTCCCCCTGCTTGAATTGCATTAGTCACTCAAGATTTTCCATAGCCACATTTAAAATATACACATATTGAAAATTTTTGAGGAAAATATTTATATCCCTTTTTTTCAGTTATACTGCTAAGCCTTGTGGTTTCTCAGTGACCCCTCACATGGGACAGATGCCTTATTATTGTGTTTTCATCAGAGGCTGGGTGGTGAAATCACTGAGAGCAGTGCTTTGGAGAAGGACTTGGGGATACTGGCGGATGAAAAATGAGATACGTCCTGGCAATGTGAGGTTAAAACCTAGAAATCCATCTGCATCCCGGGTGTCACCAAAAGCCCAGCCAGGAGGTCAAGGGAGGTGATTTCTCCCTCTCTCCTGCGGGACCTGGAACACTGGCCCCAGCTCTGAGGTGCCCAGCACGAGAGAAACACACAGAGCTGCTGGAGCAGCACCAGAGGAGGCCACAGAGATGCTCAAAGGGCTGGGAGAGCTGGGGGGGGTGGTCACCTGGAGACGAGAAGGCTCCAGGGACACCTGAGAGCCCCTTTTGGTGCCTGAAGGGGCTCCAGGAATGCTGGAGAGGGACAGGACACAGGGAATGGCCTCAAACCAGAAGAGATTTATATTTAGATTAGATATAAGGAAGATTGGGGTTTTTTTTGGTGGCAAGACACTGAGAAGTTGTGGATGCTCCATCACTGGACATATTCAGTGTGAGGTTGGATGGCGCTCTCAGCAACCTTGCAGAAGATGCCCCTGAACACGGCAGGGGGACTGGAGCAGATGATCTTGAAAGGTCTCTTCCAGCCCGAATCATAACTCTGTGATGCTGCAATTTTTAAATCTCAATGACAGAGGCCGTCAGTTTCTCCAAGGGTGGGCAGCATTTATACTTTTCCTCGTTTTTAATAAATCAAAGCAGGCAAATCAAACACAACTCTGCAAACACGCACATTATGAAAACAATCCACACGAATGCTTTGGTTGTGACAGGTGCAATCAAAGTAAAAGGGTTTCTCAGAAACATCATCGATGATTTGCAAAACTAAAAAGCACTGCTTTCCAAAACCCTCCTGTCTCCAGAAGAAGTTTGTTCCATCACACAAAACCAAAAACCACTGCACCTGCCTGGAAAACTACAACTTCATGGATTTGCTTTTTTTTTGGCTTGTTTCCTTGGCATCAGGATGAAGCAGAGACCTATCAAAACACTTTGGGAGAGAAGCAGAGGGGTTAAAGCACCAGCATCAGATTCAATTCCTTGCTAAAACAAGGTAGAAGACAGACCTGAGCTCTGTGTTTGTGACCTCCTTGGCTCTGGGAAGCAGAGCAAACACGTGTGGAACTTTCTGTACTCCTGGTTCTGCACAGCAGAGACCTCCCTTATGATGTGGCTCTCAGCAGGAGCTCACGAGCTGATCCTAATCCAACTGCAAGCTGTGACTGAGCAAAACACAGCAGAAAATGCTTTCAACAATTGCTTCTTCACTCACAAATGAAACAGAAAAGCAGCTACCTTGGATTTTTTCCATATTTTTGCAGAGAAGTAGATAACTTGGGTTTTTTCTGTATTTGTGGTTATTCTCTAGTACCACATAAAAAAATGGGGGTTTTCTCCTATTACACCAAGAAATGTGTGAACACAGTGTTCTCCTGAGCATGATTCAGTCCACCATACAACTCCTTATTTGATAACTGTTCCTCACTTTTCTCTATCAACTTGACTAATTTGCCACTGCCCTTACCCAATAAATCATAACAGCTTACATAATTAACTCTTGTAATTATCTCCCCACGATTAGCACCAGCTGTCTACCTAATTCATAAATCTGAAATCCTCTTTCTCTTCTATACAGCCCTTTGAATTCTCATGCACAAATACACCTTTCACTATCCACACCCAACTGCAGCGCTTTAACAGTGGGTTTTTGTACTCCATCCAGTGTTTGCAAACACCTGCTGGTTGGAAGAATCCATAAATAAGCAAACTATTCTCTCTAATGTATAAATTATTAGCTGGGATGTTAAAAAATGCCACACCTTCCTTCTGGCTGCAAAGTACACGGATAACTCAGGCAACACTGATCAGAGCCAGGATATTTTAATCCAACCTAGCTGGAGGACAGGGAGCTGCTCCAGCTCACATTTCTGCTGCCAAACACTAATTCCTGAACAAATTTGCATATTCCTGTTCTGTCATGATGTACCTTTAGGATGCAATTTAGAGATAGCAACACCATTCCTGTTAATTTATATTTTCCTTATCAGTGCTCCCACCATGGCAAGAGGCTCATATTCTGGCCAAGGTGAATGAATATTATATAAGGCACTTTTAAAGTTCTTCAGCAAGTACTAATTCCCTGTAGAATTTCCTACCACCTGTTATGCCATCAAAAACAAGACAAAAATAAATCACCCCATACTTACTTTCCACCTACAAATCTTTCTGAAAAATTATCAGAAATTTCTACAACTGACACACAAACCTGAAATATGTTTTCACAAAACATATTGTTAATAATAATAACAAAGGAAAAACACAATTAAATGAAAAATCATGGCTGTGTTCCTTCTACAAATCTTCCTGAAAAATTATCCAAAATTTATACAACAGCCATAAAAACCTGCAACATGTTTTCACTGACTCTCCCACAACTGAAACAAGAATCAATATAAATTAAGGTAATAAAATGTCTCCCCTAATACATTTTGCTCTAATGTACAATAAACTACAAGCAAAAACTTTTAAATTCTCCTTTTGTAACAAATTTCTACCGTTAATTGGCACTAAAGGACTGAAGGCAAATATCAATTCCAGCTTCTTTTCTTGTAACTCCATCATATAAAGAGTTACCTGGTAGACCAAAAAGGAGATTATGTTAACATTCCACTCCTGAAAGACAGGAGATTTATATTCCTGAGGTTTCCCATGGATTCACCTGCTCCTGGACGTTATTTGAGGTTCCCCAGACCATCCACTTGCCAACTGGCACCACCACTGGAACCAAGACCATCTCATGAAAGTGGCAGAAGAAGCAACAACACTCATTACAGGACCCCCACTGTGTCTCTAAGCCAATAGGATCACAAACCCTCCCTTTTAAAGACTAAATAATCCCCTTCCTGAACTCAGGTTTCTCCTATCTTGTTAGGATTTTAACAATTCCAGCTTTAGCCAAGCCAGAAAAGCTTCAGCAGGTGTTTAATTGGAGCAAATGCACATCCCTCAGCAAAAACATTGGCTTCACCTGACTCCTAAAAATACCCAATCAGTTCAATGCCTTTAATGCAAGCAAAAGATAAAAGTCAGATTTTAAGATGCTCCTCTCTACTTGTAATTCGCTGTGGTTTCCCTAATTGCACAAAGGGGTTTGCTCCCAGCCAAGCGTGACAGCTAAAGGCGGTATGAAATCCACAGTTTCCCACTGTTTCAGGTTTTTAGGTTACACCAAAGCAAGTTCAGCTGCACCATTTCCAAAATTCATGCTTCTGATTTGTGTTAACATGTCTTCTCTGTCAGCTAGTTCATGGTTATGGGTAAGGCTAGCTGATGATTACACTAAGACGGAAAGAGGAACAAGAATTCTTCCCACATAATGCCGTAATTTTGATGTAGGGGTGACCACCTTAGGGGCCAGGCCACCATCTGGTGGGCACAGCATTGTCTCGGGGAGTCAGAAACGTGGGTTTGAAGCTCCTCAAGCTCAGGAGAGGAGTGAACCAAGCCTTCTTCCCCCCTGTTTGAACACCTTAACATCTAGAACGTTATAAAAGAAGGTGGGGTGCCACAGCAATGTGGTTGGGTTGGAAATGGGAAGAAGGAGCCATCTTCTCCCCCTAAAGGAGGACTCAACTAACTCCAAGCAAACCTGTGGTCTCTTAATCACCACACGACAGAAGTTCCCTGCTGTAGGCTCAGAGTTGAGCATGGAAGTTCTGGAAAGGGATGGGATTTCAAAAAGCTCATTCTTTCACATCTCTCTCACACCATCTTCTGAATCTCTCTCCAAAACACCTCTCCTCTCCTCTCCATGTGTTTAAAAGGAGAACTAATCATATAACTAATCCTGTAACTTCTGCTTCTGAATTCCACTCCAGGAGCTGGGTGCCTAAACGGACTTGGCATCTTCAATCCTTTGAGTCTTCCAAAGCTCTGAATCCAGGATGTTTCTGGGTTTTATATAGCAGAGATTGAATTTTAATTGGAGCAACATTTGGAGATACCAATCCCTCCTGCTTGGGATCCTCTCGCCATCTTCCTTCTGTTGATCCAGTGAGACAACATCACGTATCCACGAGGGAACTTAAAATGCAGAAACCATTAAAGGGAAATTATCTGGCTCCAAATTATCTTATCTGTGCAACTCAGCACAGGTTACCAGGCTCCAATTTTAAAAAAAATATTCCTTTAAACAGTAAAACATGAAGTTCATCTTACCTCAGCTAAAACTAATCAGAAAGCTCAAGTCTACCTGACAATCAGTAAATACAGAGTGACCTCAAAGGGGCCACAGATGTCAACTCCCAGAGCGGTGTTCAATGATCTCAGCAGCCACTGAGCAGTAATTGAGGATGAAGCAATTTTATTTCTTGCATTCAATAACTTTATTTAATGCCTCACAGTTAATAAGTTATTACTAGTGCAGCCCCCCTGCTGACATCTGTTATTTTCCCTGTTAATTAGAACAGAAAATGTCACTGATGCCATAAGTGCCTTTCCCTGGTTTTCTCCAATTTTGCCAGTTTTTAATTTGGGGCAAAACTTTGTTACACTCCTTTTGGATGTAGGAGAAAAGTCCTTATCATCTGCAGTTTGCTGTAAGGATGTGAAGCCCCCAAGAAAAGCTGCTACCAATCTACATGAATGATAAGAAATAAAAAGTCTAAAATGACACCTCTTTAACTATAATTCTTCCCCAAACTGAATACAGAGCTAAAAGCAAGCTTAAAACAGGGGATGTGAGATGTGTGGAATCACTTGCTGTGTATTATTATCACAAAATTAAATCTTGTGGTACACAAAGGGCATCAAAAAGAAAAGCCTACTGGTTTTATATGTTATGTGGGAGAAAATCAGCAAGATTTCATTTCCATACTCAGAGTAATCAGTACTAATCAATCAGAAGGGAAGGCACTTTGTCCTAAATATTGCCAAGTGGATCCTCAAAATCTCAAAAACAAAAGCAACACCAGGAAAACACAGACATCTGTGGCTCAATTAGAACCAAATGCAAGCGTATTTGGACTCCTCATCTCAGGGCAACAAATCCCTTGAGAGCTGTAAAACAAAAAACATGGTGCCAAACTGTGTCCCCTTTAATGAAATGGCTTTATTTCTCCCAGTTCTTCAGCAGAATAAATTCAAAGGGTGCCTGCCTGATCCAAGGAAGATGCTGCATGGAACCACATGAGGGCACACCTCACTAGAGTAACAGGAAAACACTGGTGAAATCCCTGTATTGTTGGATCTCCAGGAGACTGTCCCTGTAAACAGCACACGCTTTTTAAAGTGAAATTCTTAGCTGGTATTTAATGGAGCCATTTTCCTGGCACTTCTTGTTGGTTTAAAAACCTGTTAGCAACCTCAAGAGCAGCAAGCAGTGTTTGAGATGTACCTACCAAGGGAACTCAAACACCAAACAGGCAACAGGTTGTGCTGGCTGGGGTGAAAAAAAAGAAAAAGAATGGAAAAAAAGAGATGGAAATTCCTTTCTGAGGTTCTACAGCTTTTTCTAACCATTTCTGGGTTGTAGACTCCCCATCCCTGGAAGTGTCCAAGGCCAGGCTGAACAGGTCATGGAGCAACCTGGGAAAGTCATTAATGGATGGTCATTAAGGTCCCTTCCACCTCCAACCACTCCACAATCCTATGATTATGCTGAAGGAGTAAAACACCAGCAAGTTTTATTTTCTGCCTTACTACATATTGCTCTGTTTAGATTTTTTTCCCTCCAATGACTAACACATTGGATGAGGGGAAATAACAAAACAATTTCAATAAGCCTTAAGTGGGGACTAAAATAAGCCAGCAGGCAACTTTCCAGGCAGGTAGCAAGACATTTGAGCTTCTCCTGGGCAAAATGATCTCCCCAGGCTTCCAGCAGCCAAAGAGGAGACTCCACAGCTCCTCCAGGGGAAAGTTACTGCTTGTGAACTCTCCCAAACAGCCCCTAAAACAATCCCATCCATCACTAGAAACCCAAGGAAAAGCATTCCCAGGAGTTTGGGTTTCACGCAAGTGCAGGACCGTAAGTGAGGGCAGCAAAGTCCCTCAGACATGTGGGCTGAGTTACTGCACCCTAACAAGTAATACATCTTTTTTTAATGAAAACCTTTCCCATAAAGAATAGCAGAAAACAGAAGCGAGCAATCTTCCCCTCTATATATAGATTAAATCAAAATGCCCCTCAGATGAATGCTATTTAATTTTCTGCAAGTTCTATTTTGAATAGTATGAAGAATAATGAAATTAACTTACTCTTCATGTCTTTTTTTTCTTTTTTTAAGTAACAAACAACTGGGGAAAATAAATTGTTTAAAATTAGTACCAAGAAAACAAAGAAAATACTTCTTTTTTTCCCCAAGAAGACTGTACAAACTTCTTCAAGGCAAAATGTGGACAGGTTAAGGCCAATATAATTACTCTTGTTGCATCAATCCTTATAAAAAATTTAAATGAAATCATAACTCTGCAAAATACATAGAATCACAGAATGGTTTGGGTTGGAAGGGACCTTAAAGACCATCCAGTCCCATCCCCTGCCATGGGCAGGGACACCTTCCACCAGCCCAGGGTGCTCCAACCTGGCCTTGGACACTCCCAGGGATCCAGGGGCAGCCACAGCTTCTCTGCCCAACCTGTGCCACGGCCTCAACAGCCTCACAGGGAAGATTTTTTTCCGTATATCTAACCTAAATTTCCCCTCCTTCAGCCTGAACCCATTGCTCCTTGTGCCATCACCACAGTCCTGATGAAGAGTCCCTTTCTGGCTTCCCTGAAGGCTCTTTCAGATGCTGTCAGGTCTCCACACAACCTTCTCCTCTCCAGGCTGAACAGCCCCAGTTTTCTCAGCCTGTTTTCATAGGGGAGGTGCTCCAGTTCTCTTATCAACCTCGTGTCCTCCTCTGGACCTGCTCCAGCAGTTCCATGCCCTTCTTATGCTGGGGACCCCAGAGCTGGATGCAGTGCTCCAGGGAGGGTCCCACAAGAGCAGAGTAGAGGGGGAGAATCACCTTCTTCAACCCCCTGACCACGCTCCCTTTGCTTCCTTTAATTCTGCTTTAGAATTCCCTCACCGGGGTCCTGCCATGGCAGTCACGAGTCCAAACAGCCTGTTCAGGGACAGAGTTCCAGACACGGCAAAAGAGAACATTTCCAGACACCGCCTTTGGTCAAGCTGGAAGCAAGAACTGGCTTTCTCCCAGGGAACAGAAGCCAGCTCTGTCCTCCTTCTGCTGTTCTAGATTTGTCAGGAGAACAGGGAGCAGCAACATCGTCCCACACAGAACTCACAGCTACTTCTGTCCCACACACTCCACAGACAGAGCTGGTTGAGTAGACATCATTTTTTTTTTCATTGTTTTTTTCAACAAAACCATGAGTAATGCACCAAATAATCCCTCTGCATACGGCACCTCAACCTTCCTAATCACCACAGCATTAGGCATTTGTCTGCCTACCCGAAAACTGACTTTGGCGTTGTGTTCTTGTCCCCCGTGGTAAAGATCACATTGTTTTCCCTCCTGCTGCAAACCCCACAGTCCTTCCCAACTTCCTTACCATCACCACCAGCAGCACCCATTTCCTGAACAGTAACGCAGTGACTCTGGATTAAACTTAAGCCTGTGGTGAAGGAAAGAACAAAATTACAAATTTTAAGGGGAAATAACCTCGACTGGCAGTGACAGCCACGGCAAAGTCTCAGAAATGCAAAAAGAAAAGAATCTGATGTTTATTCCCAGCACTAAGTGGCAATTGGCAGAACAGAACAGCAGGTGCCAAGGAGAAGTTGGTCTGTCTGAAATACAAAGTGACATTAAATTGGTTTTCAACTCCTTTTGGCACAAGCAAAGACACACCAAATAAGCTTCTTATTAAAAACCAAATGCATTAATTAACATTAAATATACAGACTTCAGGCTGTATTTGTAAGAATAAGCAATTTAACAAGGATGTCATCCTTAATAGTATATAATTCCATGTTATATTTTCACAACAATTATCTCAGTAGGCTCTTACTGCTAAAAATTAAAAAAAAAAAGTTAAGATCTTTTCAGTCAGCTTCTTAACAAGCACCTCTAAACTGTGTTCTTTAATTATTAAAAGAAAAGCCTTTAAAAAGGCCAAAATTCTCCAATATAACTGTAACAGAGGAGAACACAAAGCTCTGGAACAGAACTTTCCTCTGCCACTAAGTACTGCTCAGGCAAAAAAGGATCATTCTTCACAAATTCTACTCAGACAAGTTGAAAACCACCCAGCAGAGTCTTTGAGGATGCAGTTTAATTTCTTTGCCTTCAGGGCAGTGCACAGAGTCAGTATGAAAGAAAAAGGAAAGGACTGACCCACAAAAGTCCAAAAACGTGTAAATAAGTACAGCTGAACGTACAATACAAAAGGTTGGAGGCACAGGGGATGGGCAACAGCTTGTAAAAATACTCCCCACAGTAAAACCAAGGAGCCTCCAGAGCCTGGGAATAGAACTGTTCAGATCAGGATCTGAGTGGAAGTGTTTGCCAAAGCAGAGAAGAGGCTTTAAAGGACAAGCATTTAGTCAAATCAAACCTAAAAATCCTTCCCCTCTGCCACCTGAAAGCTGGAACATGGGGCCAAGCACTGCTCCTGCTGCTGCTTCAGGGGGTGTTCACACTTGGGCTGGGTATTGTTTGGGTACTTTCATCTTAATGAATCTCTTGTTATTAACCGTGCTAATTGATTAAAGTTCCATTTCAATATGAATGCGTCTCCTGCACTGGTGCCAGGTGAATTCTCATTTTGCTATTTGCTGTCAACTAGATCCATTATTGAGGAAAGAACAAAAAACCTGATTTTCCTTATTTTGGTTCCAAGTTGTTATATTCCCTTATAGATACAAAGGGAACTACATTTCTCTAGGGTCATAGCTTAACCTCTCTGTACATTCCAGAGTGAGATAACAAAAGGTGATTTTGCTGTTAAATCACCACAGAAGATAATTCTACATCACTGAACACAACCTTCACTAAGATTTATCTATCAAGGCAGATTCTATTATTTGTTATTTATGGGGATTACCCACGGGGATGACAGAATGATGAGATCAGCCTGTAACTGAAACCAACACTTTCTTTATTGCTAATGTATGAAGTTTTGGAGGTGTTACCAGGCTAAGAGAGATATAAAAGGCTATTTATTTTTGATTGTTTTAAAACTCTACTTGAGGCCAGATTTGGAAAGATTCATTCCAGAGCTGTTGCTGGATCCTCTCCTCCATGGGAACAGTTTCTCAGATCTGAAGCCTCCACAAGGATCTTTTTAGGCAACACCACTGGCCCATCTTGAAAAGAAGTCAACAATTTGCATCTGCTGGTCCTGCTACACCAGCAACCAGAACCACACCGGATTTTCCCTGGGCTGAAGTAAATTGTCTTATATTCACAGACTGGCTGAGTTAAACTCTTGCAAAGCCCACCATGGCAAATCACTATGAATTTAAAATCAAGCCTATTTTGCCTGACTACAAACCACACAATCACAGATCGGTTTGGAAGGGAGCTTAAAACCCACCCAGTTCCAACCCCCTGCCTTGGGCAGGGGCACTTTCCACCAGACCAGGTTCTCAGATGACTTAATTAATACACATAACAATACACTGTCAGTCAGCAGAAGTGAGAGCCCTTATGCAAAGATTGGATGTATCACCCCAGTGTTTAGCTACTCCTCATCAAAAATTATGACCTTGCACTCTTTCCATTCAATATGCAAATCTTGGTCCTCCTCAAGGCAATTTTCTTCGGTACTCTTGACATTTAAAATAAAATAATGATAGAAGAAGCAAATGAACTTCCTTACATTTAGTGCAGGACGTCACATTCAGACTATTTCTATCTGTTGAAGCACTGCATTTAAAAATTCAGTCAGAATTGTACTGCAAGCTGGTTTTGCTCTTTTATTCCAACTTTTTTACTTTCTCTTATTACTTTCTGCCTCAAGTTCTCTTATTAAAAAAGTCAAACCTTTCCTGTCCACACAAGTTTTGGTGACAGACTGCTACTAGAAGGTGTTTCCTAACTAGTAACAATAAGAATTGAGAAGCAAATGTCACTCTTACAAATTTCATTTATTTAGTGTTATTAAGTATTTAGTATTTCAAATGCCTATTTTTACATTTGAAGGCCTTTGTGAACTGGTTTCCCATTAAACTTTAGGCTGAATAAATGTGATTTGCTGCGCTGACAAACTGTCAGAAAGGTGGAAAGAGGTTTTAGAATATGTAAAAGCACAAGCCTAACAAAGGTTATTGGGGGGTTTGAGGTTCTGTTGGATTTTAATCCTAAACTGGAAGACAAAATAAGGAACACATCCTGTGGAATCCCTTCTTTATAGGTTTGATCAGTAATACATTATACAGGGCCACTTACTTGTATTCCTTAGAAAACTAAATGCAGCTCCAATGTAATGAGGCCATGAGACCGTATCTGACATCATTTCATTTGAATTCGTAGCTTCACCTTTTCTCAAATCACGCCTCCCAGGAAAGAGGAGAGAGGCTGCTCAGTGCATGTCTTTCAGCCCCATAAAACCATGAGCACTTTGAAAATTCAGGAATTACGAGATCCCCGAAATCTCTGTGCTTTACCATGAAAACCAAGGTCTGCACCAGAGGGACAATGCCCAGAAATGCATCAGCAGGATTACTGAAGTTATTAATTTGTGAGGAAAGTGCTGTTAGCTGACAAGAGACTCTCTAAAGCTTTGACAAACACCTTAACAAACATCTTGAAAACACTATCAATTAAGAAGGATGAGCCTACAAAGAGCAAACATCCTTTTTGGAAGCATTTATATGAAATTAAGAATGGGATTATACACATTGAATAGTAGGAAATGTTTCTTTTCAGGAAGATAAACAGATCTGAGTGCCACAGAAGAACAATTATGAAGATTTACGTTTCCTGGGTGTCATCCTCTCTTATCTAATATTCATCTGAGTATTCAAGGTTTGTTGTTGTTGTTGGTTTTAATAATTTGAAAAACTTTCACCCATGACTGTGAACACAAATTAATTGAAGTACAATTGGGAGGAAAGGTTCCATTCTGAAGCAACTAAATCAACCCAAGACAACCCTCAGACGCATCATCCAATATCGGAGAGGCAGAAACTGCATTAATACATTCAGATTTTTCAGAAGAATTACAGGGGTACAGTACTGCAGAAGCCACTGTTTATTCTCCCCCAAAGGCTCATTTGGAAATTCTAAATTCACACAAAGTTTGGTGTTTGGTTGGGTTTTTTTAGTCATATTACTACAAAGTACATGTGGTAGAATTAAATAACATAAAAAAATTGACAGTGCAACACGAAAACAAGGGGCAAACAACAAACCTTGCCTATAAATGAGTCAGGATTTGCCTTTAAATTACAGATGTTGTTTTACAAACAGAATTCACACAAATACCTTCAACATTTCCTGTATCTGTCACTACCAACCAAACCTGAAGCCTAAATCTACTGTTGTTTTCCTACACGGATAAATGCAGGTGGAAGGTGTTTGAGAGGCTTAAATATTCCCTTTTATTCATAAATTAAACTGGAGTCACAAAAAGGACACCAAGTCAGACAACCTCACAAAATTACCATAGAAACCCACTTACATTTGCTAAATATTTTTGGCCAGAATAGAAATTCAAGCCGTTAAATATTTATGATCTCTTTAATACAATCTGCTATAAATGGGGGGGGAATATTAACTTTAATATTTGATTGCACAAGCAAAGGTTTCACACCTATTAACTCCTTTAAACTGAAATATTTCCTCTTTGACCACAGAAGGCTGTTGTCCTGATGCCTTTTGATAAAATGTGCGGCTCCAGCAGCAGGATGGGGAGGTACCATTGTTAATTAGGCACACGGTGTTAATTCCTGAGCGTTCCTAGTCGCGGGTCACAACTTTGCTCCTCCATGACTTGGGGGCACAACCTGCACGCCAAGATAAAGCCCCTGTTCCAAACCCCGCTGCCACGGGAAGAATGGCAGCTGATTTATCTCCAGCTGATAAATATCCCGATTTTCAAGAAGGAATTAAAGTTGCTTATTAGTCTCCAACTTGAGCACCAGCTCGGGGGGGGAAGCCAGAACTTCCTCCCCAGGAATATTGGGCTCTTTCAGACTAAGTGGAAAGGAATAATTTCTTAGGAGAAGGATGAACTGAACCTGTGCAGTCTCTAAAAATAATAAAAATGAGAAGCTACACGTACACACACTCCAGGAGCACGTTCCCTCTCACTGTTTAATACAGAGGAAAGAATCACCCTGTCAGAGACAGCAGAGAATTTCCAAAGGAAAAGGCAAAACATGATGAAGACTCCCACAATATTTAGCTAAAATTTCATTTCCCATTATTTCTGATTATCAGTCCCTGTGTGAAGACAGCGTGTGGTTGTTTATTCTTGACTCAGGCCTTGATTCCAGCACTTAATAAAAATCTTTCAGCTTTCTGAGAATAGCAGAATCTGGCAATCTTTTCCTTCTTAAAGAAAAATGTTTTGAGAACTGAAGTGAGAGAAAGGTCAGAAAAAGCACTGTAACCTTTCGTGCTTGTTCTATGACAAAAATCTTAACACTATGCCTTGTGTTTGTTCACATCCTTCTTTTTTTCCCCAGGAATCTGCTGAGATTGTAGTCATAACCTTTCACAAACCCCAGAATAATATAACTCAGTAGTAAAGGTAATTAAAATGTAACAGCTAAGATCCCTGGACTCAAGATCTTACACACAGAGCATCTCTGCTCATCAAAGGTCTCCATCAGTTTTCCTGCTTCTTCTTGGGCCTGGGATAGAGATCTTGAAGTGAAATAATTCAGCCTTCAAGTTCAGCAAAGGACACGGGGAAGATACTGGAGAATTCAAGAACAAGTCTGGCATTTGATATATGAAGAAAGTGGGAAAGAAACAGATGGCACAGTATGGATAAAATACACTACTGTGGTAATGAAATTAATCACAACTAAAGCTGAGCACAAAGAAGCACAGGGGACACTTCGCTGCATTTAGGGATAAAATGGGAGACAAACTTCAATACTAAAAACATCAATGTATGCACTGTGAGGGAAAAACAAGGATATAAACCAAAGCTGTCCCTGTTTCAAAGAGGTGCTGGGAATGTCACCACTCGCTGATGGTCAGAAATGCAAAAATATTGAGAAAAACAAACAGGCACAAAACTCCTTGTGGCACCATAGGGGTGGAAGAGGAGTTAAAAACATCTGGGCTGTCTCCTCCAAAGCAGAAGCAGCTCCAGCTCTCTGCCCTCCCTGGCAGTGGCATGGCAGAATCGGCATCTACACGGGTTTTACAGGGCATGAAATGGCAGCAAGCGAGGTTTAGATCAGGTGTTAGGAAAAGATTTTCCACAGAAAGGGTTGTCAAGCATTGGAAGAGGCTGGGCAGGGAAGTGGTGCAGTCCCCAGTTCTGGAAGTGTTCAGAAAACGTGTGGATATGACACTTGAGGATGTGGTTTAGTGATGAACATGGTGTTGGCTTGATGGTTGGACCTGGTGATCTTAGAAAAATCTTAGAAATTAACTCCTAATGACCTTAGCAAGCCATTGCCAGCTTTAACAATTCCATGGTTCTACGATTACCATCCACTGCAAGATTTCCTTGGGAAATCTGCTTTAATGCTTCACTGGTCTTACTATGAGAGAGCTTTCTCTGGTATTTGTCTGCAGCTTCCCCTCTGCAAATGCAGTCCATTATTTCTCAGCCTACCCACTACAAGCACGGAGAACAATTGTCCCATTCCCTCCTCATGTATTTGAGAACTGTTACATTCCACTCCATCTATCCTTCCTTAGAATAACTGCTCCAGTTTGTCCCATCTTCCACAGAAGGTCCAGGTTTTGGAGACTTCTAATCTCTGTTCCCACTCTTATCTACACCCCTTGTAAGTGTTCAAATCTTTCCTGAAACGCAGGGCTTGAACTGGACATCATCTCACATCTTGGAGGGGCAGACACTGATCTTCTCTTTGTGGTGAGCAGTGACAGGACCCAGGGAATGGCCTGAAGTTGGGTCAGGGCAGGGTTAGGTTGGATTTTAGGAAAATGTTCTTCCCCCAGAGGGTGGTGGGCACTGACCAGGCTCCCCAGGGCAGCGGGCACAGCACCAAGGCTGCCAGAGCTCCAGGAGCATTTGGATGATGCTCTGGGGCACAGGGGGTGACTCTTGGGGATGATCCTGTGTAGGGCTGAGGGTTGGACTCAATGGCCCTTGGGGGTCCCTTCCAACTCAGGATGTTCTGTGATTCCGTGATCTTACCTGATCAGTACAGCCCCCCTAGGGCTGAAAAGCAGGGGTGCAATATTTTTTCAGGAAGGTTTATTTCTGATCTACAGCCCGTTTATTAAATCATGACACCCTCACTATGCTTTGATCCTCTACCATTCCCTGCCTCCTCCACAATGGCAGGTCACCCATGAGTATTTATGCACTTAATTACACCTGTCCGAGTGCAGAGCTTTCTAGTTGCCTGGACTGAATCACACTCTGTATCTTCAGGTTATCACCTGCGCTTTGCCAAGGTTGTGCTGACTCCTAATCCTGTCTCCCAGCCTGCCTCCAGCCCAGCTCTGTGCAGGCATCTCTCCATTCCATCATCCGGACCTTCTCAGTTAAAATACTGTAAAAAGCCAGCAAACCATGTGGCTGACTCAGCTCTAGTGACAGTGAAACTGGGTAGCAAACCTCATCCCACAGCAGCTTCACCTCACCCACGACTTCTCCTGAGTGTCACTTCAGGCACTATTAAAAGTCTCCAAGAAGACAAACAGCACCAAGTGCTCTGTCCTTGGGCAAGTCTTGTCCCTGTTACCAGAGGTATCTGCAAGAATCCAGGTTTCCTGTAACCTGTACAAACGTCCAAAAAAAAACTGGCTGAGTACTGGATGAGACTGAAATCACTCCCTCGAGAAAGATCAGTGGAACGGGAACAAAAAAAAGGATAGTGACTGGAGAGAGCAAATCTTCCTCCCTGCACAGCCCCCTTCGTGACACCTGGGAAACACTCATGTTCTCCCTCCTTTTTGCCTTAAGTTGAGGCCTTGGGAAGTCAGAGCAGCTCAATGAGGGACATAAAACACTGGCCACGTGCAGTGCCAGGTATGGCAACAAACAACTCGGCTGCAGCAGCATCTGAATCACCTCTGACCAGTCTTGGCATAGTTAAGGGCATCCTGTGTCATTTTTATTCTAGCAGATAGAATTTTAAAGCTTGAATATCTCTTTTAGCAAAATACAGAATTAAAAAAAAAAACACAAAAAAAATCCCAAACTATATGCTCCTTCACTAGGGAAAGCATTTCTGTTTATTCCATCTTTGATTAACTTGATTTTGCATTTGCCTGTAGGAATCTATTTCTAAAAGCACGTGTGATTTAAAAGAATCTACAAGCTAAAACTTTTACCAGCCCTAATGTTTCTTAAAAATGTATTTTGTAGGCAATTTCCTGTCCTATCTTAACAGCAAAGTTAACACAAGTGTTTCAAATGTTTTCACACAACTATAAAAAGGATTAAGATCATATCACTTAAGAAAAATGTCTATTTATTTAGCAGAGCTACAAAAATCAATCCAGGACAGCCCTATTGATTTCTACTACCACAAGCTAAAAGGAATCAGATTCCCGGTTTTTTCCCCCCTTTTTCTCTCCCTTTCTTCTCTTGTCAGTTGTACATAACAAACAGGAGCAAAAAGGAAAAAGGGGACTGAGAGTTGCAGTTCTTATCAGGAAAACCATCTCAAGGAAATCCCTGTAAGTTAGGCTGGCACTTAAGTATGTCCTTAGGACTAAACAAGTACTTGCAGTAGAATTAGCAGGAGTTTCAATTGTTTTCATGAATCAAGTGAATAGAAATGAAACAGTAAATCCCAGAGTCCTGCAAGGGAATTATAAAACACCCTGTAGTCAATGCCACAGTATTTCTCACAATACAGACTTGAAAGGACTGGAAAGTAGAAAATTTAATTCCTCTCAGCTCATAAACAAACGAGTAAATACAGATTGGTGGACTTGAGACAATCTGCTACTAAAACCCTGCTTTCAAGTATTTCTGAATTTGCATGAAATTATATCTTCCCTCTTGCTCCAGTTTCCCGCTCTGGATATTACATCACATTTTTGAGAAGAGGAGCATCAACAATGGCTTTACCATTTCCAGCCCAAGATTACTCAAAACACCTTATTTTGCCAAATCCCACAGCCCTTTTGCTGAGGGCACCCAGTGTCCCCATCTCTTGCATCACAGACGTGAAATTTAGGAAGGTGCAAGAGGGAGAAAAGGCTGCCCAGCATGGAGAGGGCACTTTTGGCTTTTAATTCCACTGGGAAAATTTTCCAAAATGTGGTCAAGTGATTTCCACACCTTTCTACTGCAGAAATCCCAAAATGGATAAGCAAAAACAAGTCAAAAGCTCACAGGACCTTTTTCTAACCTCTTTGTTTTTCACCCACACTTCAAAGATCATAATTTCACTCTCCTGCATCAGACTGTAACAAACCATTGTTTTAAGTAGTGCAGACCTAAAATCGGCAGCTTTTGCATAACTTGGTAGTCATGGAATGGTTTGGGTTGGAAGGGCCATTAAACCCCATCCAGTGCCACCCCCTGCCATGGGCAGGGACACCTTCCACCAGCCCAAGGTGCTCCAAGCCCCGTCCAACCTGGCCTTGGACACTTCCAGGGATCCAGGGGCAGCCACAATTCTCACCTGTGCCAAGGCCTGAACAATAATAACAATTGCAAATATTCCAATTTTAGATTAGCTGATCAAGTTTGGATTACAAGAATGCATTCTCAGTGTATCCCACATCTGGGCAACCATTCCAGGAGAAAACAAATCCTAGGAAAAGCCCATGGAACAAACACCAATATTTTACAGACAATTTATTTCCAAGCACGCTGACATACCATCCCTGCAGTACCACAGCACCCTTTGAGCTCCAACCATTTCAAATTGCCCACAGCATTCTCCAAACACACAAGTTCTCTGTTATTTTAATTCTTCCTTGGAGGAAGACGACAGCTCAGCTGCCTCATCCGGGAGTGTTTTATTCCAATCAGCCATTTAGGAAGCGAGGCAAAGGCAGGTCAGATTTCCATCGTAAGTAGATTCTGCTGATCTTTTATACAAGGCTGGTAAGAGACTCAGGGACAACGGTGTTATAAAAATTTACCCTAGGAGGAAAAGTGTGGGAGTTTAGGATGAAGGGCTCAGAATAAGTGAGACAAGACTGTTCTGGGAGCACCTTCTCCATGAACATCTGAGGCTCTGAAGGGCTGTGTTTCCCCAGGTGCCCATCCCTCCAGATGGAGATGGGCTCACTGGCTTGGGAATTGATCAGCTGGCTTCTGTCTCCCTGTGTGGAATGGCTTATAAAAATGAAGGATATGCTAAGTGGATAATTATGATCCAGCAAACAGAAGTGCCTGATAAATAATGAACTATCACATGCACTTCATCTCCAAGGAGAACCGGTTTTAGAATATAAACTGTG
The DNA here is from genome assembly GCA_013396755.1 of Sclerurus mexicanus. Taxonomy (NCBI): domain Eukaryota; kingdom Metazoa; phylum Chordata; class Aves; order Passeriformes; family Furnariidae; genus Sclerurus; species Sclerurus mexicanus. Next base: position 760,561 of record VWZF01001296.1, read on the forward strand.
CTGGGGAAAACAGGGTAATATAAAGTTTTACATGTGGGGAAAAACATACAAAATGTCTTTTCCACAATCTGATTAAGTAAAACTTCTTTTTAATTCTTCCTCCCCGACAGCTTTGGAGGGCAGGAAGGAAAAATATTTGAGGAATGTGTGAATCTTGCAACAAAATAATTGAGCAGTCAAGGCTAAGGTGGTTAATTAGACTTGATCAATATGGTCAACAGAACATTTTCACTTGATCAATATGGAAAATGTACTGCAAAGTGCTGTTATTTTTTCATACGTGCACCTTGGTATCAAGACAGAATCTTAACTAAACCCAAAATCTATTCCACCTAAATCACTACTAAGTCTCAGAAAGATCTGAAATATATAGATTTAGTTACTTCAAAAGAAAATGTGTCCAAGCAGACCAAAACTCAATAAAAGATCCTCTGATCATGTTATTTATGTAAAGCTCTTCAGTAACTTGTATGAGATTTACTAAAGTAAGACCACAATAAGTGAATTTACAAGGACAAGCAACAACATAAACATCTCAGGAAAAGCAAAAACGAGCTATGCAGCAGTATAAAATTGAATCAGAAATGTTAAAGAGGCTTTATGGATATCAAATTGTTCACACATTCTCAGTGGACAAAAGTCAGACTTAATGATTCCGGCAAAAGGCACATTTTGATGCCACAATTAGGTTTTTGGTAGTTCCACCTCAGAGAAATGGAAATGCTGGAACCCAGCACAAGCTTTCCTGCTGGACTTTTTGTGGAATTAGATGCTGATTACACAGATTCATTTCCTGGCTCAATAAGCTCCTTGCAGAGTGCTCAGACATCACAGTGACAGATCTATCATCTCTCAGTGACAGCATCACGTACCTACACAGCAAACAGGGGATCCTCAGAGCACACAGCACATCAGCTTACAGCAAATCAGGGAGATAATGTTTTATTTGGTGCTGGGCAGTGCCATGGAGAAAAGGGATACCAAAAAAATCATATATTGTGTTCGATTTTATACCTTTCACTGAAGCCTCAGCTTTGCAATGGCCACATCAGTAAAAGGCAGAGATGTCAGAGGAGCAACTGAGGCACTGCGAATGAGTTGACTCATAAAGGGTATGCATTACCTATGGATTTGCCAGCAATTCCATGGGAAATTTGCAGCTGAGGCTGCCAAGTTCACACAAAGTTTGTAACACGAGTGGCTCTCCAATGAATGAAGGAGATTTCTTTGAACAGGACTCATGAAATTCAATATATAACCAGCCAATGATTCCAGACCCAACAGCCTGTTAACCTGGAACAGTTTTCTCTAAACCAGGTAATTCTAAACTAATAAATGCAACCCTGCTGATTCCTGCTCCTTCCTGGAATAAAAACACACAAATCCAAGAGCTGGGTCAGAGTGAAGAGTAAAGAAGTGCCCCAGAACCAGATGTTACCACGGGAGCCTAAAGGAGTGACTGACACAACAACTCTCAAAGCAACATCCAACTAAGAGTTCGGCAGAGAAAAACATGGACCTGAAGAAAGGAACAAGAACCCCTGGGTTAAAATTGGCAGTGATTTTTTTTTTCTTTTATAATTTTTATTTTTAATATAATGATTCTGAAAAGAATTTAGAGTCCCCAGGTCTTGTAACCAGGAAGGGTAAAAAAAAAGAGAAGAAATTATCACAGGACACAGATTGATGATGTGATAACCAGAATTATTTTTTGGCCAAGGAAAGTATTTGAAGGAGTAGACAAAAATGGTGAAATGGGAGCAGTAAGGTAATCCTGCATAAATTTATTGCAGGAAGCTTCAAACTGAACACCCTTACCCTCCAAAGTCCTAAAACTGCTTTTCTTTACAAAATCCCACTCCATAAAGAATGAGAGCTTAAACGTTTTCAGTAGGTTGCTTTCCAGTTCAAAAACATTTGATTGCATTTTCTGGACATGCAATTCCCGATTTTTATAGGTGTGTTTTGGAAGAGAACAGCGCTGGGGGACAAAGCCAAGGGAGTGCCAACAGCAAAGCACTGCAGGGGAGGGCAGGAGGGCAAGGATGAGAGGACTGAATTCCATGAAGACCCTTTGGCTTCCCTGTGCCAGCAGACCTGGGGGAAAGGTTGGGATTTCTCTGCCGACAACTGTATAAAAGCACTATTGGATCATACCCAAATCTCACAGAGCTCAGTGCAAACTCTCTGGGTCTCCTACCTCATTTCCACGAGAGATATCAAATAAAAGGTCTATGGATGTGCAACGTCCTCACTGGCTGGTCCAGCCTAAAGGGCTATTGCTGGGTTGTAAAAACAAAACAGTCACAAAGCAAAGGAGAGGAAGAAAAAATTCTCAAATCAACCAAAAAAAAAAAGGAAGAAAAAAAGGAAAAAAGGGAGGGGGGTAAGAAACAAAACTGCCAAAACACAGAACCCAAAAAGAAGCAAAACACAAACCCCACAGCCATCATTCCTCACAGACTCTTGGTAAGTCTCATGAGAAAACTGCAGGGCCAATCACTTGAAAAGAAGAACACAGTTGTGTGACTTGATTGTAATAATTTTATTCTTGGAAATTTTTAGCTCAACAGAAAAGGCTGAGAGGTGTGCAGAGCAAATGCATTACTGATCTCTCATTAAAGATGTATAAAATATTATGCAGTGAACTGCTTCACTGAGCTCAAAACTCCAGGCTGCAGTGTCAAAGTGCTTTGTAACTTTGGCTCTGTAAGATTTAAACACTGGCAAAAAGCTCCAGGATGATGATTACAATAATAATTTCCACTCCTGCAGTTCGTCTACTGCAAGGAGAAAGGTAATTTTAAGAAGATACTAAGCCCCCTAAAGACCAGCACCACTGCTGCAATTTCACTCATGTCACAAACTATCCTCCCCACCTTTTTCTGAAACAAAAATCAGCGCTGCTTTCCATGTAATATTCAAAACAAACTACAATATAACTACAGAGAAGCACTCACAAGACACCCTGAGAGAGCAAAACAAAACCTGACACACAGACAAGCAAGGGACGTCCCTAGAAAAGAGACCAAACCTCTGGTAAGAGGTACCAACCAGCCAATGAAAAGGGAAAATAATGTTCCTAGTTTCTTCTGGCTTGTCCAAGGAAGGAGAAGCTTCTGTGCCCAGAGGTGTGTGCCACATGGGGAAGGGACAGATGCAGCTCACAGCCTGCACTTTCTCCTTCTGTGCCCAAACACAAGCACAGCTAAATCACCTCTCTTGAATTCTTGCTAGCTGCAGTAATGCCACTAAAAACACGCAGTGGATGAGAAGCCCTGTGTGTGAAGTGGCATTGATTTCTGGCTGGAATTGAATGATGTTACCCAGGTACATCTCCAACAGAGAAGCTGGAACGCCGGTGAATTCAGAAATTCCCAGATGAAGACATCTCTTTCACAGGGAAGTCATTCCTCACAAAGAAAAGCTGATTTTGCAGGGCATGGGCCACGTTATCAAATTAATTCACTGATCACAGTCAGTACTAAACCAAGAACACATCTGCCTGTTTCCAGCTGCTCTAACAAGTCCTTCAGTCATGTCAGACAGGACTGTCTCAGACAAAGACCATTTCCTTTTCTATAAAGGAGAAAAACACAACCATAAATTCGTTAATCCATCACACTCAACAGTCAACAGCACATACATGGAAGCACTGAGCCCTTCAGTTTAAAAAGAAATAAAAGATATAAATCTTACAGGCTACGGGAGCATTCAAAGAGATCTTATGTGGTGGAACATAGGAATGAAGAATATGGACTGACTAGAAGACAGGAAAGAAAAAGGAACTCAAAGAAATAGATAGACAGACAGACAGATAGATGATAGATAGATAGTTAGTTATGCTTCATGCACACATTTCTTATAATTTTTTGAGCCAAAAAAAAATTTCTCCTCTTCCAGAAAATTAAAAAAACCTACCTGACAATTAAAGTATTTCAAGCAGAGCAGTAAAAGCTCACTTGTTTCACACTACGGAGTGTAGATACGGGGGGAAAATCCTGAAGAGGGTAAGAGGTACCCCCTGGAAACAACTCAATATTCAGGAGCTATTCAGGGCACTGGAGATATTATGCTACTACATGAATACCTTCTAATAAAAGAATTTCCCATTACCATAAGCAGATACAATGCATTTTCAGTACTACAGAGTGAGATGAAATGAATCAGGAAAATTAATTCCTGTTGCAAATCTCATTTTCTCCTAAATCCTCCACTGCAAACTGAAAGTGCACAAGCAGGTAATGTTTTAGAGCAAGGCAGTGCACAGGTTCCTTAAGTGAAAATTAAGCTGTATTTCTTAGTTTGAAATGTTATGTATAAACCAATTCCATCTATTTTCATCTTTAAAACTAACTTGTAAAGAACAATATTCACATAAAGTAAGTGTCAAGGCTACTTTGCTGTGATTTCTTTGCTAAATACCCTTTTATTCACAATCCAAGAGTGAAAATTTGACCAATTAGTCCCTTGCTCCACACAGAGCCAAGAAACTAAACGAGAATGAAAATTCTAGTACTGACTTCATTTGGGGTATTAAAAAGATTCATTCTAAAAACCAGATATCTCCAAAAAGGAACATTTCTACCCAGCAGAGCAATATTTCTTGAGTTTTCATCAAAGGTCATCTGCACAATGTTGAATTAGTCTGTGTTGAATACGCCAAGCGTGAGTTATATGCAGTTTATAATGAGAGTATTAAGTAGTAAAAGGTTTGAGAAGTCCCATCAATGAGTACTAAAGTACTAGAGTAGCACAGAGAAAGAACTAAAGAGAAAAACTTCAATACATGGAGGGGAAAATATTAATCATCCCACTGGAAGAGGACATTTCTTCACCACGTGAGCATTTGCTGCTCAGACATGTAATATTCAAGAACACCAACCACTGATGAGGCTGTGGGAAGAGAGGCTGAAAATTAATTTACCAAACAGGAAACTAGATATGGCAATTTAGACCATGTCGCTCAAGGCAAAACTGCAACACTTTTTCTGAATATCTCTGGCTGAAAATCAGGGTCGCCTTTAAAATACTCTCTCTGGTTACATACTACTGTATTTTATAGAACAGTCAAAGGCCACTAAAAAAATCTCTTTGGATCCATTAAAAGGTGTGCACACAATGGAATCAATGCTCCAAAGAAAGGAACACAGTAAATAAAAAACTAAACAACCCCAAATATCCCTGTGTCCGTGCCCTGAATCCTTGGAACTGCAAACCAACCAGTTAACCTCCAGAAACCTGCACTGAAGGGAAATGGAACAAAACCTGCCACTGCTTTTCAGAACGTGGATCTGTTAGAATTAGGTTAATTAACACCTCAAAGCAAAATCTTGTAATTAGGGTATCATTTTTGTAATTAGGATTATTTTATATCCTTTCTAGCTTTTGCAGATTGATGACACGCAGCGAAGGAAGTCGGTGAGAAATCAGAAAGTGAGTAAAATTTTCACATCACTCTCAAGAACAAAGCTAAAATGGATTACAAACCTCAATATCCAAATTGCTTCAGAAGTCATTAAAAACATACATATTTAATGGCAGAGGTTGTGCATCTATTTTCTCTTTTCCTGGCAGATCTGATCGATGACAAAAAACAAGCAATCCTGCTCCTGCTTCCTCCCCCATTCATACAGTGAATCCCATTATTGCAGTTGTTTGTTCTTCCAGAAATCATTTCCCCAGTTTTATAACTCCTGCCACTGAATTGCTAAGGTTGGATGTTTTAATTTCAGGGCGTGAATCTGATACTTGAGTTTAGCTTAAATTAGAATCACGGAATATTATTTACACTCTAAGTGCTGCCAGAAATAGTCTCAAAATCTATACTGCCACTAAATTTAAGACAATTTCTTTTTAATTGATAAGACTTTGTATAGATGAAATGCATCCAAAGTCTTTAAGCTTCCATTAAAAGACAAAACTGAAATAATTCACATCATTCTTCTTCTGATCTCCTTCCAATTTGTCAACAGCTTTTTTTGAGCAGGGGGAATCCTTCCAATAATAATCTCATTAATGCTGTGTTAAAAGGAGAATACTGTCTCACTAAATTTACTCTGTTTCCACCAGCTGATCCACTTAAGGATCACATTATCATATCCTGTCAAGCTCACATCCAGTTGGGTATCAGAACAGCTATTTTGAAGTTGCTGCTTAACAAACCACCCATACATGGCTGATGTTATTTATTTTTAATACATTTAGTGATATGAAAAATATTTTTTTCAAGTTGCCCCCCTGTTCAAGCACTCAGTTACAACACAAAAATATCCTAGACTTTGAATATCCTCGTGATATAAATTATTATATTAGCACTTATGCCTGCTGCAATAAAGTCTTTATTTTGAAGACTTTAACTTACCCACTGGAAAAAAAAAAAAAACAAACAAAACATGTCAAACACTTTTAGTAAATAAAAGTTTATGATACCAAGAGGAATTTGCTTATGAGCCAAAATGAAAACCCATTACTTCTTTTGTAGCAAGGCCACCAGCTGTTAACTATGCAATCATCTTTTAAAACAGAAGCTGATACACCTATGCTGCTTTAATTAACATTTTTGACATTAAAAAGAAAAACGGTGTCATTTTCCAATAGATTTGTTGACTGGAAGAAATTTCAGAAGTGACATGGTGTTCACAAGATATTCTGGGGAAAAAAAACCCCAAAACATTTAATTGCTTTTTGAGCAAACTGGGAAGAATCATCTAAAAATGCATCCATAGCCGATTTTATCTCAAAACCTTTAGATGTTCCCCTTCTAAGGGATGACCCTGATGAAATCAACAGGATTGAGAAGAACCTGCTGAGCTGTGTATTTGTGGGCAGCAAAAAGGCCCAGCTCTGCTCCACTACAAGGACACAAGCAGAAGACAGGCACTACAATCATTAGTCTGATCTTCTTCATTTAGAGATTGGGAATCCCAGGCAAAATTTTCTGCAAGCATCTCCATGAAACAGCTGCTAGAAAACCATATACAAGAATAGAACAGGGTTAGGAAACTGCCTAGCCAAGTTCCAAATGTGGTATTTCAGGAGACAGAATGAAGGGTACCAGGGATGTTCCCAGGCTTCAGCAATGGCACTCCCTGCGGGAATTCCTCCCTACACTTCCAATGAAGTGTCCCAGGCCAGCCTGGATGGGGCTGGAAGCAATCTGGGCTATGGAAGGTGCCCCTGCCCATGGCAGGGGGCTAGAACCAGATGATCTTCCAACCCAAGCCTTTCTATGATTCTATGAGATTCATCCAACTTCATCCCCCTTCCCTGATCTCATTTCATTTGTTCTTGCAATAGAGCAGCCAACTGGAAATAGCAACAAAACTTATCACTGTTTATTCTTGCTTGATACTCAGTTATCTAACTTTTCTTTTTGGGTATTATATTTCTTTTCAGTCAAGACATGAGTCCCATTATAATTAGACCCTAATTAGCCATAACAGAAGAAATCTTCCAGCAGTTCCCTCTCTCCTGAAGTTAAAACTCGGGTTCTTTGCAAGAATAAGTGGTATCCCTGCTATCCAAGCAACAAGGTTTGGGATTGAGTGGTTATATTAATGCACACACAGTCTATATAGAGTTATGTTTCTCCACAGTGTAAGTCTTCTTGTCACTACCTATGCCTGGGTCTTCTCTCTTGGTTTCACTTCGAGAAGATGGTTTCAGAAGTTGGTTTATTTATTCACTGCTTTTGCAAAGACATGCAGCAAATTTGCACTGGATATTGCAAGGACACTGCATTGTGTAGTGCATTGGATAGCACAAGATCAGGTTGGACGGGGCTTGGAGCAACCTAGGCTAGTGGGAGGTGTCCCTGCCCATGGCAGGGGGTTGGAACTGGAGGGTCTTTCAGGTCCCTTTTAGCCCAAATCATTTATTTTGGTACTCTAGAATTCTTGTAAATATTCATGTTATACACAGCAAACCTGCTTCCTAAGGGCAGACTACTCATACGACGAAGAGTCAAAGCAGAAACTACTTTTTTAAGCTAAATTGTGAAGATTGTCTTGTCTGGACTACAGAGAGTCAAAAACACTTTCTGGTAACGCTCCACCACTAAAAATTTCCTGATGATGAAGAAAATTGAAGATTTGTCAAACAGATGGAAAAGGTAGCATTTAACAGAAAGAACGGCAACTCAGAGCAGGTTCACTTTAGCCATGAGTTTTTCCAGTCTCTCTTTACCACACACCTGTGACACTCCCAGCACAATCTGCATTTCCAGCTATGACACACAAATAACAAATTTCTCACCATCCTTCCACCTTGGCTTGTGTGGCAGAACAGCAGAACAGTCATCATTTGCATTGCTCTGAGCTAAGCACCATTATTCCATAAAAACAGAACATGGGAGTGATGGATGAAACCCAAATCCCTCTGAGCCTTCATTCTCCCCCCTCACCTGCACATCCATAAACTCCAAGGTACAAACAGCTTTACACAGTGAATGCAACCCCTGTGAGGCACAGAGTGACAAGGTCCAGACCTTACAGGACACCACACGCTATAAATAGTCTGCAGCTTTCACGCAAGGGAGGATGAAAACAGAAAAGACAAAATTTAGCTCCAGGTTCTCTTAGCCAGCACAAAACGACTCCACGCCGAGATCCTACCCAGAGCTGGCAGAGAGGCAGGGATGGTACTGAAACTGATAGCAAAGAAGACACAGTGATGGCCACAGTGCAGGAGATGTTTCTTGCAGAATCCAGTGGCTGAAGAAAACACCCTGGAGTAAAAAGGCAGCTGATGGGTTTTAGTTCAGAAATTATTATAAGAGATACATAGTACGAGGACAGGACAAGAGCAAACTGCCTCAGGTTGTGTTGGGGAGGTTTAGGTTGGATATTAACAAAAATTCCTTCCTGGAAAGGGCTGTCCAGCCCTGGCACAGCTGCCCAGGGAGGTTTGGAGTCCCCATCCCTGGGGGGATTTCAAAGCCACGTGGATGTGGCACTTGGGGACATGGGTGAGTGGTGGCCTTGGCAGTGCTGGGGGGTTGGTTGGATTTGATGATCACAGAGGGCTTTTCCAACCTAAACACTTCCATGTTTCTATAATGCTGGAGAAAGAAAGGAGGATTCGGTTCCTATTCAACGTAATTTCATAAAGAAACATTTAAAGTTCAATTTTAGTTGGAGAAGGAAAGTTCCTTATTTGTTTTCTGATTTGATTCCACTTCAACTCCCTGACAGGAAAGGTCATCAGCTAATCCATGCGAGGGAAGAACGGAGCACAGCCCCACAAACACCACAGATTTGGGACTGTACTGACACGAAGAGCATGAACAGAAATGAGTTCCACTCTTGGAAGAATAGTCCTGTTCAGGTGAAAAAAAAATTAAAATACTATTGACCTTATTGCACAGCTGAACTGAGCTCAAATGACTGAAATACAAGCCTTTATAATTCATTTTTCCCTTAAGTCTGTCTTGAAGACAACTTCACGTGACTCCAGCTCTCAAATATAGAAATTGCTCAAAGGTTTTGCACAATTACTAAAAGAAGTGCCAACAAATATCAGGCCTAAGGTGCTCCATCACCCAAAACCGTCTGAAAATGCACCAAAGAGGATCTGGGTCCAGGCACAGCTTGTGGGTCAGGGGCAGCTCTCTGACAACATTAACCACTAATCTATTCCTCATGAAAAACAGCACCTCAAATTTAGGGGTTAAATGCAATAAAAACAAGGCTCACTTGGATGTAAATAATACCCAGTTAAGTGCAATAGTTGGGAATATACTTATATTTCTCATGACAACATAGAAATCAGTCCCATTTCCAAATACACTGCATGAAGGATTGGATTAATCTCAAGCTCATGAAAAATAACATCAGTTATAATTATTACAATTTTCTACATAAATTGCACAAATTAAAACCATTTTGAATTCTATCTGATGGCCTATTTATTTTATAGATATAGACACTGAATTTGACTCAGTGATAGTATATAAAAGAAAAGCAAAATCACTAATCAATTATTTTTGTCTGCCTTACAACATATTGTTACTTCCCTTAAGTTCCTCCGACAGCACCTTAAATTTATTGGAAAAAACCCATAAAACACGCACTGCGACTCAGAATTGTCTCTTCATAGCAAATCCAGAAGGACAAAAATGTGTCATATGGAAGGAAAACATTATCAGTCATGAACAATCTGCAGCAGGAACACTCACCACTATTTGTGGCATTGTTAAAACTCTGCAATAATAACTTACAGGCCAAAGCTATAAAGATCCTGAAAGGCGCAACCACTGTGTGGCTCTGGCACTGCAGGAACAGATAAAAATGGCCACACTGGTTAAAAGTCCAAGACAAAGCTAAGGAAAGAATCACAGATTGACATTAGAATTTAAATCTCAGCAAAAGAGCAAATATCACCTTCAAAAACGACACAAGTCCTTCATTTTTCCATACATGTGTTTAGATGAGTATTTTTAGGTTTTTTTAAAAAAATAAAAAAAAATGGCATGAATGTTGCTGGTTTGCAGTTGGGGTTTATTTGGGTTTTTTTTTTCCTTTTCTCTCCCTAACAGATAGAATTTGTACTCATGTCTGTGCTTAATTAGTACTCAAAACCACCAGAAACAAAACAAAAAAAAATATCCTCTGACCCTTTAGGAGCAACCTCCAAAAGTGTTATCTTTCAGCCATACCTAAAATATCATGAAATTGCAGTTAAACCCTTCCTAAAAATATAATTCCTTTTTCTTATAAAAACCATCCACAGTCCAACAAATAAAATTGCAATTCACTTGAGTTACTATGCACGAAGGTGAGAGTAAGAGGCAGTAACCCTTGAGAATATGTTTTAGTTATAAATGTCCTTATAAAAATGTCATGGAATTAAAAATTGCAAGATTTATAGCAAATCCAGGCTTGCTGCTATGAATTCTCAAAACAGCAATAAATACAATTACCGTACACTTTTAGCTAATTGTGACACTGAAACCAGAGAAAACAAACATATTGCAATTCGTAATTTAAATAAATTTAAATACTATTGAGAACAGAAATTCTAATAATTTTTTTCAATCCCATATTTCTTAAAATATCTCAGTAAGGGCAGGTTGCTAAAAGACACCTGGCAGGGCATCTCTGTTATCTTCTCCCCATGACAACGAGCCCTGGGAACACGGGGACTCCAAAAATCCCTCTGACAGCCACACAAAGTTTTAATTAGTTTCCTAGGTCAGGTCTTCCTAGAATAAATGCAATTCTGACATTTCTCACGATCAGTTAATGGATTTGAGGATTTTTTTTTCTTGTCTTATAATTCCTTCTAAATCAATTCTTCGTTATCCATATTTTCTCACCTGGGACATTAATAAGCTTGTATAAAATTCAGTTTTAAGGCACCATTGTCTTCTCCTCGCTCACCGAGGTGTTCTTTTCCAAACCCACATCACACTTCTGTACTACGCTCCAAAATTTCAGGAGAAAGCAGTGGATTTGGAAGCGGTGCCACCACTTGAGAACCTGTCAGTCATGTGCCTATATATACTCTGAGTTCAGAGGCTGTTCCCAAACACACTCCCCCAGACACAAAACACTAAATTAGCTCTTCTGAAGCCCTAGGACTTGTGTGCAACCACTTCCAGTTTGCCAAGCTTCCTCCAGAACCATACAAAGCGTGGGGAACAAGAGGGTACTCTGAATATTCCAGGGTGAATGCCAAAATAAAAGATGAGTTTGTCTTGGTGGTGTTCAAAATCACAGGATCAGGCAAGTCATGGCCGTGCAGGACTCAGGATATCACCAACTCCCAACTCCTGGTCAAACCTTGTCTACAACAACTTGGCGTGAGGTTGTAGCAAGGTGGGGGTGGCCTCAGGCTCTGCAGGTTGGACATCAGGAGGAATTTCTTCATGGAAAGAGTTTTAAGCATTGGAACGGGCTGCCCAGGGCAGTGGTGGAGTCCCCAACCCCGGAATTGTTCAGAAAACAATGTGGCACTCAGTGCTGTGGTTTAGTTGACAAGGTGGGGATAGGTCAAAGTTGGACTCGATGATGTTCCAGGTCTTTTCCAAGCTAGAAGATTCTGTGATTCCACAAAAGCAGGGCTGCCTTCAAAGGCAAAGTTCTGATGCAGCAAAGTTCTCTTGCATTTTGGGCCGTCCTTCCATCCAGTGACCTATTTTTAATGACTTATGGAAGAACCTCCCATCTCCACGGTTTCTGTGTTAAGCAGCTCACATGAACCTACAAATGGACTTCAGAGTTTAAACTGAATGGGATTAATTTATTTATTTGCCAAGATACATTTTCAAATTAGATATTCTCTTTAGGAAGGAAACTGCTTTGAAAGGCTTTAAGGAGATCCAAGTCTTTGCACGTGAAACATGCACATGGTGCCTTGTGGAGGCTGTCACTGCACAGGCAGATTGTGATCCAAGCCCAAAGAGAGGCAAAACGAGATACTATTCTTGACTTGACCAGACTGAAAATGCAATTTTAGGCAGGAAAAAAAAATAAAAGCCTTTAAACTGGGATAATGGTTAAGTTATCTGAGAAAAACAGAAAGAGCAGCTGAATAACTTCAGCTAAAAATGCAATGGATAAACACAATCTGAAGGTAACACATTTCTCACCACTTGCAGCTTTCATGGTTATGTTTGTGTGGCTCACATACAACATGCTTTAGTCAAACATACCCTACTGGATTAAAGGACAGGGAAATCAGTAAAACTACTTAAATTACATGTTCAAAAAGCATTTTTCTATTTTTTATATTTTCATATTATCTTGACACCTATGAAAAGAAGAAATATGGAAATCTTCACAAACATTGCATAAAACAACAGCCCAACATTTCTATACCCTCTCTTGACAGCAGTTTATTTTCTCCAGACTTCTTGACAAACTGCTAAAATAGAAATACACTGTTCCTCACCAAAACACAAGTCTGGGAAGTCATCATTGAAGAAATCCATGTCTTGTAGTTCAAGCTACAATTTCCTCATTTACATTTGTTGAGGCACTCTACCAACCAAAAACCCAGTCAACCCAAGCAGCTTGTGAAACTGTGAACTCACAATGGCAATTTCACCTCTTGGCTGAGGTCTTTGGGCAAGTTGTTGGAAAATGAAGTGGAAGGCAAAGAGGAAATCCCCTCCCCGAACACCCAGTAACTTGCATGTTTCACAACAGATTGTGTTGCACAGGAGCTTCACTTTCTGTGCCAGCACCAATATCAGAATAACAAGGAGTCTGTAACCTCACTGTCAGTTGGTTTTACAATGAATTCAGGACTTCAGTCTGCCTTTCATACCAACAACAAAGTTGTAAAGGTTTATATTGGAAGTTAATTACCACGTTATCACCAACCATGTGAAATGAAATATCTCCCTGTCCTTGAGTCTGTGACGATGTGTACGTGGTTAGAGGCTTTCATGTCCAGAATAATTTGGACAGAAATAACACAATCTTTTTCAAAAACAAAGAAAGAAGACTAAGTGTCATCTCTTTGGAAAGTGACTCACTGTAAGAACGTAGGAACCATGCAGAGACATCGTTTTGGGGGCATTAAAGAAGATTTATTCTTAAAACAGAACCATCAAGTCTGTTCTCACACTCACATGGAGGCCCACATTTCCATCCAGCAGACCAATGTCAAGATCCACAATGTCTACGAGAAATTGTCAGTACCAGGTGGATGGATAGATGGGGAAAGCTGGCATTCATTTTTAGTATCAGCATTCCTAAAAAAAAATTACTTCTGGATGTATTTTAAATAATGGAGTTTCCCATCTTAAAGTTTCTAAATTACGTGACCAGCTTCCCATCATTCACATCAGCTCAAGAACAGGAAGGCACAGGCCTCGACATCCTCCTAAGGATGGCACAGCGAAATGGAACCGCTTTTAAGACTTTCTGCAACTTGGTTGGGGTTTTTGGGGGTTTTTTTTTGAACCTGTCTTCCACAGCATAATAACAAACCAGGAGCACGTGATCAGTCAGATCCCTGTCTTAGACTGACTGTTTCCTAAATTCCTAAATTGCTTTGTAAGTCAGACCTAAGTAAATGGTTGTTGTTACTGTATTCCTGCTCATGCTTTGAGACTATAAATTATTTAGAACAGGAGCTTCTAAACATGTTTGAACAGAGCTCTCCACCAGAGACCACGAATGAAAACCGCTCACGTTTTTATTATCAAATATTATTAAGATAATTACGTAAAATGAGTAAATACAGCATCAGGCTCAAGGAAGAAGCAGAACAAACCAAAGACACTTGCCTGGGTAACGAGTGGCTCCAACAGCCTCTCCACTGTGAGAGTCCTGATTTCCAAACTTTTGGGGTCCCATTTCAAGATGATAGGTGACGTTGCAGAAGTCATAGTCCCTGGAACAGAGAAAAATCACACAACATCCATGAAAATTATTAATGTGATATCCAAATCCTCCATATCATTTATGTAGAGAATAAATATATGCATCCACATCTAAAATAATTCTCCATCATCTCACTACTGTTCCTCTACTCCCAAGAACTCCCAGGTGCACCACTGGGTGTTTAAACATTTATATCCAAAATTCTTTTTGCTCCTGTCCCCTTCAGAAACAGACACTCCAATAGCACAGTAGATGGAGATGTTCTGGAGGAGCTGCATCCCGTGGAGGGCACACACAGGTTCGTCCTGAAGGAGTGCAGCCAAAAGACGGAATTCCAACTGGAGCAGGGGAAGGGTGTGAGGAAGGATTGGGAGTGTCAGGAACTTACTGCAACCCCCACATCTCCCTGTGCTGCTCAGAGTTGGGAGAAGGAGGTAGAAGAGTTACAGGAGAAGCAGAGACTGAAAAGCAGAGAGGAAAAGGTCAAGGTGGAGGAAGGCATTTTAGATTTTGCCTTTTTTCCCCCTGCAATCCAATTCTATTTTAATTAGCAGTATATTTTAAAATAGTTTTCCCCGAGTCTGTTTTGCCTGTGACAGTAACTGGCAAATGATCTCCTTGACTTTATCTCCACCTCTGAGGTCTTCATCCCATTTTCTCCCCCTGTCCTGCCAAGGATGGGCAGTGAGGAGCATCTTGGTGGGCACGTGGCTGCCAGGCAAGGTCAACCCACCCACACATGGAATAAAACAAATTCAAAAACTCTCTTGATTTGTGAATAGAACTTCCCCACAGCATTCGGTACTTCTTCATTTTGCATCCAAAAGAGCAGAACTCATTTAAAACCAACAAAGGATTCTCTAGACCACCCGACACTTAAAAGCTTAAACAAGGCCGAAAACGAAGGCAACAGCGAGTTGCTGTCGTTTGATTTGCCATTTCAGGTTTTCATGCAATTTTCTAGACTGTTGAACTTCAGTTTTGAAATTCCAGGTACAGAGAAGCCAAGCTGTCAGGCTGTGAGAGACATCCAATACACCTCATTGAGCTGGAAAGTGATTTTGGAAAAGTATTGGGGGACAAGCAAAGCCACATGTAAACTAATTTGTCCATAAAAAACAAGAAGATAGAATAGTTGGATGAAAATTGTTTACTTTAAATAATTCTGGTTGAAATATTTCCTTATATTTTAAAATTAAAATACAAAAAAAAATTAAAGTCCCATATACCACGAGAACTCTAAAAGGGAAAGACAACCAACTAATATCATACTGGACATTGTTTAAGTGAGATTCAAGTCAAGCCCTCTGAATATAATATCCCAAAAATTTTAATTTTTGAGATATGTTTTCTCCATAAAACTATGTTTAACCAACGAGGTAATTTCCGAAATAAAATTTAAAAATAAATAAATAAACGAAACATCACTGCAAATAAGTGAACAAAATCAAAAGACATTCAGCTATTGCTCCTTGAATCACAACCCACTTCATAAAGCTTTATTCAATAAGGTATATACTCAGGACTTAGCCAAATTATCCAGTACATACAGAATAAATTCTACTGCTTCATTCAGGAGAATGTCTTGACTGATTACTATCAATCGAAATTAAAGTCTCTGCAAAAATTCATTCACAGGCTGCAAAGGATTCTCCCTGTGACAAAATGCTTGCTCAGAAAGAGGAAGATCAGAACTTCCTAATCAATGCATTTATAAATCACACATAAAACCCACCCTCAGGCTCCTCTCGTGTGCAAACATTTGGTGACAGAATTATCTGAGAATATCTAGCGTGTGCTAAAATCACTATTCCTCATTTTCCACTCATCTGGAAAAAAATCGATTTCATGTTTTACAGGGTGAAAACACCCAGATGTGATCAAAGAAAACCGTGGGACAGTTTCCAGTTGCTGCAAACGTGGCTCGTGTGGGAGCCGTCCCCACTTTTCCAACACAAGGTGTTTAAGCATCTCTCAGAACACACTTCTTCTTTACATAAAAATGCTTGACACCCCAGCTGGCCTCTGGATCCAAAAAATAAGCCTGAAGTAGACAATTATTCCAGTCAATAATTTATGAGTGATGATCCTTTCAAATGTGTTTCATACAGTCTTTCTTTTTAATGAGCCCACTTTCCCTTGCCATTATCATGAGTCCTCAAACATGCACTTGGCAGAATACAAAAACGAATTCCAAGCTGTAGCACAGTCCAAAGCCTACAAAAGCAAATTAATTTCAGTGGATGACAATCACACAGGTGACACTAAAGATAACCTGGATAATCAGTTCTTGCAATCAGAACACGGCCTCAGATTCCACCTTTACTGAAAAATAAAACACCCTTCAGAACTCAATACAAAAGGGAGAGCGATGCTTTCAAATATAAAGTGACACAGACAAGAAAAAGCCTTATTAAAAACTTCTAAGATAGGTTTTTATTTGCAATAAAATCTACCCCACAACAGCAAATAAATAAAAGTAACAAGCCAAATTAATGCATTTTCCTCCGTGTTCCTCCAGCTACTGTCACAACAGCAATTTTAAATGATAAGACTATAAAGAAGTTGCCTGCCCAAGTGCAAGTATATGAATAAATGGAATATTTCTTCCTTGCCATTGCCACAATGAACTTCCCAGACCAAACAGGAGAACAGGGACTGCCCAGGTGGATGAAGGACAGGATGGTAAGAAAATCCTATTACTATTTGACCAAATAATCCCCAAACAAGTAGCTTTAAGTACCTCACTGAACACATGAATTGCTTTTTAACTTATAGCTGGCTTGGGTTGTGAAGTACCTGTGAGGGAGATAACCTCTGCGAGCAGAGGGTAACAGCATCCCATAATATTTTTCATATACATAGAAAAGTGTATTAGGATAGGGAGAACTTTAGCAGACACCTTCTTGACCAGACTGATATCCACTATTGTCAAAAGTAGCTTCATTTTTCTGCTTTCCCATTGAGTTATTTACTGTCATACTGACCACTTATTGTCATTTTTTAAATGCTCAGCAACGTATTAGGAAACCAATCCATTTTTTTTATTCAAAATCAGGTTTCTCATCTGTAATGCAGGAACATGTACTGATTGTTCTTTGGGGTAAATCCCATGGGATGAAAGCTCACCTTGTGATTTTAGGATTGTAGAGTTAAGGAAACATTTTGATCTGAAAGCTTCTGTGGAACTTAACTGCTGTTTCTCACACACGTTATCTACAGGCTGAGTGTGATTAATAAGCCTAAATTTCAAAACTGCTATTGTTAAAGAAAGAAATTATGTTAATGGTGCTGTAGTAATAATAATGCTATAGAAGCACACAGATAGTGCAGTCCAAACCCTGAAACCAGCTCCAGACTTTTTACAAGAATGTATTTAAGGGATTCTATTGCCTAATTGTTTTCTTCCTTGAGCATGTGCCAAAATGTCTCTTTAAAGCTCTTAGCTTTTCCTAAATACAGCAATACAGAAATGTCTCTATCCAGTTCAGTAATGCTGTGTGAACATTTGTTTAGGCAGTTTTATTTCACAGCCTCTCTGTAAAGAAAATAAGTATTTACTCTAGTAAATACTAACAAGTATTTACTCAAACAAGTGGAACAAGTGGATTCGTGTATCAAACTATCAGTGGAATTCTTCATTTCATAACAGTCACCCAAAATCCAACCCCACACCACCCTTATCACCAACCCTTACACACAGCAGAATTTTACTTTCTTGGCACATTGTACAAACCCAACACATTCTGCATGTGGAATTGCTTTTGTGTCACACCACAATGTATTGTTCTCCTCTACAATAGCTCCACTCTCCTTGTGACTTACCCTGACGTGCATTCCCATGGTCAAAGCTGCTGCCAAGTGACAGCTCAGCTCGTTTCTGTGCTGAAACTTCAGTGTAACAGTAAAAATATTTTAAATCCACATAAGCAAAAGCAACATTTGCTGAGGCAAACCGATAATTTTTCAGAAACAGAAACACTGCCATTCTTGAACAAGCCTCCAGTTGTTGGCCCAGCTCACGGCTGCAATGCAGAACAGTGCAGGCATGAAAGAGCGATGCTAAACATTTCATACTGAATGAAGTAACAAATAAACCCATTCTACCTGATTCACAGCAAGGCTGGAGGATTAACCTTGTGCCAATACCACACTGGCGATGCTGGCAGCGCAAGTTTGCACTTCTATTTGCTACTGGAAGGCAAAAAATGATCTTCATTAGTTTAAGAAACATGTCCATCAAGGGAGAACATCAGGAAGTTAAGAGGAGTCAAAAGGCAAGATAATAATAATTTAGCCCATGTTTCCAAATAGTAAATTTAAAATACTATATTTATGACACCTAATGCTGCAAGGCATTTATATGGATTATTAAAGAGCTTTACAAATGGTTCTCCCACATCAGTCACCATCTCAGCTTGCAGTGCCCAGGTTCAGACTCATGGGGCACTTCCACACTTGCTTAAAACCCACCTGAGCTTCCAGCACGTTTCTACCCTTTGCCCTTGGTAACAGGGCTGTGGATTCCACCAAGAACAGAAGCTGGTGGAACACTACCTAACCCCACAGAAGGAAAACAAGTGTTCGGTTCTGCCTGACTCTGAAGCCACAGGTGACAGGCAAAGCTCCCAGCTCAGCAGCAGAGGTGCAGGGCAGGGCAGCACCTCCAGCAGCACAACACACACACACACACACAAACTGGTTTAAGGTGAGTTAGAAACTGCCAAACAGCCTGTGCTTCCCTGGTTCACATCCTCAGATTGAGAGCCACATCAAAACAAACACCTCTCTGCACCGAGACAGACATGTATGAGGAAAATGGGATTTCCTTACAGCAGGATGCACAATCTCTGGAGACAGACACAGAAACAATCTGACTGATCTCACAGACATTTATGTGCTTAACTGGGAGCTGGGAATCTAAATATGTGAGTAGCTACACCCTTGAGTCTGCCTGGAGAGCATGACAGCATTTGGAGATGCAAAAGCTGGCTCTGGATTACCTTGGGCAGGTCCAGGATAAGCTGGAGCACAGGACCAACTAGCTCAGGTATTAGAAATGAGTAAAACACACACAGTCCTAGGGAGTCCAACACCTGGCTCATCTGGCTGGCAAGGGGTTGCAGAGATAGATATATAGATTAGATAGATAGGTTACATAAATAGACAGACCTAGTGTTATATATAGATATATAGATAAATAGATACAGACCTGGTGTTATATATAGCTGAGATTCTGTTACCTTCCATTTACCTGCAGTATTGAGCAATGCAGTAGTACCTGTGATCTGACCTGAGCAGATGCAAAGTGGAGTTGCAAGAGCTCTGATACCCAAGGGAGCCCCGTTCCCAGCGCTATTCCCAACCCATTTGCCCATTCTCTGTCTCTGCTAACACAAGAATACAAAGAGAGACAGGAGGACAAAAAGCAGGAGTGCATAACAATTGCAGAGAAGGGAAATAAAGGGGAAATGCTAAGAGGACACAGACTAACAATGAGGAGTAAAAGTGCAGTGGAACAGGGAATAGAGAACATCCCTTTCTCCAGATGAAAGCACTTATCATTAGTCAATGACAGCCCAGTGCTGCCTCCAGCAGATCTGGCTGAAAAAATCAAACAGTTCAAACAGGCAGTTCCATCACCTTGCTTAAAAAAAGGAGAATGAAGAAAGAAAGGGGGGAAAATAAATAAACAGAGCTGGATAGTTTGGAGGAATATAAGGAATATCTGTCTCCATTTCGAAAAACTTTTTGTCATACTTATTTGTATCATAAACATGACTTCTCTCTTCTTTCCTAAAACAAGCCAAACTAAACCTTCAGGCTCAGTTCCCTTAAGCCATGGTTGGCAATCTTAACCATGCAGGGAATTCCTAATTTGAGCTTTTCTAAGCTCCCGACTTTCTTTTGGATTCACAGCCCTCTCCCCTTGCGCTAAGCCTCCACCTCCACGGTGGGGTGACATCCTGGTTTGGCTTCAGCTAAAGAAAAATCTGAAATGGCAGCAGCCCATGATGCAAACTCAAATCTTTAACCAATAAACCATCAAAAGTAAGGAGGGAAAAGGCCTTGAGGAGGTAACAGAGCCAGAGGGGCAGAGCCCATGGAGTGCCCCGAGAGAGCAACAGGAAAGCTAAAAAAAGGCAATGACTGAATGATTATTCACACTCTTCAGTCACATCAACTAGCTCAGTCTTGGAGGCAACAGCCTACACCAAGACCTGAGCTAGACACCAGGGCAAACTGCCTTCAGGAATCCAAGATCCCATGAAGAACTGGCAGGGAAGGTGCAAACAGCAGCACCAGGGGCAGAGGAACAGGGGGTTCCACCCACACCCCCAAGAGCTGCTGCTGCTTCTGCTTTAACCAGAAAGTGAGAATGTATTTCAAAATTCAGTGCAAAGCTACATGCAATGTCCAAATCATTTTTATCTACTATATGGCTTAGAAAAAGAATTCTGTTTTAAAGGCTCACACATCTCCAGCTACGTTCTGAGTACCTGCTGGGGCTCCCCCATCATTCAACACTCAGGTGATGTTTACTGCTTAGTAGATCCTCACTCCAGGGGAATGTTAAATACAATATCCAAGCCAGAAAAGACCTAAATTTCAAATGGTTGGTTCTCCATGAGTAGCCTGGTGATTTGGGGAGTTCTATCCCCAGGAAGGATGAAAAATAGGGTTGTTCACATTTGTTTGCTCTAGTAAATACGAGGAGTTGAATGATGTGAAAAGTAATTTACTCCAAGATGAGTAAGTAATGAAAGTGCTTAAAAGCTGCTTTGAACAGCCATACATAAAATCCCCACATTCAAATAATTTATCTCGCATTATTTATACAAGCACGCTTTTTTCCACTGAATAACTCTCACAAGTCAAGGTAGGGGAATTTCCTAAAAAGCTCAGGGAAGTAGAAGACTTTAAGGAAGCTGCACCAAAAGGCAGCCCATGCCACGTCACTCCTGTACAGGCGCAGATTTTTCACTGCATTAACCTGGTCACATTCCCCAAGAGCAGAGAAGTATTAAGACCCTTTGGTTTAAACTAACATGTTTGCTCCCTTGCGACACGGAATTTGTATCACAAATTCCAGCATTTCTGCAAAAAGAGTCCCTGAACTCGGCTCCAGCCGTGACCTTGCAAGCCTCTGCTTCTGCATGTAGGGGTCATCCTTTCCCTGCAAGTATCCTGTTTACAATTCCTCATGCTTGGAAACTCCAATTAGCCTTACCTCTGTATTGCCCTGCAGCTTCTCTTCACTTCTCTGGACGAGAACTCTTGATACCACAAGACCAATCACTGCTGCCTCCAGATAAAGCAATTTACAGTTTTTCCTAGGGAGAGTCAAAGCTTTAGGGGTTTTAGAGCTTTTTTTGGTTTGGTAGGTTTTTTAAGGAGACTGTTTCCCTGCTAGTTTCACTGTGGCAATACTTCCAGTTCCATCTACACATATTTGCCTTTCATTAAGCCTTAAATAATCTGATTATTCATTATTTCAATTAAGAGGTTTTGGTTCTTGCTCCTACAGGTCCAACACTATTTTCCTGCACTGAACAGAATCTTTTAGTCACCTGAACTACAGATACAAAGAGCCCAAAGCTTGCATAGTTTCACTGTGACCAACTGGATGAGAACAGTCTCCCCTTGCCTTTGGAAAGTCTGCGAGCCTCCAGACTATGGAGAAGGTGCTGTTCCATTTTCCAGCTCTATAATTAACAAGTTAAATAGGACTGTTTTTAAACAAAGCCTAGTAGGAGCGCAGTTGACATTCTCCTCAGCAATTAATCTTAGGGGTCATTAACAACCTCTCTGAACATTCCCACCAACTTGTAGCTGTTCACATTGTCTGGTATCTGCATTTTTCCAGCTGTTCATCCACTGAGAAATTCCTAAAAATCATAATGAAATTTATCACCTAACCTTGTGCTCATTAAATCTGCTCCTGCTTTAAACATTTTACGGAAAGTTGCTCTATTTCTAGAAAACCCATTCAGAACAGGCCTCGTTCTGAGAGAAGCCACATGCACCACTCTATAATTATTTACCACTAATTCAAAAAAAAGGACAAAGTAAAAAACCACAGAATCACCAAAAATCTGCAAGGATAGAAATAAATATTAATAATAACAACTAAACTGCTTAGTCACTTATCGCTGAAAATGTTCCTGACATGATTCTGATGCTGATGGATGCTTTAAATAAAGCACTATGCCATCCACGATGATAAGAAAGTGGTGCAGACAATCAGAGAACACATGCCATTTCTAATGCAAAAGATGACATCGAAGCCACAACAGTGCAAATGACATCTTTAAAAATGATAACTTAAAAAAGCAAAAAGCTGTTTCTCCCAAAACTTACACACAGCTTTGGAAAAATGTCATGTAAAGGGAGAGACAAGACTTTCTCACAGTCTTGACCTCACCCTTTAATCTGCCATTTGGACTAATCTTGTTTTTTTCTTATTTTTCCTTAAGATGAAGAGTACTGAAGATAATCCGGAAAACAAGGAAAAAAAACTTGTGCCTTTGTTGAAAATTTGGAGACAGAATTACCTCCGAACAAGGCTGGCAATTCAACATTAACCCCTTACAAAACAACAGGAAAAGTAGACACTTGAGTATATAACAAAATATTACATGGGGGGAGAGGGTGTCACAAAACTATAGTTGGTATCATATAGATTTTTAATGATGAGAACTCTATAAATAATAAAAGTAAAAACCAGACTCCCCAATGCAGGCCAAAGTATATTAAAGTCCAATGAGCAAAAGCTGCAACTAAGCAGGTTCTTAACAGAAATAAACAACTTCCGAAATATTTTTAAACGGGGAAAACCATGTATGGGGAACAACTTACAAGGGGTTGAGATGGATTTTCCATCAGTGCTTATTTTAAATTCAGAACTTTACTGTCTCACAGATAAGGATTAAACAGAAGTGCCTTCATTAAAAGATACGGAGCATGTTATGCAGGTGATTACACTAATCACATCTCTGCCTTCCAGCAGGCCAATCTGTCAAAAAAAAAAAGCAAAGGATGGGATCTGGCTTGGTTTCAAAAAGTTCTGTACAGCCAGTGAACACGCTGAAGGTCATTCTCCAGTCCCCAAAAAACAAGCAGGTTTGCAGAGAGGCCATTCAGGAGCTCCAGCAAGGACAAAACTCAGGTTTTGTGGGACTGAATTTCAGAACCTCGAACTCCAGCAGGGAACACCCTACAGTCCATGGCACTACCTTCTATCCAGAGAAGAAGCACGTCAATTTGAGAATTCCCACTGATTATAAACAAGCCAGAATGGGGCAGACAGGCCACGACATCAAGAGATTTATGCTCCATGGTGATGTAATTCATACCCATTGACTGGTACAATCCACTGTTTGCTTAATACTGCCAGTAAAATACAGAAAATAGAAAGAACACACTGGAGGGGGTTTGTTTTAAGTGATATTTCTCCACCTTCAGCTAAAGGGATTACTTAGAGAGTCAAGGGATCACAGAATCACAGAATGGTTTGGGTTGGAAGGGACCTTAAAAGCACCCACTTCCAAACCCTTGTGATGGGAAGGGACACCTTCAATGAGACCAGGTTGCTCAGAGCCCCATCCAACATTGCCTGGAACACCTTTCCAGGTGGAAAACCCCACAACATCGTGACAGCTGATATATTTATGTTACACATACAGAGGAGTAGCACAAAAACTTAATATCCCAGCAGGCAATTTCCTAACCACACCATTATTTTAAAGTTTCCTCCTTTATATCTTGCTGTGAACAAAGCTAGTTTTCAAGACAGTAAATTTATTTTATTTTGCTCACATCCATGTCTTTGATAACTTCAGTGTACCCTGCCATCACAGCAATGCACAAATATTCCTGGGTTTTACTGAGGTTTTCGTGGTAGAATTAAAGAAAACAAAGCAGGGAATTCCGTAGTGACAAGTGTCATCACAGGTTCTACTCATTGCACAGGGATGGGGAGTATCCAGTATCACCACTCGTCCTGATCGTGGGATGTTCACTCTTTAAGCCTGAGTAGTTTCTGTTTTGTTCACTGTATTCCAGTACCCAGTCAATAGGTGATCCTCCTGCTCCCACTAATCCGTGGCATCCTATCACTTGTTCAGCTGCCATGTACCAAGCTCTCTGAGCTCATCCCTTGTGGCTGTTCTGTTGTTGTTCACTTGGTTTTTACTACGTGTTTACATCCCACTTTTAAATTCCCTATTTGTCTTCACTCATTCCACTGTGCCATACTATTCCTTTTTAAAAAGTACAACTTAGCACTGCAGCTCCAGCTTTCCAATGTCTGGGAGCAGACTGGTGTGGCAGCTTCTTGTCTACTCACTGCTCATACTCTAGTTTGCAATAGGATACCTAATTTATTATCATCAGTCCATACTTTCTGTTTCTTGTGTAGTTCTCATAACTAAACATGTTTTCCCCGCATCTATTCCATGAAGGAATCGATCATGCCAAGGAGAAAGGAGAGTCTGCTACTTGTATTATTTCCCTATTCCTACATTTCATGACTTATTTACTCCTTTTTGTCCGAGGTGCCATTGTGTTATCCTCTCAGCAATAATCTGGAGGCCAAGCTAATATGACCTGCATCACCTACACAGCATAAATGGCCTTTCAATAAAATGGCCTTTGTGCTTTTGCAAAGGCCCAACATCTTATTTTATAAAACAATTATTTACTCATATTTGTGCTAACCAACATCTGAATTTTTTTTTGAGGGGGAATAACAAAGGAAAAAAAAAAACACAAAAAATCCCACATGACCTAAGAAAAAAAACACGAGGAAAAAAACAACTTTGTGGCAAACCATATCTGCAGTTTTTTCAGTCTTCATCAATCAATCATCACACACATATTAACTCTACTAACCAGAACCTCTACAGGCATTGCTCGGGAAATTTTTAGATTTTTTTTTTTTTTAATTAGCTGCTGGTATCTATGACGTGACCACAAGTGAGCACAAGGCAGTTCAATAAAATTGGTGTCCAGTCCAGACCAACATCTCCAGTTGGTACCACATGGAGAGAATTTCTCAGGTTCCTCACTGTGACTGTAACTGGGCTCTACAGCAGCCACTACTCAGAGACACATCTACCTGCAGCTTTTCCTTCCATTAAGTGAACCAGAAATATTACAAGGGTGTTGAATTAATAACACAAGATTTTATCAGAACCCAGCCTGAATGCTACAATAAAGAAAATTCAGGAAGAGAAAATCAAAATGAAAGGGTTTTATGAAGAACTCTGTCTCCTTCCAGTTGTGTCCTTCCAGGGCTGAGTTTTTCATTCCGTTTGGTCTCAGCTCCAGCTCTTTGGAGGTTTGTTGGGTAGCAATATATTTTTTTATGTCTTTGGTAGCCTGAAAAAGTCCATTTCCACACTTTTGAACACATCTCTTTGGGTGTCTGTTCATTATGCCTAAGAAGGTATCAGGTTTCTGGTATAAATTCTCTACTCCCTTCTTTATCTCCTCCTGCCATCCTGACCCACCCCACACTTAGAATTCAAACTACAGATCATCCAACCTTTATTATTTTCCTTTACTTTCATGTCCTTTCCCTCTCCTCTTCTGTTTCTGACAAACCTGGTTACTGACAATAAATTAATCGATCACATTACTGAAGTGCAAAACACACACCCACAGAATCCCATCGTTCACCTGTTTCTCCCTTTTTCCTTCCTTCCAACCAAACAAGAACCACAGAGGAGAATAGCTATGAAGTTCTTACAGTGGCAATGAAAAAGATAAAGATAGATTAAATTTAACTGGGACGGATGCAAAGTGATAAAAAACAGGAGAAAGGACCAGCATCCTGATTGCATTCATAAGGATGGACTCTGAACTGGTTATTAAAACCCAGGAATGCAATCTGTGAATTTTAACAGCTTTATGGAAATGCCACCTATACACAGAGTAGCGACGAAAAATAAAGTGAGGAATTATTCTGAAAGGGAAAGAGAACAAACCAGAAAACACCATTATGCCATTATAAATCCATATTAGTAACATCAGTCATCAGTGTTTTACAAAGAATATTGCAGAACGGAGAAATACAGTGGCAACAAGGATGTAGAAAAAGCCACAAAACCTTTTTTTTAAGTTACCAGGGAAGGTTTAGGAACTCCTTGCCACAGAGTACTACAGATGGGAGAAGTTTACATCAGCTCACAAATTAACCCTATGCATTCACAAAAGGGAAAGGAAGAGAGAAAAAAAACCAGAAAACAAGTGGAAAAACCCTCACAGACTGACCTGAAGCTGCTGAGTTTCACTGCCTGAGGCTCAGAGGGGAGTGCACAGAGTGCCCTCTCCACACTTCTACTCAGAGGCATCAACCCTTTCATCCCCCTGGACACCCCAGCCCGGTGTCTATTCCGCTATGAAGAGAAAGACAAACCACTTGGAGACAACCTCCGGGGAGCACGAGCAGCCCCACTGACTGAAGGAGGTGGGCAGGGGAGTCACTCGGCACTCAAGAAAATTACTTCATGTCACAGACCTGCAGCGTTCCTGGAAGTGAGGAATGGCTACCGGGAATGAAGGCACAGGGAGGGACCCCAGGGTTGAGCTGGTGGTGATGTCTTCTTTTTTGGTGCCAGCCAACACTCTGTGGTGGTGCCAGAAGGGACAGAAGACACACCAGAGAAAACATACATGTAGATGACACACATTATATATGATCTGCTTCGTAAGCAAAAAGAGGACCCTTTCCTTTGTCGTGACACGTCCCCTTGGAATCCCAGCACCATGAAGGCTGGAATAAACCCCCAAGTACCACCATGCCCACTAAACAACACTGCAAAGTGCCACCTCTGCTTGTTCTCTGATTATCTCCAGTGATGGACTTTTTCCCAATACCCAAACTGGACCCCTCCTGGTGTAACCTGAGGCCATTTCCTTCTGTCCCCTTCTCTTCCCGGAGCCTCCTCACAGCAAGGAAACTCAAACCCACTCGCTGGACCATCAGGTCCTTACTATCCTTTCGCCTTCACAGAAAAAAAAGTCCTATTAAAGCAAATATTCACAATTTTCTCTTCATTTTTTCCATTCCCTAGTCCCAGCTCTTAATGAACCCACTCCCAGAAGAAGCAATACACATTTAAATCCTCTATACTACTTTAAATCCATGATGATCTTGCACAATTACTTAATTGTAAGATAGCAGCTAATGAGCAAATTCAAAAGAAAGTGAACTCGTTTCAAGAAATAGGATTCTATTTAACAGCATTTAATTACTTCCTCAGATCACAGAAAGGAACTCAAACACTGATACAACCAATTAATTTTTTTAATATGATCAGGGCAAACTCATCTGAAACCAGATATTAAAAAGGAAAGACTTTCCTCATGTAACTTTGTTTTTTATTATTTGTGTGTGTCATGAAGAGACAAATATCCCACTATAATATTTGAAAATAATAAAACAGTAGTTTGATATCCTCATCAGGAGCATTGGGACTAGAGGAGTTTAAAGATCCCCTCCAACCCAAACCAGTTTCTGATTCTGTACTTTTCATTACTCTGTTGTTTGCAGGTAAAATGAGCCATTATCTTAAGGCATTCTAATTAACCCCCCTGATTGCTTTTTAGTAAGTTTTTCCAAAAGTATATGCTTTTTTTTTACCTCTACAATTTAACTCTGGAAAATTCCCAACATATAAAATACATCATATCAATAAACCGCTACTGTTCTAATTCTACAAACACACAAAAAACTCTCACCGTGAGGGAAAAATTAATAATTTACAAGGTCACGGTATGAAATCCCAGGTATTGAACCCTTCATTCCTTTGAAATTCTTTGTTAGGTATGAATTTGGGGACACTGCCACATGGTTGGCATCGTAAGGACACTTTAGAGCAAGGATTTGTAACCACTGATGCCATTTTGGGAGAAAAAATGTAGTAGTTTATTGCAAGTAAGCAAAGTAAATTAAAATAATAACTTCAGATAAATCTTAGCCATGCAATTCTTGCAACAATATAATGCTTCACAACAATGAGCACATTTAATCAAATCCATAAATGAATGTAACCTATTAACATATGCAAACTCCAAGCCTTTTTATACAGTTTGTTACTGAATCGGACAAAATGCTGATCCCAGAAATTCACCATTATTTTTCTTACCTCTGTGTAGCAAAATTTGTTTGCAGAAACACAGGTTTGAAATCTATACCTACAGAATGTGATTTAAGGTAATATCTGCTAAAAATTAAAATACTGGAAATTCAATTTGTGGGACAGAGACTTTTGCCAGGAATATCACAGCAATACACACACGTGCATTACTTGAAACTGGGTGAAACAATTCAACTTACTATTTTCCCTACAAAAATAATAAGGAGTAAAATTTATAAAGAGCTTAACATTTTATTTCTCTTGCCACTGAAATACCACGCTCAAAGCCTGAGTTCAGGAAGATCAAATAATGCCATTACTGTAAATGTTTCACATTATGGGGCACGTTGACGGCATTTATTTGGGAAGGCTGGAATGGTTTGTGACATGTCCTAGTCTTTCATTTTCATCTCAGGACAAAAGCAGCATGACCTAAAGTGAACAGACCTTCAGCATCCCCCTTCCCTCGTGCACTTCCAGTGTCACCTCCTGTGATTCCTACACAATTCCCTTCGCATTGGGAGCCACAAACTTCATCTCTTCCCATTAATATTTTTGATGCTACACGTGTCCACGCCTGAGAAGAAAGCATGACATCAAAAGAGGTTATTTTGGGGAATTAATTTTGATCCTGTCGTCAGTGAGACATCTGCATAAGAGGAGGAAAAAATGAGAATTTCTTAAATGTTCTTGATAGCATCGATGTTCTAATCAGCACTGCTGTGCCTTTCTCTCATCCAGAGTTATCTATCCATCACCCACTGCTCCATTCTCTTAGAATGCCTTAAGATAATGGTTCATTTTTACCAGCAAGCAAGAGAGGAATGAAAAGCAGCTCAGTTCTCCTGGCCAGATAAAAGCGGTACCCTGGAAGGACCCAGCCACTTCTAATTCCATTAAAATAACCTGAATTAATTTAAAAGCAACATCTTCAGAAAAAGCTTTGCACACAGTTGACCTCGCTCTCCTGAACGACCTTCTACACCATCCCGTTGGAATCACATCGATTGTCTCCTTTGTCACTTGGATGTGCAATGGCTGAGATTTTTCCTTTTAATATCCTGTCCTTATCAGCCACAAAACAACAAGTACAGCTCGGAAATTTTACTGTCTCAGTGGAGCACGATGTCATTTTGTACTGTTGCTGTAAACTGGAGCTTAAAATTGCAACTAAAAATGTATGGAAATCTACAATTATATACTAAATATTTGTCTTCTTGTGAGATAATGTAAATATATTTATATGGCTTTAATGAAAAAATTGTTGATGATTTAGGAATTATTCCATTTTTTTCCTTATTCCTACTCTTCCCAAATACAAAACAGAGAAAAATGGAGGCGCACTTTTAAGTAAAGTAGGAAATTCAAGCTATTCCTTGTAGATAAAAGAAAGAGAAAAGCATTTACAAATTCTTCCTGAAATTAAGATGATTCCTTTGACAAGTTACGTGTCATTTCCACATTCATCACAGAAGAACATAAGATATGGTTAATCTTTATTAGGAACACAAAACTGGGCAAGCCAACTTTCTAATGTAAGAGACAATTCCACATCTTTGTGCTTTTCATTGTTACACAAGGAGGAATTTTCACTTGGTTATCAGCAGTAAACACTCTCGAACTCCTTCTCCAAAGTTACAATTACTGAAGTGTTCAAACAAAAAATTGCACGTAACAGGTTTAAAATCACACATAAAACTTTTCACTGACAATTCTGTGTTTGCATTCAAAATTCCCTCTGATGGCTGGACAACAAAATTTCCGAGTCAGTTCAGTTCTAACACAGTGATGCTCTTTTGGGAGGTTCCCCCTGCCGTTCCCCTTTCCACCTTTCCAGTAATTCCCAGTTTTCCAGCCAGAGCTGACAGTGCCACAGCCCATTTCTGATGTCCTGAATCCCCCTGACTTGCCAAGCCACGGTTCCAGCTGAAATGGGATTTGTCACGCGGGATTTTTCCATGTGGCCCAGGGAAAGCCCAACACTGCACGCTGCCGATCCAAGAGAACTACAAAGCAGCCTGAATCCCAAAAATCTGAATCGTGGCTCCTGCTTACAAGGATCCCATGAGTCCCTCATGCATTTGCCTCTAAGTTACCATTTCCCATTATGCAACATCGGGCATGGGTGGTTAATTAGTTTTTCCCACATGCCAGCACATACGTAAATTCCAATTATTAGCAGCGTTAGTTTACACAAATTACCTTTAAATCCAATATTTGCATACCGTCTGCTCTGCACAGCCTCCTCCAGGAAGCAGCATTTATGTTTTGGGAGATTTTGTTAGTTCTTTGAAGAGATATGTGGTTCCTGATATTTAACCAAGTATTTAAATTGTCATTTGCGTCACAAGGTCTTCTTTACTTCACTGAAATCCCTCCCAGTTTGCGCCAGGCTCTCATACACTGATGGAAGGGCACAATAATGCTGTTTCACAGGTACCCTTATTCCTGCTCAGTGCAGGACTAAAACTCAGGAACCTGGGAGAGCAGGATGGAATTTCCAGATAAGGCTGAATGGCACTTCCAATTTCACTAAAGCAAAACAAAAGGCACAGCATTTGTCCACTCAAATCACTGAAATCTCCCTTTATTGAACTCTTATTTCCCCCTTCTTTATCAAGAAAATAAGGAATTATGTTTGATTAATGACTCCACCAGCCCGGGTGGAATCCTCTGGGCACATACTGGTGCCAGAGCTTGATTTTGTAGGTAGCTATTTTTTTATAACCTGGGTATAGACTCCATGGGTAATTAAGGCAGTTTGTATAGGATAAAATGCTCAAAACTAGATTATAAGTAAAATACAGACTCAGGCTCTCAATGACTATTTACTTTGGAAGGTATAGCGGGAAGGGAAAAGTAGGTAAAATGTGCCAGCAACTCTCCAAAAGCAAAATGAAAAGTGAAATTCTCCCTGACAGCCACCTTATGATCTTTGAGATTTTTCATGAAAGGTCTCAGGGAAAGGGGAAAAAAGAGCTACATTTAATAAAATAATAAACAGACCAAACCAAGGTTATATATATATATATATATATATATATTTTACTTAGAACTTTGGTATTATAAACAACTTCAGCTTTGCTTTATGCTGTGGAACTCCCACAGAAACCACCGAGTCATTTTCTTGCACTGCAACAAAATGCATTAATTTCTCCCAATATATCTGCTGGGGGTTTTTTGTTCTCCTTTTCTAACTATGGAAACCTAAGACTTGGGTATCGAGGAGACATCTGAGCAAGCTTTTGGATGGAAAGAACTTCAGTATCTGCCATGGATACAGGGATGCTTACTCATGCCAAAATGTTAGAAATGGCAATCCCTCTGAAACACAAAAGAAGCAATCAGCTGAAAAAAAGGACCACACAGAAGACAACCTTGTACCCAAGGAAACAGAACAGCAAAGTATCTCATTTTTCACACCAGATTACACAAGCAGTTACAAATTCTAAAGGAAGTATGCTAAAAGGGCTACTTTCCACTAAAAGAGAAAGGATGTGATTTTACAAGCCCAATATTATGTTTTCATTCATAAAATCTGGGAACAGGGCCAGACCTGACTGCATACATTCCATCTGACCTTTCAGGAACATTTATTTCACTGCAGAACCTCCACGCTAATAAAGAGCTTGGAATTACACCACCAATGCCAGTCACAGACACCACCTCCCAGCGAAGCAGCAATTATTTATAAAATCCTTCTGGGACCATCACCCGTCAAGAACTCATCCCAAAGATCAACCAAAGGGCCTGGTTGGCTACAGGACGTGACAGTTCTGGATGCCGGTGATGCAATTCACCCAATTGTGCAGATCAACCCAGAATCCTGCAATAATAGAGTGACTGTGTCCAAGAAAATATCTCCACTTCACTCTGACTGTTCAGCTCAGTGGTGCCTAAATTTTTCAGCCAAGAAGAACATGAGCTCACCCTGCTAATATGAGGTGGCTGCAACTCCAGCAGGATCAAGCCAGCCCACTGGTGGATGGAAGTCACCGTAGACAGAAGTGAAATAAATTGTGGGGATTGCAGAGCTCACAACTCTGCAGTGCCCACATGGAAAAACACATCCCAGCCTGGATCCCTCATGCCAGCCAAAGCCAGAGGCTTGCACTGAGCAAGGACAACACCTACACCTCACACTCACCTTCTCATTTCCTCAGGGACCTTGGGAGAGAAGCTGTAGCACAGGTAATTTTCCTTCTGGGCTTATGTTAAACATGTCGGGATGCTGCTGACGCAAAACGGGATTAGAAGCCATGACATTTTCTTTCACGTCCTTCCTCAGTTTTAGATGTTTTTAGTAAGTTCAAGATGGCATCTCATCTGTGCCATTCTCTTTGCTTGCAATAAACAAATCGAGGGTTTCCAGCTCACCAAAGGATGGCAGAAATAAATTTGGGTTTGTGAGACAGTCAACATTATGATTTCATCTATACAGGTGTTATATTATGCAAGAAAACAAAATATATAAAATTTAGAATGGAACTTCTGTGTACTCAAAATAAGAGGACTTGGTCACTTGATCAGCACCACATTCACCAAAAAATTAAAGGAGGACTAATTACAATTACCTTTCACTATATCTCAACTTTCTAAATATGTAAAGCTTTGCACAACTCAGCTTCATGAACATTCAGTTTGGGGTTTTTTTGTTCTGACCAATTAGCACCAGTTACTTTTCTGATAACATTCCACTGGTAAAATCAATGAAAAAGCACCAAAAATTTAGAGGACATTATTGCTTTAAATGTCACAGAACCCTAGAATGGTCTGGGTTGGAAGGGACCTTGAAGATCATCCAAACCCCTGCCATGGGCAGGGACAACTTCCACCAGCCCAGTGTGCTCCAAGCCCCGTCCAACATGGCCTTGGACACTCCCAGGGATCCAGGGGCAGCCACAGCTTCTCTGCCCAACGTGTGTCAGGTCACCACCCCCACAACCAAGAATTGTTTCTGAATATCCAATCTAAATCTACTCTCTGTCAGTGGGAAGCCATTCCCCTTTGTCCTGCCTTTCCAGGCCATTCTAAATACTCTCTCTCCATCCTTCTTTCATGTCAGGTTTTCCATCCACCTCCTCCCAAATCCTTGTCCTTAGGACTGTTCTCCATCCATTCTCTGCTCAGCCTGTATTTTGGGGTTGCCCCAAACACCTGACCTTGCGCTTGGCCTTGTTGAACTTCGTGATTTTCTCATGGGGCCACCTCTCAAGGCTGTCACCTTTATAGCAAATGCCCAATTTAATGGCAGTAACTGAAACAAGGCATATAATTTATCACACTTTTGAGTCGTGCCATCTCAGTAGATTCACTAAAAACCTTGCCAAATTACAATTTATAAACCACTTACATATGACACAAATTTCAAAGCCAAACCAGGCTCTGATTGGATTTTTTTTCAGGTTTTTATATCAAGAACCTAATGAAAAACCTGAGACTTGAGTCTCAATGATACTATATTATTTTATATAACTTTAATTATCTTTTTAGGCTGTATTTGCTGGTACTGTAGTCAATCCACCACATTCAGGTTCTAATTATGACCCCTGAGTGCTGCAGATTAAACCAGAATTCAGCAGTACCCTGGCAATTCTAGAGTGTCTCAGACACAAAAGGATCTCAGAAGAGCAGGGATTTCTTTCTCCACTTACAGACCATGATAGGCGCTCCAAACCTGCTTTATTGAAACCATTAGCAATTTTCTCTATTGCCTTCAATGGGAAGAAGATTGGAGTTCCTGTCATGTCAGATTGGTGATGACTACATAGTGCATAAAAGCATCAAAACCCCTCAGGTGTGATTTAACCCTTAGTCTTTTTGAAGGCCAGCTACTTTTTCCCTGTTTCCCATTCCCTTTCTATTCTACATACACCTTATTGCTTTATTAATAACCTCTGGACAACACTCATAATTTGGTGTATCAAGTGACTTGTCCCAATTCTTTCTTCTCTTAGCAGCTCTCAAAAACTTTCCTAAAACTATCTTTTCCCATCAACACAGCATTTCAAAGACATTTTATTTTCTGCTGACAGTTTCTGATGGTCATAATTGTATTTCTGCTTGTTTGCTTTAAAGTCAAGCATACACTGAACCTGGTACCTCGAAATGTTTGGAAATAAAATTAATTCTGTCCTTACTAAAAAGGCAAATAAATGGGAGGTTGGATTTGAATCCATTTTTTATAGTATCAAGCTGAAAGTTTGGGATACACTTTGCAGAACTGAATTATGGATTTCACATAATCCTTCAAAATTATCACCAGAAATGTAACCCTTGTTACAACATCCCACATTTTAGTGCCAGCCATATGAACAATGATCACCCTTAAATGAGAGTGTTAGGTCTTTGTTCACTAACTTTGGTCTACAAAGCTCATGGTGTTGAGTCGAGGAAAGAAAACAGTGTATAAATGAAGAAATCCACATTACTGAGGACACTTGAGCTGGATCCACTCATTTTAAATGCCAAGGAAACAACTGCTCCAGGAGAGACCTGGACCTCAAAGCCTATTTTGCCGAATATTCCTGGAAAATAACACTAAAGTGTTATTTGTGAGCAGAACACATAAAGCAAAAAGGGATGAGACAGTGCTAAGAGCCCTAGAATTTGATGAATATTCTGAGTACTTCCACTAACATGTTGACTTCTATTTTTTGAGCTCTCTCTGTAATTTCTCCTGTTATTAAAATGCCTCATTGCATACATGACCAAAAAAAAAAAAAAGAGGAAAAAAAATTTCCATAGCAACTATTTCAAGGAACAGAGTTTGGTAATTCATACCATAATTTCATTTCTACTTTGACCAAAGTTTTTCCTTTTCTAGATGGGCTTTTTTATCTCTGTTCAAACAGAAATTGGTCATGAAGAATTTCATATTTACGTATTACTAAAAGCTAAACTTTCCCAGAAGAATGTTCTATGATCCCGAAAGAAACCAGGAGTTTTAAGACACTTCAAGCAAAAATTTTCGTTAATATTTGAAATGTCTACAGTGGCATCACATAAAAATACAAACAGAATTTCTACAGATGTTAATGTTGAACGAGAATATTCCACAGCAAAAAGAAACAGAAGTAAAGCTTCTCAATAAGAAGGCAGAACCAATTTTTTTTTTCATTTCCTTTTTCCATTTAGGTTTTTTTTTTAAGGTTTGGAGTAAATTAATTTTGTGAAACCTTTGGGGCTTTATACACTACCTTTGCTCTCTCAGAGCTAGGTATATGTGTACTATGCAGAGTTATTATTATTATTACTAAATAAATACAAACTATCAGCCTCAAATACCTCAAAACAGACTCTGGTTCTACTGTGACCAGAAAAATCTTCAGTATAACCTTAGTCTGAAAATAAGGGACTTGTAGGCTTGTAACATCAGAGCTGACCACATGCATGATATTCCAAAATAAGCTCATTTAAGTGAGATTATTTAAGATACACCTGGCTATATTCTTCCTTATTGTGAAATAAATTGGTATTTGTTTTCTTGACAAGAAAAAGAGAGATAAGCTCTTATCAGGAGAATATTCCTGTCCAACAGTGCAAAATCCCACTGTCTCTTCCTACTAGGGAATTCCCCTAATTTAGGAACAGAGGAAGATTCCAAGAATAATTTTACTTACATATTTTTTCTTTCACAAGAAAATTCAAGCTAAGCTGGTAAACCAGACTAGAGATCAGAGACAGGGGAATGCAGACACCTCACAGGGTATTTCTTTTTTTGTCTGCTTGTTTTAACACAACCTGCTTGTCCTTCTGGTGGAGCCACCAGGTTCACTCCCAAAACATCCTTATTCCTGAGTAAAGTCTCCTGCCGTTCTTTGTTGCAATTCTGAACTCTACTGACAGAACCCACCCGTGGACTCCAATAACTGAAGTGCCTCTGGGATTGAAGGAGCCTCAGAAGTGCCACGCTGGGAGCACAATGCCATGTGCAACAGCTGGCTGCAACCACAGTTCAGACCACCTCAAGCCCACCTTCTCCTCAAGGCTTTGGGGCTTGGCTCCAGATGACAGAGGTCCATGTGGAGATCTGGAATGGGCAGCCCCTTCCCACAGTAATTCATCCCAGCAGAGAGATGGTCACTCGGAATTTACAGGCACAAGGAGCTGTTCCGGTGACCCACCACGCAGCTCGTGGGTGCAAGTCTTCCTCCAGACTGGCAGAAAAAAATCCTTTGATATTTTCCTTATCCCAGAGTCTTTATTCCCAAGGAAAATATCCCAAGCAGCAGAACACAGCCTTCTTTCCCCTACACCCCGCCACGCTGAGTCTTTTTGCCCTTCATGGAATCACAGAATCATTGAGGTTGGAAAGCATCTCCAAGATCATCAAATCCAACTTTGACCAACCAGACCAGAGCACTCCCTTACTGTCGTCTTACAGATGTGCTGCTTAGAAAAAAAGAGTAATGAAAAAATAATTAAAAATAATTAAAAAGCTTTAATCTGAAAAAAATAATAGCAATTAAGGATGCACAAACAAAGTGACTGAAGCGGCCTCAAAAATTCAGAATGGCCAGTCTGAGAAATTTCTGGGTTTAAGGCACTAAAGAGTAGTGGTGGATGAGTTTTTTTTTAATTACATTCATTAATAGATAATGGCACTCAAAATGCAAAGACATCAAAGCATCTGATGTTCCAGCAACATCTGAAGAAACAGTTAATGTTGAAAGGCAAGTCTTCAATGAAAACCAAGACAAAGAGTATTTTTATAACCGAATGACCACAGAAACTGTTAAGTGATTAAAAGCACACAGACAAATGTGTTTACTGCTTCAGGAATCATCCTTATAGGCAATTAATTGAGTACTGGTAGGGACAGGCAAGTGACTGCAAAGATCTCAACCTTTCCTTCAGATATGAAAGTTTCACCACATTTAAATGATTTGTATTAAAAATGGCAGAAATTCGTGTAAATGTCCAGAGGAAACATAAAGAAGTCACGGTAG
Organism: Sclerurus mexicanus; assembly: GCA_013396755.1. NCBI lineage: Eukaryota > Metazoa > Chordata > Aves > Passeriformes > Furnariidae > Sclerurus > Sclerurus mexicanus. The sequence continues at coordinate 797,992 of VWZF01001296.1, forward strand.
AAAAGGAAAAAGGAGACTTTGCAATGTGTCTACTTAAGAAGGATCTCAAAGTGCCAGAAAAAGCAAAATTATTGACTCAAGGGAGTAGAGAAGCTTGATAAAGAGCAGAGAGAAAATTAGGGCATTTGAGGATTCTCCAATGTGTCCATCTGGTGCTTTAACCACTGATTTTAAAAAAATAATTAAATAAAATATGACCTTGGAAAACCAAGTATCTTCCAATGTAATAAAGTCCAAAGGCCTTGAACTGTAAATTATCCACACTGAAAAGTCTATAAATAACGGTGACATAAAGGAAAAAAAAAAGGTAAGAAAGCACAACTCATGTTCTCTTTAATCACACCAACCTCCAAAATGAATCAGTTACAGGAAGGCAGGAATGCCCGTCAAAATTAAACAAAATCTGAGTGGCCACAACTTTCCTAAACTGACAATCCCTGGACCAGCACCACTGAGGTCTCCACAAAGAGCAAAAATTAAAGCCAGAAAGGCTAAAAAGCTCATTTGCTTATGCAAAACATCTAATTTTAACCAAGCAATCAGTGAATTACTCTGGGGTGAGAGGCCACTCGGATGGAGCTCTGAGCCACCTGGGCTGGTGGGAGGTGTCCCTGCCCATGGCAGAGGGTTGGAACAAGACCATCTTCAAGGTCCCTTCCAACCCAAACCATCCTGTGATCCTCTGATTCCATGTTTTTATGTCAGCAGGCAGTTTTTAAGGCAGGATCTGCAGTTAAGAGCAGAAAAACACTTTTCCAGATACGTATCCCTCCCTCCAAACTACAGAATCAGCGTTTGTCATCGATGGATTTTACTTTTGTCACATTTAGGGAGGAAATAACAGTGGCTATTTTTTATATTCTCTATAGAAGCTGTTTATGGTCATAAGGGCAGCTAAAGACAGGGCAAAAACACCCCAAAACTTCTCCAGAGGCAACATAAACATGGCTGGTTGTGTCTTTTTTACTCAAAGTCAGATATATATACATCAAAAAAATAAAAACCTGCCTACAGGCGAGTTCCAGCTGCAAGGGCATTGGCTGCACCTTCCCACCTTCCTCCTCTGTGCGTGGCACAGTTCTGGAGTGAAACCCAAGTGCACTTCCCTGAGAGGTGACTTTAAAATGACAAAAAAAGGGAGTATTTGTTAGCAAGTTAGCAGAATTACATTAAACTGAGCCTCAAAAACTGCAATCAGAAGGGTAAGACGTGTCACTCGATGCCCCGACACCTGTAAGATGAATTATTAAATCTGCACCCCATTAATAACACGATCCTGTTGGATCTGGCAGCAGGAATCGCATCAGGGATCAGCGGGAATCACATCAGGGATCACCAAGAGCGTGTGTTGTCACACAGCACTCACGGCCTTCAGTCACATCAGCCCTGAACTTCTTAGCAATGCCATGCACTTCATGAGCAAAATTAATTTGAATTACAAGGGCATCGCAGATAAAAAAAACTTTTTTTTTTCTCCTTTTTTGCAGGTTTTTGGACATTCGGACTTTTCAAAATCGCATTTTATGGGGTAAATTAATAAGGAATATATGAAATGTTAAGCCCATCCTCAGTATATGCATTACCCACGTGCAAAATACAGAGAGAGGGAGAGTGTAAAAGTCGAGGTCAGAACTCCATCTGCATTTTTCAGTGCTCTGCACATACTCTAAATACTCTAAATCACAGTTGGATTTATGTCTCTGCTTTAGAATTTATATCATATCTACGTCACGGCTCATTCCACACCCATTCAAAGTTCAGGCACTGACTGGTACGTGACAATGCTGGAAGGTCTTGCCTCTTCTATTCATATGAGCATTAATAGAAATAAAAAAATCAGTATAATAACCAGAAATCCACTGTTCCTCAAACTGAAAGGATAACACACACACATCTAAAAAATAAATAAAATAATTCGTAACTACAGATTTAAATTAAAAGAGAAATAATGTATTCATCCTGCATATATATTGTATTTAAATAAGAACCATTTAAATGCCAATTTTCTGCATTTTAATTAAAATGTCCATTCAGAAGTTGAACCACAAAAAAGAAAAAAAGTCTATCAACTAACATTCCCCAGCACGTTTTAAATGAAATTTATTAAAAAAAAAAGTAAAAATTAGGTAAGGAATTTAAACAGCTCCCAAGCTGGCAGCCAAAGTGAAAGAGCACAAAGGAAATGTAGAATATAACTAAGTTGGGTCAGTTTGTCAAGTTTTGACTTGATTTCAACTTTAATGATAGTATTTTCCATAGATATAATATTTAGAATAATTGGGTTTACAGTGATAGACAAAAACTAACGTTTCAATGTGAATATTGTGGCCTCTTTATTCCCTTTTTATTGGGAATGTAAATGACACATCGTATTTAAATGTAAATCAATGAGTTTTAGAGGTCACTGATCAAGAAGAATGATTTGCCTCTCACAAGAGTAACTGCTGAGGAGAAAAACAGAGCAAACTTAATTTTATTTATTTCTTAAAATCCCAATTCTTTAATGTGAACGGGAAGCACAACAAGAAAACCACAAAAATGGAGGCAGAGGATGGAAAAGACGTTTGGAAAGGCCATTTGTGACTGGAACAGACACACATCTGAAAACACTGTTTAAGGGGTAAAACACCTGCGCTGTCAAGAAAATAACCTGTACAACAAGACAGGCCTTTTCCCCCTCCAATTGCCTCGATCTGGGCACTTGCAGATCACACAGTACCCTACAGCAACACAGGGCAAGGAGTGTTTAAGACACGGCTCTGCCGCCCAAAACTGCAGCAAAGGGCTGATTCCCTTTCAGATTTAAATTGTGCTTATGTTACACACGCTCCCTCGCAGCAACCCCGGGCCCTTTTACTTTAATTAAAAATAAAAGCACGGATATCTATTATGTACTTCCCTTGCCATACAAACAGGCTACAGACTTCCATATCAAATATGTTTGTGAGGATATTACTAATCTAAACGAAGTGAAATTAGAAAGCATGATCCACTGAATATGCATTACGCAGAAACACAGACAGAGAAAGAAACAGATCCAGTGAAATACCAATGATGCTTTAACCACTTTTAGATTGGGTAAGACGTTTTTATTATTCTTTAACTACCTAAGAGTATCTTTATTAAAAGAACCTTTTGAGATTTTCAGTGAAAAGAACCGTGTTCACAATTTATTTCTGTTCTTTTCCAAACATTATTCTACAGTCCAGGGCAGTGTTTGTAGCTATTTTCAACCTTTACCTTCTTAAAAAAAAAAATGAAATAAATACTTGAAGACACTTGAAGCCAATGTGGATTTTAGCAGGAGTGATTCAGGGAATTCCTAAAGCAGGACCTGGGGGAAGGAGAAAAGGACCTATCAATCTAAATTCCAATAATTCAATAACCCCAAAGCCAAAGCAGAAACATCTGTACATCCAAAGGGTGGGGAAAATCCGTTTGGGCACCTTTTCAGAGGCAACTTACAGGGAGAAAGTCTTATCTGGGATGTGAAAATCAGCTGGAAATGAGGTGCAAATGTAACCTCTAACTTTGATTCCAAGAAAGTGTCTCCAGCTCTCCATACTGGAATAGGAATGGTCAACTCAGCATCTCTCACTAAACAAAGAGGATTTGTCCAAATCCCCATTTTTCACACCTCATAATAAACACCTACACAGCAGAAATGGCAAATCCCCATTAAAAAAAGCAGGCTTGAAGAGAGGAAGATGGATTTCTGGAGCAGGCTTCTTCTCCTGAGCATCCAAACCCAGCACGCACCAACCACATAACACACAGGAACATAAACCATGGACACTGCCCAACATCCCATTTCTGCGACTCTGGAATCATACAGGAATAATCAGAACTGAAAGGGTGATGATTATTTTTTTCCTTAATCTATGAAAATCACTATGCATCTGTAAACTCCATATTCTACAGATCTGCCAATCTTTTCAATCAACAGTCTAAAGGAAGAAAGAGAACTCTGTCAGAGGAGAAATTGGTTAAAGTGCCTGACAGAAAAAACGAAGCCTTTCATTTGAACACTGATAATTACAGAAATTAAATAATGCTGGCAAATCGTATGATAATAATTATACACACACCAAAAAGAAGGAGCAGATTAAGCAAATTACTCAAAAAAAGCTGTCTCATGAAAAGACATACTTTTATTTTTTCCTGGTTTAGATAGGAAATGGTGATACCACTAAAAAAGAATAAATAAGAGACCTGAGAGCCCCTTGCAGTGCCCAAAGGGGCTCCAGGAGAGCTGGAGAGGGACTGGGGACAGGGTGCCTGAATTATGGCAGCAAAACAAAGGGGCTAAAGGGGTGAAGCGAACATTGCACCTCCCAGCTTTTAATTTTACACTTTCTGGTGTGTGCAAATTAACAAAGTGTTATTAACCTGAGTCAGAACAAAACTGGTGGAGGAAGGAACGGGAGTGAATTTCAGATGCCACTGAACTGGAACTTATCTAATGAACTTGCTGGTTTGAATTCCTGGCCACATTAAGTGCAATTACTCTCAATGCTTAGAGGGATCTATTATAATTAGAAAAAGGGGGGGGGGGACCTCAAAAAAACCCACTTTTCTTTTTAATTCCAAATTAAAAAAATTAATATACCTGATACAATTATTTCTTGTATCTAATAACAGGCCCAGGACTTTGCCAATCCCACAGTTAAATTTGCCATGAATTTGCCACTGAGTCCATTATTAAAGGTCTTTTCCAACCGCAACAGTTCTATGGAGGAAACCAAGAAATCCCTCTGCCTTTAAAAGCAACCTTTTATTCCAGCTTTGCCTTTGCAGGTCCCAGATGAGATTTTTTAATCATTTAAGACTTCACGCCACAAAGAAATTTGCTGTACAGATGGGAAATTCAGCATTTAGGCAAATCAGGAGTTCTTTTCAACCCAATAAATACTATTTTTTATTACAAAGAACATGTTTACAACAATATTATACAAATTGTCTCTCTAGTTTATTGGTCATTTTCTAACTTTTTGTAAATCATGAGCATACTCTGCTGACTTCAGAAGTATTTGAGAAGAGTTTTTAATACCACAATTTCACCACAGAAGAGCTTGACTATACTGATATCACCCTATAAATGGAAAATTAACTCTCTTAAACTCGCTAATTCGTGCAATGGTTCTAAAATCCAATAATTTTTCTAGAAGGCAAATTTTTACTACAGAGGCACTTTCATCTCTGTTTAACCTTTAAATTCCTCTAACTTTGCTAAATTCCTGCAATGACACTAAGCTCCCATCACACAAGCCTGCTCTGCATGACATCTTTCACAGAATGACACTTAGGGCATCCCAGATTTAGGGGTGGGGATGGGGGGTTAATATCAAATATTAACGCAATGTGTTCCACCTGATGATCTCTGTGCCAATTTACATGTATAAAGTTCCTTCAAAAGCATGCGTGAGGGCAAAAACTAATATATCTGAGGAGGATTAATGTTCTTCTCCAGCTTCTGACTAACACTATGAATGCAGCAATAAACAACTGATGTAAAAATACTGAAATTATCAGTTTATACACATCTCCATTCAAATCCTGACTTAATTATGACTTCTCCCTTGATCCATGCAGAAAACATGCCCAGCCTTGCAGGTAACTTCCAAAAACTGCCAAGTAATGGAATTCTCACTCATTCCAAAGTATCAATACAAAGTATATTCACCCAATATTTGCCTCTCCCAAATCAATAAAAGGATGTTCCCTGCTACAAAAAAGAGCAGGGTGATTTAAGAATATCTGCACATCTAAGTTTAATGTGGAACAACTGGCAAAGATTTACACCAACATTCCGGAGACCAAAATAACCCTCCAAAATGATGCTTCACCTTTCTTTCACCAGGGCTAACAAGTATTGATCAAATCAAATGCTTTAACTACCTGCTACTGGTCTTTCCCAGAACAAACATCTTCCTGCCACAATCAATTTCCTACCTGCCTCGAGACAATTAGTTTAGATGTTGCTAAGATTTCTCAGGCAGAAGGAAGTTTTTCAGTCTGCTCAGGCTGGCAAACCTGAAATAAAGTATTTTCCCAGGTATCCTGTATTTTCTACAGAAGAAAGAATAAAAAAATAAAAAATAAAAAAACGATAAAAACTACAAACACCACAAAGATAAGGAGAACACTGAAAGTAGTTCAGCCACGATGTCTGAGTTGTTTGGTAAATTCACATCACTCAGGAAAAACTGCGGCAATATAAAATAAGAAAGTAAAGCCAAAGTATAAAGAAAGAAAGAAAAAAAAACAAACTACTGCTGAAGAGAGTGGAAAGGAACAACTAAAAGGTTTTAAAGGTCACACAGGAAGAGACAGAACTGCCATGGTGCATATCCAAGCTGGAGAGTCCAATTTGAGAGCACTGCTGTTGCCAAGGAACTGAGAGGTACAGAGGGAAGTCTTGTGGCTTCTGTACCTTGGGCCCGATAGTCACACCCAGAGCCAAAATGAAATTATTATCTCTCTGTCCTGTTATACAGGTGCTATTTTGGGATTTCCTCTTATGTTGTCCAATCCAACCTACACCTAAATCTTCCAGATGTTACTCTTGTGACGTTCTTATTCATCCATATACCCAAAGCTATACTTGTTCCCCTCCTCTTCTTGATGTCACCCTCCTGCACCTCACTGCCCTCTCTGCTAGCAGCAATCTTATTCCATCACACACACTCAAAAAACTCTTACAAAGATACCTCAGGTTTCTGTAAAGTCACTGCTTTCTCAAACTTCTCCCGCTAACTAAATCACCTTTCTGCATCACACTGCTCACCTTCACTTTTAAAGCTTTTCAAAACCTCACTCAGGCACCTACTGGGCTGCGGTTTAATGAGCCTTTCCTCCTGCAGCATCCACCTGATCCTCACTTCTTCCCATTCCTGAGCTCTGGCTCCAAGTTCTGCTCACAGAAGTCCTTGTTCAGGTGCACAAAACCAATGAAAAGAAGAAAAGAAAGAAAAAAACGGTTCTGAAATAAGTCCTTTCAAAATTAAAGTTAATTTAGTGCTGTGCACAAATAATGAAACACAGCTCAGGAGCTGGTGCAGAGGGAGAAGCAACAGCAGCTGCTTGACTTAGCCCTGGAGCTGAAGAATTACTGAAAATAAGCCTTTTGCAACAGGATGTTGACTCCAGCCATAAACATTTCACAAAGCAGTGACTAAACTGTTAAGCAGGTAATGCTGCACCTTCTCAAAAGCTGCACTTGACACCTGCAAGGAAACTCTTCCAAAGATCTGTTCCCTCCTTGCTTTCATTCCGCCTCCTCCAGGTACCTGACTTGGCTGCACCATGTAAGGAATCTCAAGTGGTTGGGATTGGGATGGGTTGCTGTCTCCAAGCCCTACCTTGGTGACTGATTCTAAGCCAGTCTGTGCTGGAGCTCCATCTGTCTAAATCCAGCTTTCATTTGGAACAGAGAGCCTGAGTCTGGTTTTGCCAGGTATTTACACAGCACTTGGCACCAACAGAATGGGATCTTCACCCAAGATTCAAAATCAAAGGTACTAAAATACACGAAACCCAGCCCTTCCTTTCAAACAGCCCTAAAAACCATCACGAAAACCATCAGTACCCACATGTGTATGACAATGACAAGGTGAACTTCTCATTTCCCACCTCCTTCCATTTTTTCAAAAATAGAAATTCAGTCTGGAAGTGCTATGATACAGAACCACAGAATCACACACTGGTTTGGGTTGGAAGGAACCTGAAAGATTATTTTGTTCCAACCCCCTGCCATGAACAGGGACACCTTCCATAGCCCAGGGTGATCCAAGCCCTGTCCAACCTCGCCTTGGACACTCCCAGGGATCCAGGGGCAGCCACAGCTTCTCTGGGCAACCTGTGCCAGGGCCTGCCCACCCTCACAGGGAAGAATTCCTTCCCCAGTAACCCAACCATTCCTGCCCTCTGGCACTGGGAAGCCATTCCCTGTGTCCTGTCCCTCCAGGCCTTGTCCCCAGTCCCTCTCCAGCTCTGCTGGAGCCCCTTTAGGCACCAAAAGGTGCTCTCAGGTGTCCCTGGAGCCTTCTCTTCTCCAGGTGACCCTCCCAGCCGGGCTCCACAGCCCTGATCATCTTCTCCTATGGCAAAATACATGGGATGGGATGAAATATGGGAATAGAAGACAAGGGAGCTCTTGCACCATGATACAGAAAATCCCAATCCAGCCTTTCCTTCCCTCTGAACAAAAGGGTCTGGAAATCTCAGTACAATTTTTACAAACCACCTGCCTTCCCAAGCAGGGGGAAAGGCTGCTTGGAAAGGATTTTTCTGCAAATGAAATTTGATTAGTTCAACATGGACCTTGCGTGTAATGTTCTTCTAATGAGTAAATTAGTAGGTGAGACAAACCTCTGAAAATGGAAAGACTGTAATGAAAACCCTAATATGCTTTTTACAGTAATGCAGGAGAAGAAGTGATGCCGTGCTTAACATGATCACGTTTTTATTCCCACCTCCAGGCAAACCTGCAAAAACTCAATGAGCAGTGTGATTTTATTAAACATATTTATAAAGAATCATTTTCTTCTCCTTTGAAAACAACTTATTTGAAGGAAGACTTCGGCATAATGACTGACATGTGGGTACTACAGGATTTTCACTCTGCACAGGATTTCCTATTATTGACTGAAGGTGAAAGAATCATAAACAGAGAGAGAAGAGAAAAACACTCTTAAGGAGTTGGGAGCACATGAATTTTAAACAACTGAGGAAAGTACAGGAACTCTGTAGAGCTGATGGGAAGTCTGCTATGCTCAGAAAGCTGTTCAAACATCCCCTCTGCTGAGCCTGGAAGAGGATGCTCAGGACACCCATGGACTTCAAAGAAATCAGGAATCATCGTGGATTTGAAACTGCCCTGATTGTATCTGTATCCATTTGCACCAGAAGCAGCAGAGCACTTGTCTTGGGAAAGCACATTAAGAAATGGTAGAGAGAAAATATTTGCCTTTCCAGATACAAATCTCTGCTCTTGGGAAGGAGAGAGCAGTGGGGTATGAGAGAAACACACAGAAGTTACTCAGCTTGCTTGGTTTTGCCCTAACTCCACAAGGGAAAAAATCCTGGCTGACCTCTAAAATTCAGAAAAATCCATATGCCAGTAAAAGCGGCAGCATTTGAATGTGGGAATTTTCTATATCTCTTACATAAAGAGGTCTGAAGAACAGTGCTTGCTCCTTAAAATATTCATCACTCTCCAAGTGTACTTTCTGAACCAAGAGACACACATGGATACAGGCTGTGCAGTTCCACTGAGAATCCCCAAAATTCATTCCTCTGGGGAAGGAACAGCCACATCCATATGGTCAGATGACATAAATTATGAGATGCTTTTTGGTTTTGCACTACCAAGTTCAGTGAGTGGCTGTTTCAAAATTATTATGAAAATTAAAAAAAAAAAATTGTTCTCTAAAAAAAAAATAATGGAATTTCATGCGTTAAAAAGAAAATCCAACTCAATTACATGAGGTTCAGTGCAAGGGCATTTTAGAGTTAAAAGCATTTGTTCACTGATGCTGTGGTGCAATTTTCTTTCACTACTGATGAGTCTGAGAAGAATCTGGAGAAGCAATACAGAAGGGAGTAATACCAGCTCAGAAAAAAATATATAGTTATAAAGGTATTTAACAGCAAATCCAGGACAAAAAGGTACAGTAACTGCAGAGCTGTATCTGGAATTGTTTGCAACCTGTCCACTACCATCACTATGGGCCCTGGCCACAGAGGAAACCAACTTAGCTCATGTGGTTTCCAGGCTCCAAAACACCTCTCCAGCCTGACTCCAAGATGCCTCCTCCTACTGGAGCTGAAAATCCCCTCACCTGAGGAGAAAGACAGGCAGAAAACGCATTTTCTCCTTTATCAACATTAAAACATGAAGTAACTTTTTGCATAAATACATAAAACCCTGCAAACTCTGATGGGATTAATTAACAAATGATTAGTAGTTGCAGGGTAAAGGGAATGCAAGAAGTGAACAGATGACAACAAAGTGCCAGCCCTTCAAAAAAAGCAATTTACCCATTGTCAGATTCATTTCTCCACAGAGGAACTTTTCTTTTCATATACAGTTTCCATCTCGATAGCGAATCTTTGATCAGTGTCTCTGAAAAAATAATCTCTGTGAAGATTGAGAAAACAAAGGAACCCAGATAAACTCAAAAATGGCAATACAACTTGTCAGGGTATCAGGTAAATAAACTATTCGAGGCACCTCAGTGGAATACAAAGGGCTCTCATGGAGGATTATGATGGAAAAATGAAGGGATTTAAAAAAACCCCAACGACAAAAAAACCTCCAAACAAAACCCAAGGTGAAAGTGGCACCTTATCTTACACACTTTTTCAAACAAAAAGCATTCACAAAAATTGCTCCACGGGTAGTAAGGATGCCCAGATTGTCCCTGCCTTTTCTGCTGGGTCTCGTCCTCTTTGGCTCCACCTTTTCCACCTCACTTGTCCAACTCTCTGGAACACTTCTTGCTTCCAAAGGATTTGAAAAAGATTCATAATTGGTTTTCACATCCTGAACATTTTTGGCCTCCCTTATAACGTTCTGGGCATTGAGTACTTTCACACCATGATACCTTTTAAAAAATATTCTCTTATCTAAAAATAGATTTCTCTGCTGTCCTGAGTCCTCACTGCCTTTTCTTCATTTGCTGGTTTAATGAAAATTATTTATTTTCCTTATTGCCTTGAAATGGTTGGACTCTGTGATCTCCCAGGTCTTTTCCAACCTAAACGGTTCTATCAAGTTTTTAAGAACAAAATCCCTAAGTGTTCTTTTTAATTGCCTTTTAATCATGTCTCCCTGTATGTGTAGTTCTTTTTGGAGATTAAACACTGCCATAGTGAATTTGGCTTTTTCCCCCACCTCCTACAAGGCTTTGAATCAAAGTGTCTATGATCACAGTTTCAGATGTTTCCAATAGTAGTAGTTTTAGTCACAAACTCATTCAAAACCAAGAGTTTTCCTCTTCTGTGATCCCTGACTACAGTTCAGTGAAGTTGCCTTCAAATTCTGCCTCATTCTCAGTGAGCTCTTCCTCCTTCCCTGCAGAACTTCAGCCCATGCCATATCAATGTATTGGTTATTCAAACAGTTAACTCGTCCACCAAACTGCATTCTGAGCTTCCTGGAAGGCAAAGTCCAACCTCACATCTTCCCTATATAACTCCTTCAGCATCACCAGTCCCCAGAAGGAATTCCTGCCACCACTTCGAAAAAAAGGAGGTGAAGAGTAAAGTGACTAATTCTAATAACCAAATAATTATAAAAACAGAATATTCCAGAATAAATCTCACTGCTCAGACCTGCAGATCTCATCAAGCTCAGTGACCAGGGGCAAAATCAGCTGATGAAAAGGCATTTTTCACCACCGCATAATATGGAGAACGTGGGAAAAACATGGGGAAAACCAACCCTACATGTAAACCAGTTGGCTTGAATTCAGCAGCTGATCCTGGAGTGACAGCTGGAAGCCCTCTGGAAAGCAGCAGTTCTGCACAGCTTTTTTCAGAAAAAGAAGGGGGAGAAATACTTCTATGTCCCCATATGAATCTCTTACACATCCACATCCCTGATGCCACGTGTCCTCCCACCTCCACAAAGGTCTGGCAGAACTAGAACAGGTATCTGTGAAGTCTCCACGATCAGGGGCATTGGATATTCTCCATATGAAGAGCGTCCAAACACACCTCATTCAATTTTCAGTACAAATCACAGAGAATAGCTCTGATTAAAATCATGCTCCATCCCTGGAAGTGTCCCAGGCCAGGTTGGACGGGGCTTGGAGCACCCTGGGCTGGTGGGAGGTGTCCCTGCCCATGGCAGGGGGTGGCACTGGGTGGTCTGTAAAGTCCCAACCCAAACCATTCCATGATTCTATGTGAAGACAGATGGCACAGAGATGAACACAACTCACCTCCTATGATAAAAGAACTTAAATGCAGCTCAAATTCTTCAGTCATCAGGTTTTAAAGTATCAAATAGGCAACACTTCTGCCCTCAGAACTGTGGAACTAATTGCAGCAGGAAGTTGCAGAGATGAAGGGAACATTAACAAGAAAGTTATGGAACAATATCATGTCTCCACTCAATTAAAAACTCTTGTCCACTTGCTACCCTGAGACTCAAGAAGTCCATAAACAGCTGGCTTTTCAGGGCCAGGATGGAATATCCATGGATGAATCAAAACATACAAGTCCTCCTTCTTTTCATCCACCCTTACAGAAAGAATACCACATTTTATTATTAACTTCGCCCACAATTACCATGTTTAATGATTTCTGAGTTGCAGGATTTTGTGCAACACACACGTGGACTTGGGCAGACTTTGGCATTTCAGAGGTGTCATCAGATCAACTCACAGTTCTCCTAAAATCCTACACTTGTTCTACGTTAACAGTCCCAGGACTTCATCAAGCTTTTGGCACTCAGTTCACATTCAGACTTTTTAGGCATCTTAGTGTTTGTGTTCAGGTTTAGGAATCAAAGTTCCTTAAACAGTGTCAGTGAAGGCACCTCCAAAAATTACTCCAAACACCTTGAGCAGATATTCCTTGTCATACTAAAGTTCTACTGAATTTAATTCATCCCAACATTTGCAGATTTACAAATGTGTAACAGCACTTCCCAAGTCTAATTAAAGCTTTCCTACCTCACACATCTGTTAAAAAGCAAAAATATACATACCCCAAAAAAATCCTCCAAAGGAACCAATAATAACAACCTACATGCTCCACTTGACAAAGCTGGATTTCATTCACAAAAGTATCAGGTTTAATTCTCGACACAAGATGACTCACTGCAAGTTCACTCCCTTCAATCTTCAAACATGTCATTAATATATGCAGGAAACAAAGCTACAATGTTTTGCTCATGAAAAGGGAGGGCTTTTTATAAACCAAGAGCTTGTAAAGGTGGAAGAATTTGGCTTGTACAGAAAAGAGTGTTAATATACGGTGGAATATTTAGTAACAGAGATATTGACTCAGTCGGATTTATCCATGTCAAGCAGAATAACAGAGAAATAATAAAAATGAAGAATTATTACTACATGAAAGAGAAATCACCAAGTCAATTTGGCCCAAATCTAGAGAGAAATATCAACCCATTATTGATAGGGATTGAGTGAGATTACCATTTCCTTTACCTAAGAAATGAACAGAAATGCACAAAGCCCCAAAAGCTACTTTGAATCTGAATTTTATAATGACACACCACTCTTGTTCAAAATGTAATGGAGAAGGCGAGAAAGCTGAAAACAGTAAAAAGTGGAATTTACTCTCACTCTGGTTTTATGGTATTTGACAGGAAGCCACCCTAGCAGCCCCTATAAAGTAAGAACGTCACAAATCTTATTTTTATTGCCTTTTTCATAAAAAGTTCTTCAAAAGCTCATGTTTCATCTGTCTTCTAAACTGCACATTTTTTGACTTTAATGTTAGGTTTTAAACATCCAGGTATTTTTAAGCTGCCTTTCTCATTGTGCTTCCCACTTGCACATAACAGCATCTAACCTCTCTTTCAGAAGTCAGAATTCCTTCTACTCAGTTTTATTTCTTAATGCAAGCCAGAAAAATTTCTCCATTACTTTTTTCATTCCCCATTCTGTACGTAGCCAAAAATCTCTATTTCCTTTGATTTGAAATCAAAGACAGTTGTAAGAAACAAGACAGCTTCTTGCAATAGCAGAGGAAACATACACAGAGATCCCTGTTTTTCTCAAAAGCACACAAAGACCTATCATTTTACCTCTTCTAGGGAAGAAACAAACTCCACAATTCCCTCAAACCAGGCATCGGCTACATCCTGTATTATCAATCCTAACCATTACACAAATCTGATTCCAAAATCCACAGGCATTGTTAATAAAACCAGTATTTCATTTTTCAAACTGAAATAATATTTAACAGTAGCAGGTAAGAAACAGCAAATCAAAAATAAACAAGTCAAATGAACAATACAGTTCTGAATGTCCTGCCATCCTCTGGAACCCAATGATGCTGCTCTTCCACATCCCAAATCTTCACCAAACCTCTTCAGGCTCACAGAGTTGGGAAAAATAACCCATAAATGGGAGCACAGAATTACTGTGGTAAAATTCAAGCTTTTTCTGTAAGCAATCACCAGCAGGTTTTCTTAAAGGCTGCTTTTCTTGGAATATAATGGGAGACAGATTCCAACTGACTCTTCCCCACCTCTTACTAAATGAGTTTATGAACCTACTCCATTCCAATGGCCTTCGAGGTAAAACCTGCTTCCTACAATATCCGTGTTTCCCCACCTCAAAAGCAGTCTCAGATACGGTAGATCATCTGCAAGATACAGAACCTGACATTTATGACTCTCTTAAGTTCCAATGAGCCGAACCGATTTCCTCACCTCCACAGCCCCCAGGTTAACATTCTTTTGCAGGACTCTGGTAGTATCATGGAATGGTTTGGGATGGAAGGGATCTTAAAGCCCATCCAGTGCCACCCCCTGCCATGGGCAGGGACACTTTCCACTAGCCCAGGTTCCTCCAAGCCCCATCCAACTTGGCCTTGGACACTTCCAGGGATGGGATTTGCAAACCAAAACAAGCAAAAATCCCTTTCTTTTCTATACTCATCTTATACAGGTCTTTGGCTAAAAGAAAACATTTGCATTTTCAAATAACATCTGTTTAGAACTGGTCACAAGAGGGTACAACACTCAGTGAGATTGCTCTCTTCCCTTTTTTCCCCCCATATATATAATTATATTGCCATGGAAAAGGTTCTTTCTTAGGTATTTACTAGAGCTCAACCTCTAGATGCAAAAAATTTGACAGTGCTTAATGCAGGTATGTCTCAGGAATCTGGTCAGGTAATAAAAACCTGACAGCAAAGGGCTCTCATTTTCTTTACCTGTGAATTACCCCAGCCTGACACAGATGCCACACAAGTCTTGGTGAAAACAGTCTTGTTCTGTGGGGAAAACTCAAGTTTTTGCCTCGAAACCAGTTCAAACCATGTAATCATTAAATATATATATATATATTTAGGTGTTTCTGTTTTGTCACCTCTTGGATTTCAATGGAAGTAGAAATAGGGGTTCTTTGATCACTACAGAACGCTTGTGAAGCTGCACAGAAAGAATTCACAGAGCTGGGCTGTGAGGGCAAAGCTGCTGGGAGCCCAGCAATAAAGGAGACACAGACTGAATTCCCCACACCCTGGCGAGCTGTAGGTGTTGCGAGCACCACGAAAGAGGAGAACCATCACTGCTGACAGGGCTCCTCCAGCCTCCCCCCAGTCCAGGGCACCGATCTGGGCAGCAGGGCCAGAAAGCCCAGGAGTCACAGATAAAATGTGACATTCTTTCTAGAGGACAGGGAGCTGTTGCTTAGAAACTGTTTACAGACACATCCTGCTGGTGTACCTAAAAAAAAAATAAAATACAATAAAAATTAGGTCACTCTTGGCTGTAGGTAGGAGAGATGTTGATGGAAATAAAATCCTCCCTGTCCTTCTTTATTGTCAGTAATTAACAATGCTTTAGGAAGGCTGCTTGGATGCTCTTTTTGCCTCCAACTGCACAGTCCCAGTGGCAGAGTTAGCAATTTTGAAAGGCTGTGGTGGCTAAACAGAGTGGACTGACATCACAGTGCACTCGGGAGGCTGAGCCCAGGCTCCAGGCACACACTGGACCATCTCAGGAGGGCACTGGCATTAAAAGTGAAGTCCAAAGGGGGTGAGGGCAAAGTGCAATTATTCTTCTCATCCATCTCTCAACTGTTGGAGAAAAAAAAAAAATTAAGAAAAAACCCCATATCAATACCACTAGAGCAAGGAAAAAACCAAAATCTCAGTTTTACTTTTTAAGTGCACGATGGAACCAGGGCTGCCTAAAATGAAAGGGGAAAGGCCATAACACTTCTTTGAAGCCACAAGAGAACAAAGTTTGCCTTGAAGAACAAGAGGTGATGTTTGAATTGGATCATTTTGCTAAGGAAAACAGTACAAGGAGCTCCTAAGTGTCTAAAACAAAGTTGCAGGCGAGCACTCACTGCACAGAGACAACAAAGTCGTTCAGAGCAGATGGGAAAGAAAAATTATATCAATCCAGAGCCAGTTTTCTCCTCCACATAAATAATCCACGCTTGAACAATTTTTCCTCATATAAATAACTACATTTATAAGAAGCCTCAAGTAAGAAGGCTCTTACATCATTATTCACTTAAAAACCACTCCAAAAATTCAGACAAATCACTGCTTTCTAAGTAAAAGAAAATAAAACGCACAGCTTGTGGTAATAAACAGCTCATTGTCATCATTCCAGAGAAAGCCATTTTTTTCTCTTCACTTAAAAATAAATGTAGCACGGGGCTTGTTTTCTTATATTAAGCAAATCCCATCAAATTAATACAAGGGGAGTAAGTGCTACCACATGGCACCTGATGTAGGAACAGGACAGATGTCAAGGAGATAAGCCCAAAAAACAAAGCTGGCATTGTAGAACAAGTGCCTCTGGTTGAAACTTCTGGGGCAGATCTGGAACCCGCTAACAAAGCCCACATTCTCTGGAGTGTCAACACAAGGTCACCACACCACCCCTCAGGCTGGAAAAATAAGGACCACGAAGCCACGTGTAATTTAATCACTGTTCCTTAAGTCAGAGGACAAGCAGGACCCTGTGCTGCGAGCGACAAAGGATGACTTGGGGAAGCCACAGGTGGGGACAACATGTAAGACACGAGTTGGGCTTTCAAGGGTTATCACAACCTAACCCGAGTTCAAAGCCTGGGAAAATTGTTTAAACTCCCTTCATTCAATGCAGGGCTTTCCACCAAAAGGAGGTGGCTAATGGGGTAAGATCCTGCTCTCCTATGCCAGAAACACAGACCAAAACAACAACAACAACTAAAAGGGAAATATTAAGAACCACAACTATTATTATTCACAAATTAACCAAGAAACACACTTCGGATTAAAGTTGTGTTAATTATTTCTAGAATTGAAGATAAGGTGAAGCACGGAGGAGAGGCCAGGCTGATCTTTATTCATGTGTTGCTGTGCTTATCTACACGGGAAAACAGAATTATGCTCTATTTAGCCCTCCGTCAGGTTGCTCAGGTTTTAAAATAACTGTTAATGAAATCACAAGCCTTCGCCACAAAAAGCAGGAACAGAAATAGCAACAGGACAGCAAACATTGGACTGCGGCAACTCTGAGCAAGAGTGGAGCAGAAAAGCATCTCCCTGGAGTGTTGAAATGAAACACAAGGAGTAAGAATTACATTTTACAGTGATTGGCATTTTATAGTAATTTTCACAGAAATAGAGCTCTTTAAAACTAGTTTTCCCTTCGGCTTAAGAAGCTAACTTAGGCAAAAGGAGTTCAGCAGGGGAAGTGCTCATTAAATCAACGCGTAAGATATCAGGCAATCATCTGAAAAACGCACCATTATTATAATAAAAAATAAGGCTTTCTATTATTCAGCATTTTCAGACTATCATGCAAAAGTCAATTTTAACATACTCAAATGGTTTTAACTTTAAAAATACTGCCGACACGTAATAGTCACAATTATTTCGAAATATATAGACATACACTTCTTGAAGTCTGGACTGAATTTCAGGAATGACAACCGAGAAAACACTTTCTTTAAATGCAATAAAATCACAGAATAACAGAATGGTTTGGGTTGGAAGGGACCTCAAAGATCATCCAGTTCCACCCCCTGCCATGGGCAGGGACACCTTCCAGTAAAAGGTGGTGGTGTTTATTTCTGCGGTTTTGCATTTTAAAATGAGAGAACCTTGATAAATATGGCTAAAAACCCAACACCTTCTTTCATGGTGATTAAACATGTGCAAGGACCACACACTATTTGTGACAGAAGAAATCTAAGTGATTACACAATTTCATCAAATCCTCCTATTTCATTTAGTGGGATCCAAAAATGAAAACACAAAGGTTGTTCTTCAGACCCCAAAATTTCCTTGGAGAAACAAATAATGAAACCTTTCTAACACACTGACGACAGTCACTGCCCTTGACGTACCTTGGAATATTTCCCACAGTACTCTCTGTGTTTGGAAACACAGACACACAACTAATTTAGACTCATCATACAGTATATGCTGCTTGTGACATACATACGCCTAGAATACACACAATTTAAGACAGCCTTTGTAATTCTGTCTCCCCTAAGCGAAAATATCCCCAAAATGTCAGTTCTCTAATGAAATTCCACCATTATTTCATGCACCTTGACACACTGAAGACTAACCCTGAGTTGTGGTTCCTCCCAGGGCACCCTCCCACCCACATTTTGGGAGAAATACAGTGAAACTCATCAAGGAACTCAATGCTCTGCTATGTCTGGGGTTGGTCCTGGCACTGAGATGAGTTGTGACCCCGGGATGCTGAACAGAAGCAGGACAGCAGTGATGGATATGACAGGCGACCTTCTGGAGAGCCGTGACCTCGCCGAAGAGCGAAGCTGAGCGCTGTCAGGTGTCTCCATTGTGTTCAGGGAACTGAGTCCATCTGGAATGTTTTCTCCCACTGGCCCGACGTGACAGCAGAAGTTTCTCACTTCAGACAAAACTCAGTCTTCAGATCAAAGCAGCAACAAAAAAGGGAGCTCATTAAAATGAAGGATCGAGCAGCGTATATTGTTTATTTGCGGCGGCTGAGAAATCAGATGCAAAGAAGAGATGATGTATTGGACGCTTATTGTTGCTCTTTTTTTTCTTTTTTAATGTTAAAATGGTAAAAAAAAATCCTGCTCACATAAATCGTGTTGCTTCTAAAGCATGTTAACAGACACAGGCAGCACTCACAACAGCTCTAGAAGGTAACACAGAGAAGCATTTGAATTTTCCAGAGATTTAAGCAATTTATCGATCACCGCAAGAGCACACACAACTGGCTCCTGCTGCCCTTAGAAGACACAAGTCCACAGCCAAAGGCAGAAACAGCTCCAAAAGTGCTGGGCAAGAGCTCTGGAACACTGATGAAAATGTTGTAATTAATTTCAGAAGATCAAGGATTTAATCTTGCATAATCTGAATACCCAAACTAGTCCCTCAGACAAGACAGCCAGAAACCATCTGTAACACTGGAGGAGTCTCCTGGTAAAATAAATCTTTCTACTCAGTCCTTGTCAAGTGTTCCTCGTGTTTTGTACATTTCTTGAAATTGGAGAAACATATTTCAGATTCAAGGCACTGAATTTCCTGCAAAAGGAGGATTACGTGAACACCAGAGCTAATATTCAGTATGGGGTGCTTTATTTTTATTTTAATGCATAAAGGAAGTTTATCTGCTCAGACACAGTACTTTTATTTTGTACTTACATACTTTCCCTTAATAAAAGGAGTTCTAAGTACTTGAAGCTGTAAAAGTCTTCCTGGGACATATCTGTCCCTCAGCAGCTACACTCTGTCTGTATTTTCCATACCTGACCTGTAACAGCCAAGAGGTGACCTCTATTCGAAGCATTTTTAGCAATTTCTAATTAAAGGCAGGCAAAAATTATTGAAAATACATCTTTAAGGAATGATTTCAAAATTTTTTCCTCACTTACAGAACCTTGCTTTCACCCCAATTAAAAACAACTTCTTAAAGAACAGCAAAGGAGGAGCAACATCCACAGCAGCCCAGCCAAGAGGGGAGTGGATGAGGGCACTCCAAATTTTGGAGATACACATTCAAACTGTCCAGCTCATGCCACTAATTCCAAGCACACCTGAAATGTTTAAACTCCAATGTCTTATTTTGTAGAATCACAGAATATCCTGAGTTGGAAAGGACCCAAGTCCTGGCCCTGCACAACCCCCAAAATCCCACCATGTGCCTGAGAGTGTCACTGACTCATATTCAACTTGCCCTCCACCAGGACTCCCAGGTCTCATTCCCACCCTCTCCATAGATCCAGAGTTGTCCTGTCCTAGGTGCAGGATCCAGCACTTGCCCTTGATAAACTCCTTATGGTATTTCCCTGGGGAATGTGATTTTCAGTCCTTCCTTAGAAGCTGCTGCCTTTGTGTAAGCAAACAGGGATTGCTCTGATCCCCCCATGTCCTAATCACCACAGCCCATCTCACTCTCGCTCTGTCTCAAGAAATATTTAATTACTGTGGATTATCTCCCCAAGGGTTGACCAGGAAAGGCTTTAGACATCACAAATCCCGCAGCATCCTTAGGGTAAAACAAACCTTTCTTCTGGATATCAGGGCAGCAGAATGGACTTCACATCACTTCCCATGTGTTTATGGTGCAGAGAGTGCACAAATAAGAGATCCTAATTTTTATACCATTATGGAAAATTGATTTAAAATACTAAAAAGAAAAAAAAAAGGAAGTATTCAAAATACTCCTCTTTAGTGTTTCCCCTTCCTCCTGACTGATCTTTTTACGGAAAACCAGCCAAGAAGCTGTTCTTGGGCTATGTAATTTTTTTTGTTTGTTTCTTTTGGCTGACTGTCAACCACCCAGCAGAAATAAACTCATTAAGCTGACAGGAGACCTGAACACACTCATGTTGTCAGTGCATCTCAGCATCATTCGCATGAACCCAAAAGCCATATAACAATTAAAATCAAGTTAAGCTGACTCCACCCTTAGGATGCAACCAAGTTTGCAAGGCTGTGTCAGTCCAAAGTCAGTGTCTGGCAGCAGCTGAGCTAAAGGCTACGTGCAACTTCAGCACATGACACACCAAAACAATTCTACAAACAAGTAGCAAACAAGGAGAAAGTGGAGTGTGGAGCCTCAAAAAAAGCATTTGTGCCATAATTACATCTCTCAACCTGATTTGTGTTTGCAAGCCTACTATTTCTGCATCCAACGTACTGTTCTCCATTTGTTGAATGTGTCCAGTTATCTGTGATTTTGTTTCTTTTGCTGCCACCAAATTTGTAGTTTTCCCCAGGTTAAGGCTCCCACGAAGCCTTGTAATCAGCGAGGTTTCTGCTTAAAAGCAAGAGGAAAAAAGTTACCATGGCTACTACAGTCACTCAGCCTTCCCAACTACTTCAAGACATTAATTCTGAAGGCTTTTTGGCTATGTTTGCACAAAATGTATGCTTCCATACCACTCTGTCATGTAAATGAGGCTGTGCTGCAGCATTTGAGATCACCTGGGACCGCACAATACCTCTGGCTGGCATTCCAGAAAGACTCTGCAAGAAGCAAGGTGATAGTTTCCCAGATCACATTAAGGAAATTATAATTAAATATATTAAATATAATTAAGAACAATAGCAAAATGTTATTTCTTACCCTGCCAAGTGAAGGTAAATACTGAACACAGATACCCAAGACATTTTCTAGTTCTTAGGCTGAATTTGCAAACAAAATACAGTTGGTAGGTAAATACAGAATTAGAACAACCCAAGATATAAAGTATTTATAAGGCTGGAGAAAATGCTCTGGAAATGCATTTAAGTTATTTAGAAGATGAGAAAAGCACATGGGGGAACAATAAAATGTATATAAGGTTTGATGCTGGTTTTCACACAAATGCTCACCTGAACTGACCCAATATCCCCTGGGCTCAGACCTGAATGCAAGGGTTGGAGTGTGAGTGTAACAGAATAAAAAACTTTGTTCAAGGATGCAATTAGTGTGCAAGAGCAAATGAGAGCATCAAGGGCTTCAGTTTGCCGCCTTAGCCATGCACAGAATTCTCCCCAAGCCGTGCTAGCAAAATTAAATCATAAGACAGCAAGAGTTTTTCTTATTTTTTCTTTTTTTCCACGTTCCCGTTCTTGCTAGATGTCAGATGTGACCCAGTAACAATATTTAGCAAGGCCAAAAGTCCACAACGCTTTGTCAGCTCAATGAAAGAGGCTGAATTCTGGGGAAAGCAGGGGCAGCCCAC
Source organism: Sclerurus mexicanus (assembly GCA_013396755.1). NCBI lineage: Eukaryota > Metazoa > Chordata > Aves > Passeriformes > Furnariidae > Sclerurus > Sclerurus mexicanus. The sequence continues at coordinate 819,876 of VWZF01001296.1, forward strand.
CCAAGGCCAAGGGACAGCTCTCTGTGCCCTCTGCCAGAGCTCCCAGACAACCAGGACATTTGTTGGAGCGTATTTATCCCAATTTTACCCCTGCACCACCTCAGCCTCCTTCATTCATGGGCTTCCTGACAATTTCTTCTTCTTAGAAGTATTTCTGTGTGGCATCTGAGCGCTGGGAATGGAGATTACAGAGATAATAGATACGTTTAAAATTAGACTAAGCAGCTGTAATTCCGAATTTGCATTTGTGACTTGATTATAGTGAGCACTCAGGACTCTCTGTGAGAGAACTAGAGAGGAGCTGCCATAAAAATACGTGAATCTCTCTCACTTTGGCCCCATTAAGGGAAAAAAAAGGATAAGGAATGGCACTTGTGTGGTGGTTGTTTCTTTATCACTCTGTAACTTCATATTAAAAACCCACCTGTGGATTTTAATTGCAATCAGCTTTGCTGTATTTTACAAATGGCAGAACTATTCTCCTACGTAGCCTGGATCTGTCTTACTTCAAATGTTATCTATTAGTTGTAATCTATTTTACACCTTTCCTTGAAAGGCTCAACAGTCTTTTGTTACCTAAAGAAGTCAACATTTGTAACCATGGCATAACCATTTCTGAAGCATCTTGATAAACTCTCTACCAAAACCAAGCACAGATGACACAATTAATTTTACTTAAATATTCTGTCACAATAAAAACAGTTAGAAATCAATCCTTTTCTATTTCAGTAAAAAATTAAATAATCATTTTCATCATATATTTTTTTTAACAGAGATGCAGGGGGAAAAAGTAGTTGGTGTCTATATTCAAAGTTTTTCAATAAATATAATTAAGAATTAGCCACGAGTACCTTCTCACAGTTGGTCATATTTTATATCAGGAAGAAAGACCATTCAGTAACAGTAAAGAAAGTTAATGTTTAGTGACAGAGGACATCACACCTACTCTCTATTGATTTATATTCATTCACTTACTTATAACTGTTTATTTACAAAAATCTGCAAATTGACTCAAAACTTACACGACAGCTTCAAAGAGGAAATCTCACTCTATCAAGAAGCAAACAACAAAATGTTTTTCCAGAGGCAGAAAAGGAGAAAAAAATATTTAATCAGACAAAAACGCCTGCCTCGATTATTTGAGCAAGGTCTGTTGGCAAATCATTGTTATGCCTCTTTTTGAAAGATTTTACTCGTGTTTGTTAATGTGGAATCTCTGGAAAAGACACAACTATTACTCCTGACATGACAATACTGCAAGAGAAATAAAACCAGTACTTACTAAAATTTTATTCCATTGTTCTAGTGTTTTACTCCATAAACTAACTTGAAAAGTCAAATCTCTTGAAGAAGGCTTTTGGAGTTACTTTGGATGTTTGAAAAGATTTAGAGAACTCATAAAAGTGGTTTTCTCAGCTCTGCACAGGATGGACACAGTGTCTGCTTGTAAAACATGAGGAATATTTCCAGCTGATCCTTTCTTTGCAAGCACAACTTAGGGAGGGGACTGAGAGGTTCAGCTGCCCCTGCTGTGCTGAAAGGGCTTTAATGGAGAATTTGCATACAGACACATTCAATGGAACACAGAGGAGTGGCTTTTGTTCGTAAATAACAGAGTTAAAAATTAAGGTTGATTAGGTGGAGAAAAGAGCAAAGTGATTAATCCATTTAGAAGCTTTAAGTAACCCAAAAGCTTAAGCCCCATTTGCAGGAGTCACCTGGGCAATGGGAGCCTGCCCTGACTGAAACCACTTCTACTTCTTGCTTCTAAAAGTGTGTTCAGAATCTGAGCTCCACTTACATTCAAATTGTTGTCTGTTTTAATATTGTCTACACTAAGCATATTGTAACGTGCTTCCTTTTAAAATACACAGCTTCAAAGAGAAGGACAAGTCCACAGGAGAAAGAAACGTCACATAATTATTATAACACCAGTGATAACAGCAGTTGAACATCTATAAAAACATGTCTAAACCACTCTGAACACAGAAATTCTTTTGTATAACTGTAAAACCTAGTATTTTTCTTACCTCTCAAATGGAAACCCTGTGAGATGTTCTTAATGTTAGGGGGATTCAGCTTCACTAAACTGAATAATTCTCATTACTTAAGAAGCCTGAAAACTTGGGCGGCCTCTGCAGCAACGTCGAAAACGTTTCCCCACTGTTCTCTGTACCAGAATACTAATGCAAGGGGTGATGTGGCTGAAAAGCACAGCTAGAGAAAAAATATTCCGGAGGAAAAAAAAAGCCTTGCTATCAGAAAATGCTGATTCAGCACAGTGAAGGTACTCCAAGGAAAGGTGTGTTTCCTCAACACAACCAGTGAAAAACTATGGAAAAGCTTCCCTCCTGCTCCCTACAAAGTCAAAATGCTTTGTCTGCTGACACCACATGACATTCACACCAGAACATGCTTATGGGGGGGTGGTGGGGAGTAGGGATAGTCTTTTCCATTTTGCTGGAAATTTCAAGATTCACCTGCTTGTTCCGTGCCAAAATAAAGATGATTCAAAACCCGAGAAACATGAAAATCCTGCCTTTCAATCAACAGCACTGGTAAGTGATGGTAACAACAGTTTAATTTCCTAGAGCAGCTGATCTTTTATGATGTAAATACGACCTCAACACATCCTACTGTTTGTAAACTTTCAGGAATGCCTTTCTGTACCCAAACACTGTCTGGAACCAGATGTGACTGCTCTCTCAATGGCTCATGGACAACGTTCAGCAAACATGGAGAAACATTGAGACGTAGAGCTTCAATCCAGAAACCTGACACTAAATTCATTTACATCTGTAGAGTGCTGAGCCTGCTCATCCAAAGACTCGATGCATTAGTTTTACCACCCTGAGATATATTTAGATGCATTATGAATTCCTATAAGACAGTAAGAGGCTGGATTACAAGGATAATGTAGAATCATAGAACAAAACCATGGAACGGTTTGGGTTGGGAGAGACCTTAAAACCATCCAGTTCCACCCCCTGCCATGGGCAGGGACACCTTGCACCAGCCCAGGTTGCTCCAAGCCCCGTCCAACCTGGCCTGGGACACTTCCAGGGATCCAGGGGTAGCCACAGCTTCTCTGCCCAACCTGTGCCAGGGCCTCCCCACCCTCACAGGGAGGAATTTCTTGAAGATATTTAATCTAAATTTCCCCTCATTCCATTTGATCCCATTATTCCTTGCCCTATCATAACAGCTCCTGATGAAGAGTCCCTCCTCAGCTTCCCTGGTGGCCCTTGGATGCTGAAAAGTGCTGTGAGGTCTCCAAACTTCTCCTCTCCAGGCTGAACTCCTCCAGCTTTCTCAGCCTGTCTCCATGGGGAAGATGCTTTAGTCCCCTTATGAACTTCTTGGCCCTCCTCTGGACTTTCTCCAACAGTTCCATGTCCTTCTTACACTTGGGGCCACCAGCCACTGTTGTTAATTTATCAGCCACTTCTTTTAATAGGCCAAAACCTCCTTTCTGTTCTTTGTTGTCACTTCTTCAACTTCTTTGTTACAGCAGTCTCAACCCCTTCTGTGTTTCCAGTTCCCACCACTACTCAAGGCGTGGCACTCTCAGAAGCAGTTTGTCCCAGTCAGGTTCAGGTGCTGCTGATCCAGATGGAGGATCTCACCCATCAGTACTGGAGCTCCACAAGGAACGAGTCTCAGCTGCTTCTGCTGAGTTGGAAGCTGTGCCTTGGGAAAGTTCTCCCTGGTCAAATGGTTCACTTTAGCCACAGAAATGTAACAGTTGTGGTGTTTATACAAAGTACACAAGTCTATCTCAGTCAGGAAGCAGCTCTCACCTGACCTCTGAAATACAACTTCCTTTTTGTCACTTTCACCCTCCCTTCCAATTCTGGCCTTTTTCTTTCTTCTTCTTGCATCTTCCCTCAAATTAGCTTTAAGGGAACAATTCCCAGAAACCTGAGCCACAGAGATTGTAATCAAGTTATGCCCTAAGTGTGCCACTGTAGTTACTATCAGGTTAGTGCTGTAGCTCTTCATTTCTGTATGCTGCCCTTCTTATTTCCAACTGTATTATTTATTTACCATTTCCAACTGTATTATTTATTTACTCATCCTTTACTGTGAGACCGTGGCACAGGTTGCCCAGAGAAGCTGTGGCTGCCCCTGGATCCCTGGAAGTGTCCAAGGCCAGGTTGGACGGGGCTTGGAGCACCCTGGGCTGGTGGGAGGTGTCCCTGCCCATGGCAGGGGATGGGACTGGATGGGCTTTAAGTCCCTTCCAACCCAAACCAGTCTGTAATTCTGTTATTATTTCTGCATAGTTGCCCTTAATCTTTCCACAACCATTTGGTATTACATCTAAACTCAAAGTATTCCTGTTTAAACTTCCTTCAGCCAAGCCTTGAAAAGTACTATATTAAAAGCAAAGCCTAATCATCTGAAATGTAATAAATTGTGTGGTTCTGTCATTGGACACAGAAAAAACATAATCTCATACTCATGTGTGTGTTCAGACAGCATGTAATACCTGGAAGGCATTGTCATAACTGCTACAGATTGGCCACAAAACAGATCTCAATAAATACTGCAATTACAAGTAAGAAGTCATATGTAACAAGAAGAAAAGTATTAAGGGATAATAAATTCCATACTTTTTGAAATAGTGGGTGTAAACTGACAGGTGAGGATGAAGACATTTCCTGGCAACAAGAAAAACACAGGGGAGAATTGTAGGAACAAAAGAAATCAGCCCTCACACAGGTGTGCTGCTAAACAGGGACTCTGAGCTGCACTAACAGTGCACAAGGGCAAATACATTAAAGAAGTAATTCTGCATTTGTAAAGAAGTGGGAGGATTTGCTGCTACATCAAGAGAATAGGCATTACTTCTTCATCCCATCACAAGTACATTACTTAGCAATAAACATTTTTGGTCAGTTGGACCAAAGATCACCACAGAAAAAGTGTTCTCACAAGTGTTCAAGGAGACGTCTGTCCCACTGACATGAACTTTTAGGAATTCTGAAAATCCCATGGAAGGTCCAGAAGTCTGAATGAACAGTTATGTTACAGCTATACTCTAAAAGACCCAGTGAGACAGTGGTTGTAGCTATAGGAAGGTTAGAACCACAGCAGCCTCAAACAAAACAATCATTTAAGAAAAATTATATGGGATACTAATACATCAGAGTTCTGTAACAAGTAATAGGAAGTAAAATGACAAAAACTGATTTTCTAAAATTATTGTGGTTTTATTCTTTGATACAACTCATACCTCCAACTGGCAAAAATATCTGTCGGCATATATCAACTTCTCTGGCACTTGGTGCAATATTCCATGAGAGCCTGACAGCAAAACAGCACCAATTAAACTGGGGAAGAACTGGTTAAGTGACATCTCAGAAAGAAAAAAGAAACAGCTTGTGAGAAGAACTCATCACAACATAACTCAGAGTAACAGGGAGTTCCCCAAAGGCAGAACCACTATCACAAAACACCTTCTCAATTTTTTTATAAGTCTACACGATCAATTGTGACATAATTTAAACAAGTATAAACTGAAAGAGATAAATCAGTTACAAAAAGCCATCCGGAGTGGTGGGGATATTGTCAACTTCAGAAAAAAAAAAATTTTTATAAGGCCACTATTAAGAAACACACACCAGTCTATGGAATAATGAACTCTTGTGGAAAGAAACAGTCCTGCAAAGGGTTTGCCACAGTGAGAGTGGCCAGAGACAAGAAAATCAAAATGCAGGGCTGCAACTGAAGGCTGAAGGTGTAAACGTGATGTAGAAACAGGAGAGTAACACCAGAGAGGTAATGTTTAAATGCACAAAACACTCCTGAGACAAGGTGTTGGCATGATCTATCCAGCTCCCCTTTTCACAAAAATGCTGATAAAGTGGCTTTAGGGAAAAAAAAAATCCCCAGAAACCCAGTTGTGAGGAAAATGCATGCAGTGACAAATTTAAAGAATTTTAGTTCACTTGCTTTTTCAAGGAGAGAAGAGAGGGAATACTGGGTTACAGCAGATAAATACTTCCATGGTAAGAAAATACTTGGAGTTCTTTAGCATAGTGGAGAAAAGCACATCAGTAACCAGGGACTGGAAGCTGAAGCCAAATAACTTAATAAACAGCAGACTCTCCACCTCTTACTGTCTTCCGACCAAAATTCCAATTTTTCCAGAAAACATGTTTCAGCCAAATGCAAGTTATTGCATTTAAAAGTAACTGGATAAAATCCAACTGACTACAACAGTCAAGGGGTCAGAGCAGAAGATCTAATTGCTTCCTCTGGCTTTAAAGACTCAGTCTACAAACACTCTTGGTTTTTCAGGGCTTCAAAGGCATTTCAGTAGTACCATGCACGCTCAACATTAATATTAAAAGAGCTTTCAGAAAATCTGCATGAATTACGGTTGTATTTCCATGTGAGGGCTCAAGTGACACTGGTGCTTTCCTGTTGAGGCTTCTGTCATCAGCAGAGCCCATTAATGGAATTACAGCTATCTTGTACCCAGCTGAGGTGGCATTTCTGTAAACAAGCATTTACACAATTGAGTGCAGAACTTCACCCTTCTGGGCAGTACTTTTGTCTCCTCTAGAAAGAATTCTGTTTGACCCGGAGCATAAAAAGCCTGATACAAGGCATTGTATCAATCATAGGCACTACAGGTAAAAAAAGGAAAACCAGCAGCATTGTAAGAGCCACAAAGCCAGGAAAATCTGGTGTTTGCATCAGCAGCATCATTTGAGCCTGCCCTTATTCACACTCCTCATCCACCTCGTACTCCAAAGCACACAGCATTCACCGCAACCCGGACAACTTCACAGAATTAACATTTTTTGGGAATACGTGCCAAGACAATCTATAACATACATGCTAAATATCCAAGCTGATAGTTTTGCCGTGGTATCTACGGATTTCTGAAAAACAACAGGGGAATTGAAACACATCCCTCCTGACGAAGCATGAGCCAACTCCGAATTCAGCAAGGCTGGAATTGTCCGAAACACGCTCCCCATGCAATAAATGCTCTGCCACTGCACAGGAGAGAAACACAACCAGACTGTCAGAGCATCACCTTAAAGACCAGCCAGGCATCACGCACACAGAGCTGGCGAGGCACCAGGGAGTGCATTCACCCTTCCCACCACGCCACATCCCACAGTAAGGATGGAAAAGTTTCTCCCCCGAGCCCCCCGCGTGTGGATGCTCCCCTCCAAGAACACACACCCGGCAATGCCAACTCCCAGCCGGGCTCGGCAGCCAGGGGAGCCTCAAACCCCCATCCCCACCACCAGCCCCGAGCAGAACTTCTCCCTGGGCTCCAGCGGCCACGCCAAGGGGCACTCTGGCCACCGCCGGCTCCTCGTCGCCATCCACGCAGGGACAAAGCCACGCTTGAAACTTTGGCCACCGGGGCACATCCCCCGGGTGGGATGCGGCAGCTCCCGGGGTGGGTCCCGGGCGGGATGCAGCGGGGAGCCGGGCGGTGCCATCCCCGCGGTGGGATGCAGGATGCTCGCGGAGCCCCCCGGTGCCCTCCCGGTCCCTGCGGGCAGCGCTCAGGGCAGGGATGGCCGGCAGGAGCGAAGCCCTGACGCCTGGAGAAAGGACAGCGGTTCCCAACAATGCCAGGAACAAAAAGGACTTGATGCGGAGCCGGGTTTTCACCTCCGAGTGACGGTGGGTGAATTGATGGATAAGTGAAACAACGCACCTCTGACCCGCTCTTTTCTTCCCTAAATATAATCCCCCTCCTCCCGTAATACGGACGGCACAAAACGACCATTAATTCAGATCCATCCTTTACGGGAGGGGGGATTATCTGTGTGACCGCCTCTGCCTCTTTCCCTCTTGCAGTGAGCGAGAATTAAAACTGCGTTCAGAAAAAGGGAAAGGAGGGGGCAGAAAGGCAGGATTATTATATCCGGAGGGTGCGAAATGTGGGCACGGGGAGAGGGAGCCTGGGGGATGGGGAGGAGTGGGGAAAGGTGGCTGAGGAGAGAAGAAAGGGAAGGAGCACCAGGAAGCGCAGGGAAGGATGAGGGGAAGGCGAGATAACGGGGAAGGAGGATGGGGAGAGGAGGATGAAAGGAAGGAGGTCGGGAGGGGGGGAGGANCCTGCCCGGGGCCCTCCCTGCCCGGGGCCCTCCCTGCCCGGGGCCCTCCCTGCCCGGGGCCCTCCCTGCCCGGGGCCCTCCCTGCCCGGGGCCCTCCCTGCCCGGGGCCCTCCCTGCCCGGGGCCCTCCCTGCCCGGGGCCCTCCCTGCCCGGGGCCCTCCCTGCCCGGGGCCCTCCCTGCCCGGGGCCCTCCCTGCCCGGGGCCCTCCCTGCCCGGGGCCCTCCCTGCCCGGGGCCCTCCCTGCCCGGGGCCCTCCCTGCCCGGGGCCCTCCCTGCCCGGGGCCCTCCCTGCCCGGGGCCCTCCCTGCCCGGGGCCCTCCCTGCCCGGGGCCCTCCCTGCCCGGGGCCCTCCCTGCCCGGGGCCCTCCCTGCCCGGGGCCCTCCCTGCCCGGGGCCCTCCCTGCCCGGGGCCCTCCCTGCCCGGGGCCCTCCCTGCCCGGGGCCCTCCCTGCCCGGGGCCCTCCCTGCCCGGGGCCCTCCCTGCCCGGGGCCCTCCCTGCCCGGGGCCCTCCCTGCCCGGGGCCCTCCCTGCCCGGGGCCCTCCCTGCCCGGGGCCCTCCCTGCCCGGGGCCCTCCCTGCCCGGGGCCCTCCCTGCCCGGGGCCCTTGGGCTGCTCCAGGTGCCTCGCAGGGCAGGTATCGCTGCCTTGTGGGGGCTGGTTGCAGGAGCTTCAGGTCTCATGTTCTCTTTAAACCGCGAAAACTTTGCTTACAGCTCCCTTAGGTGGGTGTTGGACAGCCCCACCAGGTGAGGGTCGCGCTCTTCTCCCAGCGACAGGATGAGAGGGCGTAAAACTGCACCAGGGAAGGTTCAGGTTGGGCATTGGGAGGAATTTCTTCGCAGGAAGGGTGATCAGACATTGGAATGGGCTGCCCTGGGAGGTAGTGGAGTCCCGGCCCCTGGAGGTGGATGACAAGGTGGTGTTGGGTCGTAGGTTGGACTTGACAAGGTCTTTTCCAATTTGACTGATTCCGTGATTCTCCGCACGAAATATCCGGGTTTGGCCCCCACTGTGCTTTCTTTTTCCTTTTATTTCTCTGTATTACTCATCACACCAACCTTAAGTTCTTCGCTATGCTGGCAGCACCTTCTTCTGCTGTTTCTCTTGGGTGGAACGAGCTGCCACCATCCTGCTCCAAAATCGCCGAGCCCCACATCCCGTAAATCCCGGTGGCGGAGGATCCCTGAGGAGTGGGTGTTGTGAAGGGATTTTGCCATTTTGAGGCTCTGCGAATCCCACTGACGTGCTGTTGTTCCAGGCATCCTTGGCACTTCTTGCGGCATCCATCTGCTTCCCCGGCTTCTACATAAACTCACAGGCAACAAGGAGGGGAGGGGGACGAGTCCTCCCGTGCTTCCACCTTTTCTTGATGGTTTTAGGCTTGGAGGGAACTTGCCAAAACAACTTCACTGCCTCAGCCTGTCGAGAATGATGTCAATAGTGCAGGTATCTATTAGGCCTCAAGCAAAGGCAGTGGCTTCCAGTCTTTTTCTTCTCTCTTCCTATATAAAAATATAGTCAGGATCTATATTTATGTTTACAGTGAATAAGAGAGGCAAGGGGCTGAATTCCTTTTATCAGGGCATGATAACAGAGTCCAAGGGAGAGACTGAAGCTGGGAAAAAAATGTCTTAGGCAAGAGCTCATTTAAATATGAATTTAAATGTGACCAAATGGATCGTGGCACATGCTTGGTACACCCATGTAGCTGTAAGACGTCATAGTCAGTAGAAGACAGAAATACTTCTTACTTTAACCTTACAGTATCATGTGTAAACAGAGACCGTGCTAGACTGACCTCCCCTTATGGTGAGATGTAAATTATTGGTGCAAGGCAAACTGGGCATTTAGTTTGTGTCTTTAATAGGTTTCCAGGTTGCATCCAATTCCTTCTATAGGTACTGTTATTGTCTTTCCCCCCCTGGTAAATGGAGCCATGTGATGTTAGGAAACTGTTACCTACAGACCTTCTGTTTCTTGCCTGCATTTCTGTACTCTGTATATTTTGGATTGTTGGTTCTTCTAGGTAGAGGCAGTGCCTTCCTTTGTTGGAAGTGGCCAGTTGGTTGTGAATATTAATGAAAACAAGAAATGTTCCCAAACAGAACATGGTAAATTACCTGCTGCTTTATCACAGTGCATTATATTGCTAATTGAATGTCAGCTAAATGCTTCTCCAGGCATTTGACTAAAATGAGCATGAGCTATAGTGTAAGACCACAAATAGTAAATAAGCATGAAAATGATATTTCTCCCTTTCACCAGCAGAAAAGCTGCAAATACATCTCTTGTAAATTCAAACCTAAGGGCTTATTCAGCTGTCTTTGTATGTCTCTGTTTAAAGTGTGTCCATTTAAGAAACAAATGAGATTACTAACCTAGTCCAGATTTCTTTTATCTTAGACAGAAGACATGGATTGCTGGACTGTTGCTAAGAGATCTGCCAGAATGCCATAAAGAAATCTGAAAATCTGGAGGAGCTGTATGAACTTGTTTTTTCATGGTCCTGAAGGAGGCTCTGCCCACTGTTTAGACATTTCTTTCTTTCCCTTAGCTTATAAGCAGTTTTTGAAACTAGCCTTATTTTTTATCACTGTCTCAAAGAAAATGAAGAAAACTGAATTTGTTACCACCTGAAAACTGAGATAATATACGTGAATATAACTCAGACCAGCCAAGGGAGGCCAAGTGACAGCTCTTGAAAAATCCTTCCAGCTGCCAGGACATCTCCCACTGCCAACACCCAACTACATATAGAGAAGAGACATCACCAAAGAATCAGAAATATTGGGCACTGAGATTAGCAAGACAGACAAATAGACTCTTCTACTTAAGGGAAACAGGCTTTTTGTGTTGTTTTTTTTTCGTTTTCTGTCAGCTGTGAAACTGTCCCAGTTTAGAACCCAGTTAGTAAGCAGGTACATGGAAACCAAAAATGATTAGAAGAAAACCTGTAGAAAAATACAAGCAGTATTCTTCACATTTATCAGTGAGCCTGGTCCCTGTTGGCCATTTAATTCTTACCTTTCCTTTCCTTGAGGTTTCCATATTGAATTCTGCAATATGTAGTTACTCAAAGGAGTAACTAATCAGATAAAAGTTGCATTCAGTGTAGCTGCTGATTGAAGTAGAAGGGCGACGTGCAGAATGCTGGGGAGAGCACACACTGAGAGACACGTAAAAATGCATGGACAAAATTTCCTGGAAGAGTTGGGGTTCTTGAAGCAGCATCCCACACCCTCAGCCCACCGTGTGCCCAGATGGACCCTCTGGTTGTGCCAGTTCACCTCCTGTAGGTTCAGTGGTCCTTAAATGTGTAAAAGGCCAGCAGGGAATGAGTGGGATCAGTGAGTGATCACCCAGAAAGTGGATGCCCAGGATAATCCATGTGAGTCTGAGCTCTGGAAACAGTGCAGAACTCAGGTGGCAGAGTGAGCATTTAGGCTCCCTAAGTGCTCTCTGCTGCCTTTGAAGAACTCAAAGCTGTGTGGTCTCTGGATAACGAGGGAAGGAAACCAAGGATGGGTTAAGTTTCTGTGCTTAAGGAACTCCATCCTCACGGGGAGCTGTGGTTGTGTAGGCAGAGTGCTTGGTCCAGGGGATCACACAGCAAATTTCAGCACACAGCAGCCCTGGTTTGCAAATATTAACCTGTAGTTTACTGAGCCCAGACACATCTGAAGTCAACTTTCTAAGTCATCTATTGAATATTTATGTTTATGACAACTTAGATAGCAGGCACCTTGGCATAATGTAAGGTAGTGAAAATCATTTTCTTCTGTGTACCATTTAAATCTGTAGCAATGAAGCTATAGTTCTGTTACCTGTTATTACAATAGCTGTATATGATACCCATTCAATAAAAGTTTCCTCCATAAAAGTATATGTTCCCTGTGTTCTCTGACAAAGTTACTTTTGGATAGTGGGGATAATAATCTGGAACTTTTATCTTTCCCAGCATACCAAAAGAATTTACATTGAGGATAGATCTAAAAGTTATCAGAGCATGTTTATAAATATAATCACAATATTGTATCTTAGTACTAATTCCAGCTTTTTGGTTTTTGTTTTTTTTTTTTCTTTTTAATGTAGCAATCAATTTATCTCCTTTTTTACCCACTCTTGGCTTAACTACTGGAAAGTTGGCTATAATATCATTTACCATGTCACACCATTCATCTCTTTTTCTCCATTTTCCCAGCATTGAAATACTGTGCAATATCAATTTCTTCAGTAAGACTTAATATTTGTCATGTTTTCAGTCATACAATAGGTTAGTCTGCTTCTTGAAGTATTACAAACTTTTTATCTTTACATCTGGCTCTTGTGAAAATACCACAGGAGGAATTATCCCCCCTTGCCCCAGCAGAAAGTCTCAGCATTGTGTCTGCATACACACAAAAAACCCTCCACACCTTTTACTCATCTTTACCCTTGTAAAACTTTCTTCTACATGAGGAGAAATTATTGCTAAAAGCCATTTTGATTGTTTGCTTCAATAACATGAACTTTTTTGAGTTCTTATTTCTTCTGTTGTTATCTCAATACCTCTTTGTGTCTAGATGGACTTCATGTCTTCACCACCTAATCCTGAATGCCTGTTCCTATTTGTACAACATTTGTGCTTTATTGAAAAAGAGAATTTTGGAGGCCAGGGAAACTCAGACTAGTGTGTTTTTAATGAAAAAAATCAGTTAACTAATCTCTAAGTGAGACAAATTGAGGTGGATCCATGTCTTAGGCAACTCAAACAGACTTTGAAAGCTGCAGGTGGAACTTTGAATGCTTTAAGCTTCTTTGAGGCTCAGGGATCTTTAAAGACAAACCAACTAAGAGGCTGTTTCTTTAACATATAGTTGTGTTCCTGTGCTGAAGGGGGATTGTCAGCAGCTCTCAAAGATCTCTCAGTGCCTTGTATTAATAAGACATTACCTTTTGGACTTGACTGACTGCACATAAATATACAGGGATTGACCAAAATCATCCCCCATCCCCGAGCACATTTGGGTATCTGTATTTTGCTTTAGGTGTGTCATTTTTGGCACATTTACTTGAGCACTGGCTTGCAAATATTTTCTGCTTTTCCTCTGCAGTGAGAGACACTTCTGTGTTGGACATTGGCATGAGCAGCCCAGCGAAGCCTTCACAGCCTGCAGGTCATTTAAACTGGAGATTGTACGAGGAGTCAGGTGCCAGGTGGGCTCTGACACGGAGTCCCCTGCCTGTCTTGCCCTGCCCTCTGCCACCCCTTCCCACTGTTTTATCTGGCTCAAAAGAGTCTGCCAGGCAGAGCATCCAGGGACTCGCACTGCCTCGTACCTCTGAAGTGACTTGCAGGCAAGTAGCAGATGCAGTTTGTTTGGAAAAAACACAGAGGGTCTGTCTCTCCGCCGTTTTGTGCCAGAGAGGATGAGGCAGCTCCTGCACTGCTTTCAGAAAGCTGACTTTAAAACTTCAAAAGAAACACGAAAAGAACCTGCTCTTTGCTGATGTTGGACTAGATCAATGCCCACAATAGCAGGCTTTTTCCTGAAGTGTTTCCTTCTCAAAACCACAGGAACAGGTTTTAATTTTGTTCAAATTTGAGTTTGAGCTCCAGCTGAGGCAGCGCTTTGCACGGCAAGGGGTTTGTTTGTGGAGGTCATCTCTCAGCCTTGAATTGCACGAAGGGCACTGTGCAGTACATGCATTGGGTCTCTGTGTTTTGAAGGAGGGATGGAGAAAGGAGGGTTTAGAAGTTTTGTATATATTGAGAAAATGTGCTGTAAATTTTGGAATATTCAAACGCCATAAAATCTCTCTCACACATTTATAAAATGAATGTGTCCTACCTCAAAGACTGAGACTCGGGAAAAGCTCTTCCTCAAGCTTCCCTGAATAATTGGCTTGACTTCTTTAAAGCTGCCTCAGTTTCTCTACATCTAAGCTTTCTTAGTTGCACATATAGCAGAAAAAGATCTATTTGTATCTCTCCTTAAAGCGCCTCTCTCCTACAAAACCCTTGCTCAGATAAGCAGCTCTTAAGCAGGGAGTGCTGCTTTCCATGTTGACCGCCACCTTCGAGCTGTTTCCCATCTGTTGTTTGTAAACACTTCATGTCTTGTGCTGCTGATGTTGTTAGTTCCTCGGAAAACAAACTCTATTTTCTTATGTTTGCACACTGCATCAGAACAACAGGAAATCTCTCCATGACTGGGAAACCCACGCAATGCCAGAAGAGTTTTTTCTTGCTGTGGATCTCAATTAGGGAAAGTTCTGAGAGGTAAAGAATGATGTTGGAAATTGTAACAGAATGCAGTTCAGATGCCCGCAGAATAAATGCTCAAGGAGACTGGTCCATGGGGGAGAACAAGACGAGGAGGAGGGAGCTGGGCTGTGTGAGAGAAGGGACAGGAGGTGGTGGAGGAACAAGGCAGAAGGTGCACGGATTCAGAGCTGCAGAATGTATTTTTGGCTCATGCCTTTGCAGAACCAGTTAAAGTTGTCTCCAGGAACTTCGCTGTCCCTAGAATCCCTTTCTTTTCCTAGCCAAAGAAGAGCTGAGGGAGAAGGATTAATAGCCACGTCTTAATAACTCTCACAGAGTAAGACTGACTCTTCAGCATCATCAGCAGAAGGGCTCTCCGTGCTGCCATGGCTCCACATCCAGTTCATTAAGTATTCTCCTCTTGAGGAAAGCAGCCAATGGATTTGCTTCCCTTCAAGGAAATTGCTGCCCTCAAACTTCCTGCTTTTTCCATTATTGCATCCCATTGTGCTTTCTGTACATATGAGGTGGGATGGAAAGCTGAGCAGTGCTTGCTCATCCATGTGAAAATTGCTGGATTCCTCCCTGGAATCATAGTACTTCTCTGCAGTGTCATTTATGGGCTAAATTTTGATCCTTTCTCAGGCCTTATTTCACAAACCCCTGTTGCCTTTATGAAACTTCTAGCAGACATAACATGGCAGGGAATATTTATATCTGATATATATATTGCATCTTGGTAGCCTAGAGGTAACCAGCTGGAGAACGAGAAGCTGGTTTTTATAACCTTGTTTTGGTAAACTTTTCTTTTTGTTTATAATCTTTGTCTTGATCTCCATTTGATTCTCTGTGCTTAATTAAGGGTTAAAGCAGATGGTTGTGATATATTATTTGCTAAACATCTTTTAATGAGAAGAAATGCAATCAAATGTATTTTCTGTCTTGGGAGCACAAAGCAGTGGTGAGACAGGATCAAGATTTGGGTTACTCGCAATTTATTTTCCATGTTTAAAAGTGTGTAGAATTCCTAATTCCTTTTTTCTTCTATTGACAGAAGCCCAGGATGATGCATCTTTCCATTAACATCTCTAAAAATGAACAAAAGACTTTGAACTAAAACGTGGCCTGAAGAAAGTTAATGAAGTTGTTAGTAGTCTGTATCACAAATAAAAAGACTAAGGCTGATTCTGGTCTTTTCCTTCAGGCACTGATGAGTCATGAAACTGATAGAAAGCTGATTTTTCTAAAGGAGCAGCAACTGTAAGTAAAAAAAGAGTAGAAAAATGAAGAACAGACATCTGATGACAAGAGATACTATTGGTGGTGACCAGTGTGTTCTAAGCTGAAATTTTCCTGCATCTTAGTGGACCTTTTGACCTAATTTACAGAGCTTTTCTTGTTAATTAACTTTTCTAGAAAGGTCAAAACTTTTTTTCTGCTAAAGTTCATGTACTTCAACTAAGAAATCTTTTATCATCTACACTACAATGCAACAACATAAAATTCAGGGTCTTTTTCTTCAGAGCAAATTAATAAATCATGAGCAATGAGCGTGGAGTATTTCACACCCCTTTGCCCTGTTCCCATGGTAAGTTAAAGTATGATCCAAAGAATCCCTTTTTGTGTTTGTCTGTTTGCCCTGACTAGTGTAAATAATCACAGGGTTATGCAGACAAACACCTAAAAACACACCTCAAATGGGGATGACACTGCAGGAATATTTACTTTTTCACATCACACTGCGTATTTGAGTGACAGTTGGATGAACCATCCTTAAAAAAAAAAAAAACAGAAAATGCTTTATTATGAAATTAATGATCCTGCTCAGAAATATTGAAGGAACCTCTAGCAAACTAGAATGGTCATAGGACTTGCAATTATGTGTTGTGGGGGGAAAACAACTGCCACTATCCTAATTTGGAAATTTCTCTGCCAGGGTATGAGAACCCATTCCACTTCGTGATTTATTCATGCAAAGTACATAAAATATCTCATAAAACCTGAGTGATTTCCATAGCAGAATTTTGGCAATTTAAATCCAAACAGGTTGCTATGACAGTTCCTACAAATCTTTCTCTTTTGGCTTTGTTTTGTATTATAAATATGTCAAAATGAAGCCATTTCCGTCAAAACAAAATTTTTCCTTTTGGAAGAAATAAAACCAGGCATTGTTTCAATGTCCTAATTTTCATTACTTGCCAAAGTCAAGATGAAGACCAATTTCAAATGCTTTGACTCACATCTGAGTAACCATAAACCCATGAGGACATAGTTTTAGTCTTATAAATGAGTAATATCATTAGATACTGTATTGTGAGTTTAATTGGCTTTGTTTACTGCTTTGTATAACAAGTGACTGAAAAATAAAAGACAACATTGGTTCAACCTTTTATATTGGTGTCTGAAGCCAATAGGTACGAGCCATTGCTAGAAAATGTTACCAGTCCTGGGTTTTGTTTCAGTAGCACAATGCTTAGTGAAATCCAAGGGGATACAGGGAATTGCATCTAGCCCTTTGTAAATAAGAACCAGGTGAAGTCTCCAAGGTAAAGATGTAAAAATAGCACAAATGTATCATACAGACTTCACTGATGAAATCTCACATGAGGAACTCATTTAATGCTGGTGCAGGTGGGTCACTGTAAGTGTGAGGCAGTAGTGCAAGTAAATAAAAGTGTCTTTTTATGGGGCATAGTATTTACCAAATTGGAGTTAAGTCTTTGCCTTCAGAGGTGCTGAAAGAACAGGATGTTTCCAGGTTTTCGATTTTCTGACATCAGAACACAAGAACTGTAAGTTGGAGAAGGAGTCACCAAAGATGGAATTCACTTGCGTAAGGCAATAAAGTTGCTGAATTACAATTAAAGTAATTTCTTGAATTAAAATTCATATATATGCCTCCCTTAAATTAAACCAGGTGTGTCTTATACACATGAGTTAATCATGGGTTTAATCATGGATTATCAGCTGATTGGATCTCTTCAGACTGGTTGACATCTGTGTTGGTTTATGCCGTGGTCTCAAAATGTGATCCAAGAACCACAACAGGGCAGCAATATATGTTGGAATTCTGTCAAGAAATTGGAACTCATTTGATCAATGGCAGTTCATTTCTAGTGATCTGAAGTTGCTAAGAAAGAAGGCAAAAGGAAATATACCAAAGCAGGAACAAGATAACCAGAGACCATCCTGAAAAAAGGGCAGGAGACAGGCAGAGGGTGTAATATTCTGAAAAAGCGTGTGGAAAAGAGCTGATTTAAGATCAATGAGACGACGAACTGCAGGAGCCAGTGCTACCTGCAATTTTTCAGCACACGGTGAAAGGCTTTGTGCTCAAAGGGATAAAACACAGGCTTCTTCTCTTGGTCTTTTCTCCCCCAAAGCATGGAGCTGTCTCAGACATGTTGAGCAGTTGGGAATGGAAGAGAAAGATGGTCAATATACCTGTGTATGAGATATTATAGAGTCCTATGAAAAGTAAGTCTAATAATGGAATTTTAGAAAAACTCCTGGGTTTGGGGGTTTTTATATTCTAGCTAACTTCACTCTTCCCTCCCACACACACGCTGACATTGATAAGACTTGCAGTTGACATAAGGAGCAAGATACATTTATTTTATACTTTTATTTTAGTGCTTCAATGTTTTTATCCTGTTAGCAGGTTATAAATGCATATGGTTTGCGAGAGTTTGGAGTAATAGGGAGTAAAATGGAAAGTGCTCCCGGGAAATTGGTTATTTATATAAAGCTGATGAGAAAACAAGTGTTTTATCGGAGGGCTCTGACTCTCTTAAGAGATATTTGGCTCGAGGACAGAATACTTGTTGGAGCACTCGTTTAGGTGGGTCTTTTATTGCACTGCTTTGTGCCGTGAACACAAAAACAACCTGTATCAGGTGCTTTTTTATTATGTGTCTTTGTGCATCAGCAAGTATTAGGACTACAGAGACAAACTGGTTGTGAGGATGTGTATATCCAAAGATTTCTGCTATCACTCAGAGCCAGTATGGAAAAAACAAGTAAAAATGGGAGTCAGCAAGTAAAACACACCTTGTTGCAAGGCTCAACTGGTGCCAATTTATGGAGCAGGAAGAAGGACCTGAGTACTAAAAATATCCGTAATTGTCACACTAGGTATGAACACCTTTGAGGGAGCACACAGAAATACACTCATCTTAAGAGCAAATGACAAAACAAAGATATTCGAGATGATGTGGAAAGGAGGAGGAAAAAAGGTTGCCATTCAGCATCTGATTTTCTGGAAGTCAATGGCCATTACAGGCCATCCCATGAAAGGTGTGTGTTACTGATAATTTCTCAACTTATCTAACAGTAAAAAGCTGCCAGAGTAGTTCAAATCTGTGATTTATTTGACTCTGTAAATGCTTTAAAATTTTTACTAAAGATTTAAGAAAAAGACATCCAAACAAGCAGCTAAAATGAGCCATTACTTAAAAGTCTCTGGGTGTGGTGCCTTGACCCATATAGAATATTAAGTACACTGCCTTAAAGTATTGAATATATATTTTCATTATATATTGAGTGGCCAAAAATACCTTAAAAGCCTTCTAAAGGTAGTGTGTAATAACATCCTTTTCCCAAAAGTGGGTCAGGGCTTACATAGGCTGCATTTCCAACATGGGTTCTTCTTAAAAAGAAAATCCCAAGTGTAGAGAAGGAGCCAATATAACAAAGGGTCCAAATCCTGAATGTGGTGATATCCTTTGACTTTGATATGCCTAAACCTGAAGCAATAGCCACGTGTTAATGCCAAAGTATCTCGAACTCTTTGTCTTCAGTGTTGCAAAAGTTCGATGGTGATGATGGTGATGATGATGATGTCCATCTGTCTCCTGATGAAACTCCCTCTTTCCCATTACAAGAGCAGTGGGAGCGTCTGATGGCAGGAGGGAGGCTCCAGGTTACTGCCTGAGTGGTGACAAGATCCTCTGTTCAGTTAAAACCTCGATTCTTGTACCTTTTATTAGTTGCAGGGAATTATAAAGTTGTAAATTACAAGATAATTTGATGAATTGTAGCTGCATAGACACTGCATATAGGTTGAAACTGTAAAAGTAAGATATGGAGCAAATAAGCTTTAATACTGCCCTATTGTGCATCTCACCTCTCTCTCAGAGGTTTTTGTAATGTTATTTCCAAACACTAAGTTTCAGGAGTGTTTTCTTAGTAGGCAAACATTTAGGTATTCCAAGACATTCCAATACACTGAGGGCTTTTATTTTATAACAATATTTTTTTTCCCTATGAGGTGTCAGTGGTTATCTCTTGAAAAATTGCCTAATCTCTTCTCTGTTTTATCTCCGGATTCCCTCTGAAAACTGCATCATTATAAATTATAATGAAACTGAAAAAAAGTGACCAGAATAGTAATTGAAAGAAGATTTGGCATCCTCAAAATGAGACCTAGATCCTAAGATAAAGTTGGTGGAAGAGAACTATACTGCCCTTCATGTAAGTTGAGAGCAGGCCTGGTGGGTTTATGTTATGTAATGCAGCCATTAAACATGGCTCATCTGTAAAGACAAAGAGGAAACATTTTAATCCAAATTACTGAAGTAAATGACCATAATGATACAAACCTGGAAAATTCCATGTGCTTAGAGGTGGGACTGCAGCATAGGAGAGGAGGTGCTGGCACTGGCTCTTACACAGACTTCCCTCATGCTGGCTCACATGTGGCTTTACATCCCCTCCTAGACCCATTTTAGTGTCAGTAAAATGGAAATCAGGAATGCCACCTTTCAATGCTGAAGGAAAAGAGGACTGCAGACCAGCAGACTACGGTCTCGGGCAATAAATGGTTTCCAAGTCCTTTACTGCCAAACAGCAGGTCTGAGCTCTGCTTTGCCCTCACCTCCTGCAGTCTGCTCAGTGAATAAGAAGGCTCTAGCAAATATATAAAATGCTATAAAATTAAGTTCCTAATTCCAAGTGAGAATGGTGGATTTGAAATCCCTCAGACCCACCAGCCTCCAGTGCAGATCTTCCCAGGCTCTTAAACATGAGATTGGCTCGGCTCTGCCCCTTTGCTGGCCTTACCAAGGAAAATGAGACCACTTGCTGCTTTCTGTCCTCCCTGTCCTGTGCTGGGATGTGTCCATCAGCTCAGGTTCCTCGGGTGACCCAAAGAGCTTAGTTTTTGATGTGCATGTAGCCTTGGGCTGTGTGGTGGGTTGGCCCTGGCTGGGCACTGGGTGCCCACCAAAGCCATTCCATCACTTCGTGGGGGAGAGAAAATGTGATGAAAGGCACATGGGTCAAGATAGAGACATGGAGAGATCACTCACCAAGCAGTCCTCCCTGAACTTCTCCAGCATGGGTCCTTGGAGTGCAGTTCTTCACAAACTGCTCCATGTGGGTCCCCCCCAGGTCCTGCCAGCAAAGCTGCTCCAGCCTGGGCTCCTCTCTCCATGGAGCTCCTCCAGGATCCTGCTCCAGCACAGCTTCCCACGGGCTCACAGCCCCCTCTGGGCATCCCCCTGCTCCGCTGTGGGGTCTCCAGGGGTGCAGGGGGGTCTCTGCTCCCTCCAGAGCTCCCTGTGCTGCAGGGGCACAGCTGGCTCCCCAGGGGCTGCACCAGGGGCTGCAGGGGACCCTCAGTTCGGGCACCTGGAGCTCCTCCTGCCCCTCCTGCTCTGCCCTGGGGGCTGCAGGGCTGCTCCTCTCACATGTTCTCACTTTCTCAGGGTGCTGCCCAGCAGTTATTTCCCCCTTCTTACACACATTGCCACCATCTGTGATGGGCTCAGCCTTGTCCAGGGAGAGCTTCATCCTGGAGCCAGCTGGAATTGGCTCCATGGAGGAAGTTTTGAGCAGCTTCTCACAAAAACCACCCTTGTTACCCCTCTGCTACCAAAACCTTGCCCACAAACCCAGCGCAGGCTGCAAGTAGCCACTGATGCAATCAAGGAGATCCTGCTTTGTGCAGTGTGGGCAGGATGTGTGACTTACAGCTTCTTAAGAACCAAAATAGTTTGGGTAGAGCAATATCCCTCCAGTAGGAAATGGGTCTCACAATCAAGTAAATACCTAAGGCAGCCAAATTCTTTATCACCTCCTGCCAAATTCGTCATAGTCTGTAAGGTCAAACACCCTTTCCCAGACAAAACCCTGTGCTGTTGAGAGTTGGAGACATCATTTTTTTGGCACCAGGAATTTAAATAGAGGGAAGAAAAAGCTTTCAGCCATAGACTTTTCTATACTTAAAAAAATCAACTCAAACAATTTCAGTATAAGAGACTAAAATAGGCAAGGTGTTGCAGCTTTTCTGGGAAGGCTCATGTTAAAGGGCCCCACTATTCAGTTATGCATAAAGTAAGCTCCAATATGAATAGTATTAAAAGACTTAACCTTGCTGTGGATTTTTGCCCTAAATTTTCTATGAATTCTCTTCAAAATCTTACAGAATCCCCAGCTTTTACTGTGGCCAGGTTTTTTACTCTCTTGCTGCAAGAAATGGCACATGCTGCATAAAACTTTGCTTATGCCAATTGTCCTACCAATACACATATGCTGTCAGACCAGCTGGCTGTTGGCAAACGGGAGGGAAATGTCATGTCCTTTTCCTCAGGACAGCACAAAACTATTTCTGTAACCAGCACAGTAGAACTGAGTTCATTGACTCAGTTGTGCTTAGAGAATTTACAATATAGTAGCAACTTCACAACAATAAGAGGGGCAGACGTATATACAGAAATAAGAAAGCACATTGCACTTAATTTCTGATGAGAAATTTAAATTTTGTGGTTTTAATTAAGTGTTCCCAACTTAATCCAAGCGGTATTACACGGGAACTGACTGTCTTCAGAGCTAAAGGGTTTGTTGGGTTTTTTTTTAAAATGTGTATTACCAATGAGAAATGAAGGGCCAAATCATCAGATGGGAGAAAGCTGTGTTATTCCAACTAAGAAGAGATCAATTTGTACCAGATTTATATCTGGCACTTGCTAGTTCTGGTCTGCTTATCTGCCTGTGTGAAAGGAAAAGAAATCCTCCTACCTGATTTTGTCAGAGTTATCTTGTTCAGGATCAATTTGACCTCCTCCTCACATTCACATTTGTGAGTTTTTAGCCAGATCAGGTCCTCCAGCAAAGTGAGAGGACTGTGGAGGAGTGGGGGAGTTGTGCTTTGACATTTTGGAGGGTCATGCACAGCTGTGAGATGAGCGAGGACAGATGTTACTGCAAGATTAATCGTGGTTCATAAACCTGTGTTAGAAAACATGCTGAAAATACTTGCTGCAGGAAAAAAAAATATAGAAGAGGAATGTTCTTGCTCCCGTGGACTGGCTGGGCTGTACAAGACATCCAGAACAAATGTGACACTACATGAAAAGCGCTTTAGCAGGGGAACAAAAGCAATACTGTTTTATCTTCGCTGCTGATTAAAGTCTGTTAGTACTGTAGCTACAAAATTATGCACATTTTAAATAAAAGCCTGCACCGTGTCACAAGCAAGAAAAACAAGTCGCAGGGTGCAAGGCAAAGCTTCCCTCCAAGGCACTGCTGGTTAATCATCCCTCTCTCCCAGTGACCCCAGTGTCATCTGAGCTGTGGACTTACTGCACTGGGCCAAGCAGATGCCATAATACAGCTGTTTAACACTTGCCTGTGCTCAGCTGAGCCACAATAAATACTGAGTCTGGAGCACACAGAAGGGTTTTTTAACTCCTCCTACCGCCCAGTGAAAGATAGGTTCATCCTGAAATAACTCACCAGAACCAACATCCCCTCCAAAAACCTCCAAACCCAGAAAAGCAGACATAAAAAAATTAAAACAGAATGCCCTGAGAAAAATAATCCATTGTGTCCTGTTAAAGTCACTCTGCAGAAAGGATTTAGTACAGCAAAAAAATCAGTCATAGTTTTAAACAGGTACTACACATCTGGAGACACTCTGGAGAGAGTTTACTCAGTATTAAATTATGATAAAGTATCTGTACATTCCACCCATCACTGATTATGTGAAAGAACATTTGATTTGGCAAATTATGGAGAGGCCAAACCATCCAGTTTTTACAGAGGGAAAAAACTGGTCATCCAGGCTTGAAAATATGCAATTTTGCTTTTGTGTACACAGAAGCAAAATTACGTACAGCTTTTTTGTGTACAAGGCTGTTTCTGAACAGCTAGTCATTAAAAATACCAGTTGTTCTCTTACAATGGAGAGTTTTCAAGTGTACCAAGAAAACATGTTTTATTCTTTAAAAAACCCATTTAATTAAAGATACAAATGCAGATTCTGATCCTGCTATAAAAGGCTTGAGGTTTTACATTGCCAAACTCGAACCTGTTCTTACAGCTGTAGTCCCAGCTTCTATCTCAAACTATTTTTCCTTCTTAAAATTCATACAGAACCACCCGTAATGCTGACCCTCAGTGAAGTCTTTTCTATCCTTTCCCATTTCATGTTGCTCTGGCTGTGTTCATTAACTCCTTTTTAAAGTCCTTTTCAAAAGGCACCTTTCTTTACTGGGTTTCTACCAAATCAATTAGTTGATGACATCTGGCAACAGACCCCATGCTAGAACAGGCAACTACAAAGCTCTGCCTCATTTTGTAAGTTTTCAGTCTTGTTCACAAAATAACAATGATCCTGAATTTTAAGTTATCATAAAATCATGGAATGGTTTGGGTCGAAAGGGACCATAAAGACCATCTCATTCCACCCTCTGCCATGGGCAGGGACACTTCCCACCAGCCCAGGTTGCTCCAAAACTCATCCAACCTGGCCTTGGACACTCCCAGGGATCCAGGGGCAGCCCCAGCTTCTCTGCCCAACCTGTGCCAGGGTCTCACTGCCCTCACTGAGAAGAATTTCTCCTTAATATCTAATCTGACCCTGCCCTCTGGCAGGTATCCCACAGCCAAATCTTTGAACAGGAGCCAAAAGTCATTCCTAGCCCAGGTATTATTAATTGTGTCTGTATAACCTTCTTGCTTGAACACCTTCAAGATCCAAAGTCTGCTTAGTCTTTGCTCAATCTGACACAAAACTGTGTCACTTGAAATTCCTCCTCAGTGTGAATAAAAGCCGCGATACAGGAGCAGTGTTGCAGCAAAGGCATTTTGGGGAGCATCAGAAAAGCATCACCCAATTGCCAACTATTGTTTTCTACTGTGTACAAAGTTCAAGACAAAAGCTACTTTGAAAACTTGAATCAGTTTATAACATTTCCAAAATGCACAGCTAAGCAAGAAATGCCATTCACTCAAACCGTCATCAAAATGCTTCTCATTACATCCCTAATTACATCACCCTATCCCTTTTAAATAGTGGTTTAAAAGTCCAACGCTTGGATCAAAATTGATTCCTTATTTTTAGGCAATTCTTCCTATCAGCTTGAACCAACAGTGTTTAATCGGGTGATAAGTTCTCACAAAGAATTGCTGATTATAATCCCAAACCTGCAAAGTGCTGCAGGATCAGAGGAGGATCAGAGCGGGAAAGGCAGGGAGAAGCCAACCATCCCTGGAAGCGTCCAAGGCCAGGTTGGATGGGGCTTGGAGCACCCTGGTCTGGTGGAAGGTGTCTCTGCCCATGGCAGGGGGTGGCACTGGATGGGCTTTGAGGTCCCTTCCAATCCAACCCATTCTATGGCTCTATGATTCTGTGACCATTCCAGAAGCCTACAATGACTTTGCGGTGTCCAGTTCCCACAGGCATCCCAGGAATGCATGGAGAGCACCAACAGCTTTGGAGGGACAGGACCTGTGAGAGCAAATCCTGACTCAGCGGGAATATTGTCTTCTCAAATGCCACTTAAACAAACATACATGTATATATATTTTTGTATATACTCTACCCATTTTTATCTGAGTGCATGAGACACCAAGATGGACAATGGGTTGCTCCTTGGTTGATGGTTTGTTTTCTCTCCTACTCCATCTCCCAACAGCAGCCACGTGCAGTCCACTCGATATTCCTCATGTAATCACACACTGCTGACCCAAGAGCGTTTAGCTTTGAGAGCTACTTAAAACACAACAAAAAGTGAATTTTCCTGTCCAAACCTTCTCCAATATTTTTCAGACCCTCAAACTGACACCTTAACTAAATTTTCTGATGTTTATTGTTTTGCTAAAGGTCTAAACTAATGGGTGTAGATAAATCCCTGAAGGAATATATCATCTCTTGCCAACATTCTTGGCACAATTTAGGTTCTTGTTAATAGCTTTGTGCTTGTACATTAAACAACCCTTAAGTGCTTCTAGTTGGATGTATAAATATGATTTTTATTCATGTGACTATTTCAGTACATTTGTTATGAGATACCTGATCTGAATTTAAAGCTGGAAAGGACAGGTAACATAGACAATTCCCATCCTTTCCTGGCATTTGATTTGGACTATGAATAAAAAATCCACTTTAAGGTCCAAACATTTTTGTGGCAGGTGTTGCACAAACACTAAATGGAGGCATCATTGCCCAGCAAACTTTACAGATTAAGACAAAAACACATGAAACAGGACATAAAATCTGAATTTGCACATAAATGAACATAGGAAAGAAGTATTAAAACATTTTCTGTTCCATTTATGTCTCTGAGTATGGGAAGTTTTTCCTATCAAATCTTTTTGATGAAAACAAAAAGAGGATGAATCATGTCAAGCAAAATACGTGCATAATATTTGAAAAAAAAGGACAAAGCTAAAAAGGATCATTTTAAACTAAAAATAATGTTTAAAAAATCAATTTCTGTGTAATAAAAAATGGAGTTCAAGAAACATTCCGAATCGCTTTGTTGAGGGTCAAGCAAATACTTTTTCAAGTCAAAATAATTTAATCTTTCTTTTCATTTTTTGCCAGACTGACTAGAAATGGAAGTGAAATGAATTATCAAAAGCAAATATTTCGGTCAGTGGACAATAACAAAAATGAAATGAGGCAATTAGGCATTTCTAGTGTTTTTGCTGTTGCTAATTCAGGGGAAGAGGTTGGAAGGAAACAAGCAGCAAGTGGGGGACGTGAGTGGGTTATGTGAGAGATCAGGTAGCAGATGTTTGGATTTTAGCATGGAATTATCCCTGTGTTTGAAGGGTAGTCCAAGGTCAAGTGTGGATATTCAGCAAACATTGACGGCTGGACAGTAAAGTGTGGAATATTGGGAAAGGTCAGAATCCTAAGGGATTAATGGATCAAACAGCCTGGAGCTGGGGAACAAAAGGGTTTGGCTTTAGAGCCAAGTCACAGAGAGGTGCAAACGGAGGTTTCATCTCAGTTGTTCTGATTTTGGCAAGTTCCCCCAGATTTGTGGGGCAACAAGCCACAGGACAAGAGGAAATGGCCTCAAGTTGTGCTGGGGAGGTTTAGATTGGATATTAGCAAAAATTCCTTCATGGAAAGGGTTGTCCATCCCTGGCACAGCTGCCCAGGGCAGGGATGGAGTCCCCATCTCTGGAGGGATTTCAAAGCCATGTGGATGTGGCGTTGGGGACACGGGTCAGTGGTGGCCTTGGCAGTGCTGGGGGAATGATTGGAGTGGGTGGTCTTGGAGAGATTTTCCAACCTTAATGATTCTCTATATAAAAAGTAAAAATACAAAATGCCAGGGGTTTAAACGTGTCCCATTTGTTTTCCTCACTTACTCCAGTTTTGGCGTCAGAACCCCGATGGCTTGAGGCTGCTCAGGGTGGTACAGAAGGTGTGCGGTTTCAACTCACTTCTCAAAGTAGTTCTTATTTGCCAGAGGGGAGAAAACTTTAAAAAATCTGATTTCCAGGGCTGTTCCTTTGCTACAAGTCTACAGCGTAATCTGTTATTTCCCACTGCCACCAAGGTCACACCTATCTGGCCAAAAGCCCGGGCTGAGAGACTGTTTTACTTCACCTATTTTATCTGGTCAGAGTTAAATGTTGTTTTTTCTGTTGTGTGGACAAAGATTAGAGTGTCTAAAAGCCACGTTCATCCCCAGATAATTTATTTGTCTTTATTACAGTAAATTTCTGTATTGATCTTTATTATGTTATTATTGTTATTTATTATTATTATTTATTGATCTTTATTATTATGGTCTTTATTATTTACAGTGTTATCTAACATGATAGCATCCATACTCTTGTCATGCACAGGTAGAAGAGCAGAATGCAGACTAGGTATTACAGCATATAGGAAACAATATATTTATATTATCACATATGTAATTTAGATGTATATATAATATGGAATTATGTGTCTGAAGAAGAAGTTTTTCTGGGAATCCCATTGCCTGTAACACTTGCAAAAGACTTTATTTGGTTGGTGGGGTGTGGGTTT
Organism: Sclerurus mexicanus; assembly: GCA_013396755.1. Lineage (NCBI taxonomy): Eukaryota > Metazoa > Chordata > Aves > Passeriformes > Furnariidae > Sclerurus > Sclerurus mexicanus. The sequence continues at coordinate 847,497 of VWZF01001296.1, forward strand.
TTTCATTCTGGTTTCAAGAAGTTTTATTTCTCCCTTACGTTAAATTTATCAGAATTTTTCTACCTATTATACACCTTTAAATTCTTTTCTTTCCTTAATAGTCTCACACTTCTTTGCACTTGGAAGGATACCATAATACTAGAGCAGCCATGCTGTTTTCATTGGCCCTTTCAATGAAGAAAAATACAGTATTACATAATAAATAGACATGGAAGAGAAATCAAGTATTATTTCTTAAAAGAACATATAAAAGTGAGCCTATATATATAGGCTTAAGTCATATAAATGACTTGGTGCATATTTTTATTTTAGTATCTGCAGGAAGATGGATCCCAGCCCATTAAAACTAAAATTTCAGAAAGACAGGCACTCTGATGTATCATCTGTTAAGGTAAAGAGACTAAGAACCTCTGATATGATGGATTCTCACTTTCTTACTTGCTTTAAGAAGGAAGAAAGTGTGGAGCTGAACAGCTGGTAACATTTGCTAAAAGATTATGGTGCTGAGATTCTGACTTAAATTTGACTTCTTGGTCATAAACACATGAAGAACACATGAAATGTTCCTATTCCTTAACATATTTTCCCTTGAATTATTCAACTGCTTCCTATATAAAACCCATACAGAATTAAAGAGCAAAGAGGTCTCCAACTGGAAAAAAAAAGCCATGTATTTCCTATAAAAGGAAGTCATGTAAGAGGCACCAAGCTTTCTTTAGGGTAGCTGCTACCACCTTCTGTAAGACTGTTGAAACACATGTAAATGAGAGGAAAGGTTAAAAACATATCTATAAAAAATACTTGGCAATATAGTAAGACTCTTCCCTAAATTGTCTCCCTTATGCTTAGATCTACAAAAGCCTTTCCTCATATACATGACAGAATAAATATCTCTGACTACTCCACTGGATGATGCAGCTTGGAAATATTTTAGAACTGATGTGGAAGTGCTGTCACAAATACAGTTCCACCTCTCAGATGTGCAAGTAACGAGAGCAGCCTGTGGGATTTGCAGCCTTTGACCAAGCAGTATCTAAACTCCATCATCTATTTTGGCAAATTTAAAAGGAAGATACTTACCCACTAAAGCCAGACTGAGACCACCAAACCTATTCAGTTAAAAGCAAATAAAGAAGTAAATCAAGTCCTGGTGTTTTCCAAGCTTTGTCATCAGATGGTGTCTATGAAACAGCCACCCAGAAGTGGAAAAGCTGAACCAGCGTGTGAAACTGATAAAAATAAATCAAAGAACCAATTAGGTTGAAAAGACACCTAAGATCATCAAGGAAGACTCTTTTTGTGTTTGTTTGAGGAGTCTTTGCAAACATAACATGAATATACTGCATCAGACCTCTCTAAAAACATAAATAAAATCTGGATCATAACTGGGGTAAGTGATCAGACAACGTCCCTACACCATTTATCAACAAGAGCTTTGAGTTATAAAAAATAATAGCAGTGAAGGGCTGATTTCCCTGAGCGTTTGATCAGGTGGCCTGATTTAAGCTACGGAAAACTTCAATAAAACCAGGGAAAGTCACACAAACAGGAGCAGAAAATATGTCAGATATTTCAGATATGAAACCACGTCTTGCAAAGCAGAGAGTCTAGAGTCTGGATTTGTAGAGGTCTGGAAAGCCTTTTTTTTACAGCCCAAGCCTAAACAAGATCGATTTGTTTAGTTTATCTGAGAAAAGATTATGATTAAGTCACCTACTAATCTATAAGTAGGAACATGGAGAGAAGACTTTGGATAATGGAAAGCTCTTTAATCCAGTTGACAGAAGCATGGCAAAAGCCAGCAGACAAAATTACTTAAATCATTTTGGAAATGAAACACACGTTTTGGAACCGTGGGGGTTCTGTGTAACAAATTGCTAAAGCAGCCTATTGATTCCACATCAGTTTAAGTCCTCAGTAGGCATGTTTTTCTAGAAGAGCCCTAATGCTGTCAAAAGTTACACCCTTGATGCAAGAAGTGCTCAGTGAAAGTATGTTATGAACTGCACCAGAGGTCAAACTAGGTGAGCATGATGGTGTCTTCTGAGTTTATAGTTTATAAATCTTCAATATCAGGCCACGCTTTATGCATTTCTGCAGCTTCTGTGAGAAGTTGTATTGTCCTTTGTGGAAAATTCAAGTAGATAATTCTATTATTTTCTTCTCATTTCATGGCATCCTCCAGTCCAGCTGGCTGTCTTGTGCCTTCTGCTGAAAAGGAGAGTTGGTGTCATTTGATGCTTCACAGACATATGTTCCTGGGCTTCATTTTGGACACTACACCTCACAGATTCTAAGAATTAGTATCTTGTGTCCTTCATTCTCCCACGCACGTCACTTGAAATACCCTTACAAGCTTCATTTCTGTGGTATGTTGGGCTGTCTCTCTATTGCTGCAGCTGAAGTCTGGGATGCACTTTTGAAAGTCTCAAGCAGGAGCGATCTGTGTGGCAATATCACAGGATGTTGCTAAGAAGAAATATCTTGACAGTCCGATTGGTTTATTGAGCAACTGGAAGAATTTGACAGCATTGGCTAATATCAGGAGTTTATAATTGGTTTTTTTAGTAAAATAAAATCAAGACGGGCTGTTTCCACAAAATGTAGATATTCAGCTCTAAGAGGGGGGTGTGGAAGGGGTCCTAAGTTGTGCTCATCAAGCGTTGCAAGACTTCACTGAGCAGAGGTTTGGTAGCAGAAATCTTCAGGGAAGGCACAGTAAGAGAACTGGCGAGGAGTGATTTTTAACAAATAATGCAGGAAGTGGCAGTAATTTTAACGAAGAGTTCTGCTGGCAGGCAGTGACTCACTCCAGCACAGTAAAGACTTGGTTGTTAGAAGTACTTTCACTCACATTAGGAGCCTGACTACCTGAAATCATCCCAGGCATAATGGCCCGCTTTGAAGGAGCAGGAAACATTAAACAGATTGGCCAATCTGGGGCAAATGACCATACTAAAATTTATTGAAAGCCACTTCACCAAATAGCATATCCTGCAGTTAACTCCAGTGGGTTTTGCTCTGCACATACCTGGACTCCAGCCTGTGATTTTAACTCAATAGCATCATTCTGTAAAATATGCCTTTCCAAGAGCATAAAACTAGGAGACATTTTGGGGCAAGGACTACATAAAGACAGGAGCAGCAATAAAATTCTTGTTCTGTAAAGGGGAGGCAAACCAGTCCACCAACAGTGTGATTCACCCTCCTTAACTTCAGCCATCCAAAAGGTAGGTGTTGAACCAAAGTTAGTCATCCCTTTTTTGTCAGCTGTGGAGGAAGAGGTGTCCTGCCTGCTTTCGACAGCTACTTTGGGAACTGCTGTTCAGTAAGACTTCCCTCTCTCTGTTGCCAGTGGAGGATACCCAGGAGAGCAGCCAGTAGGAAGCTCCATCTTCCAACCTAAAACTGGACAGGATCTCCCTGTCTCTGGGTTGTCCAGAGAAGCTGTGGCTGCCCCATCCCTGGAAGTGTTCCAGGCCAGGTGGGATGGAGTTCTGAAAAACCTGGGTGAGTGGAAGGTGTCCCTGCCCATGGTAGAGGGTGGAACTGGATGGTCTTTAAGGTCCCTTCCAGCCCAAACTATTCTGTGATTCTAAGAAGTCTCTTCCTAAGGCCCACTCTGCTGAAACAAAGGCTCTATAGTTTGGGCTGTTCAAGAGTATTTTGGTTTCAGGGCACGCAAAAGTTTCAATTAAAATAAATAAATAGAAGAGAATTCAAGGGATGGCCAGAGGCGAAGCAAAATGAACCACAAGACCTCAAGAATCACACCTAAAAGAATATGATCCTTATCTCAGTGAGTTGAGACAAAATGAAAAATTGTGCCCAAGTGAGGAGATTCAACTAACATACTGTCCTAGCATTGCTGAGGGTTCAGGGGGGAAAAACAGGCAAAATAGCAAAGAAAGTACAATAAAGCAATGAAAAAGAAGTTTGGGTTTGCATTGGATTGGATTAAGGGCGAGAAACGGGGGCTATTGTACAGTAGGAGAACTATGGCATAGGTGACATCATGGAGACACCCCTGGAGGTGTTTAAAAGATCTGTGGAAGTGGCACTTGGGGACATGGGTTAGCGGTGGCTCTGGCAGTGCTGGGGGAGTGGTTGAACATGATGATCTTAGAGGCCTTTTCCAACCTGAATGATTCTGTGATTTCCCTTTTGAACAGGTCTCTGCTTCAACATGATTTACTGCAGGGTTTGTATTGAATTACAATTATTAGACAGTTATTGTAATTTATGTTGATAAAGCAAAAAGAGAGTACTGAAAATATTTATTAAATATGAGAAACTTTGTAACACTTGGACATTAATCAGAGTTGATCATCTACAATATATGTGCTAATAAACCATTAGTGAATATTTAACCTGCAAACACGATGCAACAAGTTGACAGATTACCTTCTTCAGGAGCAGAGAGACTTTGTGGGAATTTTGAATTATTTAGCTTGTGACACAGCACAGGATTTAGGAGTGGGAAGCAATTTTGCTGTGTGATTTTCTTTTTTAGTGTCTGAGCTCCCGAAGAAAAGAGTGATGGAACTAATTTTGTTTCGTGTTGATTTAAACATTAGCAATCCCGGGGTTTGCAAAAACGTTAAAGATACTTGTAAGGGTGAGTCAGATTCTCTATTGTATAATGTAATCTTTGATTTTAATGCAGAAAGCGCAATAAAAAAGAAAAGCCTAAAGGAAGTAAGGCTTCTGTGCACTTTGTTTCACATGTCAGAGAAGGAAGTGTTAGGGGTCAGTTTAGCATTTGCTTAAGTGACCTGATTAATTGGAGATTAAAGGATCATTAGCTGAGCAAACCGTGCAGAAGACTGGGCAGCTTTGCTGACCAGCTGAGCTCAGCTCTTGCTGGGCAATTCTCCAGGGCAGGGGGCAGTTCTCCTGCTCGCCCTGTCCTTGGAAAGGTGGAGGGGTGCTGGAAGGGACACTGCTTGGAAAGGAGTTAATCCATTAATGCCTCCTGGTTGATTAATTTTCTGCTTCGACTCATTTTAATTCGCACTCTGCTGATTGTTTCCTTTCCGGAAGGGCATTTGTAGGAAGGTTATCAGCTTCTTGGAAGGACATGCCAAAGCTACCAAGCACAGACCTAGTCCAGTTTTCCGAATGAAATGAGGTATAAACAGCTGCAGACAAATCCTGGCTTCACTGGTGTGAATGGGAGTTTCCAGAGAATCATGGAATGGTTGGGGTTGGAAGGAACCCCTGAAGAGCATTTAGTCCAACTGGACTCGGTGCCACTGGTCACAACCCTCTGAGCTCAATGAAGATGGTCCACGAAGACCAGAATTTGCCCCTAAGCCAACTGTTTCAGCTCTGAGCAACGTGCATATTACAAGGAGTTAAAAATGGTTGCTTTTATCTAGGACTAGGCACGGGAGGAAATGGGCCATTACAGACCACAGTCAGTAGTGGGGGACATATAATGGAAATCCAACAGCAGCAGCAAAGTGCTTTTACCAGGGGAGCATAATATGGGATGTGAGACATTAAGTTTTATTGATGTGGAGAGTCACTATCCAGAAGTTGTAATTACCAGAGGAAATCAGAACATTATGGCAGATACCAAGGACATGGATGATGCGTTATGAGAAAGATCAGTGTGAATTGCAAAGGCTTCCCTTAAACTATCCTACGTAAAGATCATTCAGAACTTCCACCACCACCACCATATTTAGATGGGCTGCAAATGCGCACCAAGTGCTGAAAATTTCTTCTGCAAAGTTTTGGTCTGTGCACCATTAATATTTCACTGAATTTAGCTCGTGTGCTATTTACAAATCGGAATTGCCTGCCTCTGCAAACGGAGCTGTTGGAGGTGGGTATTGCATTCCATGGAATGCTGACTTGTGTGGTTCCCCACCAGACTATACTGCTTATTCACAGGAATGACTCTTCACAAGGGTTTTTTATTTCCCAATCACAATATTGATACAAAATATACTCCATTTTTCGTAGGTATTCATGGCACACACTGTAACAGTCCATCTGTTGCTAACACCCTGCTCTGCAGAATGTTTAAACTGTGGGAATTAGGGGTATAAATGGTTAGGAATTCTTTTTTAACCATACCTATCATTTTCTCAGCATAGTGGGCGTGGGAGAAAAAAAGAAGCTGGCTTGGCTGATGTGTTGGGGTTTCATATTTAATATTTTTACTATTGTTTTTAATTTTAATAATATTTTAATATTAACCATATGTACTGCCATAGCAGTACTGTTGGCAGAGATGTGGTCTTAAAATGCCTAAAATGCAGAGATGTCCTGCTGTGGTTCCTCTGAGGGCCCTGCTCATGGGTGCAATGCGTAACAGAGGTATAACCTGCCAGCCTTTTTAAATATCACATCTAATTAGAGCATCACAGACACTTCCCAAGCCTTTTCCCACACCAGCTTGTGTCCATTATTCCTTTTACTGTCTCACTTTGACATTCACAGATCTTTTTCTGGTGTTCACTGTAAAGATGTCAAGGGCGACAATGGATGTCAATACCCAACAAGTGATGGAAACTTCTTTCACTTTATGCTATTTAGCAAGGAAATTTATCAACCAGGGTAAAGCTGTGAAAGATGATTTTGTTTTCCCACAAGAACCACATATACTGGAGGGTGGTGGTGAGAAAAGACCTTGTAGATTTATCCAGTGAGATAGAGATAGATATATATATATATCTCACCATATATATAAAATTATTTTCTCCATGGCAGCACTTAAAAAGGAAAGAAAAGAAGTTAATTCAGTATGTGCTTCAATGTGGTAAATTTTAGGCAGAAATGCTGCTTGCCCCCAACAGTTTTGTGAGTCCCAGGTGGAGGCTCTATGACCTCTGTGATTCAGCAATATCTGGGATAACACAGCCTATCCAAAGTGCAGGAATTATCCCAATCTTCCCTTTCTGCTGCCAGTACAATACTGAGCTAGCAATTCCCAAAGCCTCCCTCCGGCATTTCTCTGTTGGATTCACATAACGTGTCAAAGAAATGATTTTTCTCTTTGATTACCGCAGTAAAATAAAAAGCACTGTAAAAGCAACCTCTCAAAAACTTACATTGCAGTTACATGGAAAATGCAGCTCCCTGTAAAAAAAACCTCCCATAATAACAAGGGAGTCACAGTTGTTACTCCTTGTTACAGCACTTTAGTATAACAATGGCATTTGGAGACCCTTAAGGCATGAAAACCAGGAAAAGCAAGTCAGAATCAACTTCACAGGCCAATAGACTAAGATATATCAACTCCACCTTCAGTGCATTTGGACTGTGCAGAAGTTCCCCGTGCTGGCTGAGCCGCAAAGGCTGCAGAAAAGCAATATTTTCTGTCCTGTTGGCTTTTTCTCCCTTTTTCCAGCTGGCAGTGACACTTGGTAGTTAGAGAAGGAAATGGAGTTCTGGCTCTAGAGGTCTAAAATGTCATTATTGTCTTAAGTAATCATATATAAATATATGTATTTATGTATATGTAAAATATATATAAAATAGACAAATAATCACAATTATAGACAAATTTATTATACATATATACATGCAGCTTTAAGGTACAGGTGCTTCAGTTTTGCTAAATCAATTTAGAATTAGGCAACTAAACACCTTCCAGAAGCTTGCAGATCCCTTTCAGGTTCTGCTGCTGACTTTTTTTATCCCCCTTCTTTTAGATTTCTAAGACAACAGGAAACATCTGTGTTTATTAGTGCTCTATTTTCAGCACTGCCAGTTATGGGCTGTTCTAATTAGAGTCAATGAGAGGTGTGGGTTTTTACTTCCCCTGTTAAAACATTATCAAGTGAAACAGAGCGTTTTATTCCAGCCTCCTTGCTTGATTCAGCACATCACAGGTGTGGGGTGGTGAAGATGTGAACGTGTCTTTTGAAGCCCTAAGAAGATGGGGGAACTGATCCGGTGCATTGAGAGCTACAAGCCCTTTGATTACAGGACTAAGTAAAGGTGGAACAAGCACATGCTGACCCAGGGAGCACAATGACCCCACAAACAGTGCAGCCTCAGCTATTCAAGACTGGAACTAAGAGAAAAAAGTTCTTAAAGAACTCAGGATAACCTCAGCCAACAACTTTGTGATTAGCACAACCTGTTCAACACAGCAGGACTTTTGAGGTCAAGATCGACACTTACTATTTCCCTTCCCACCCACTCTACCATTCCTGCTGCTAGACCTGGCTGGCTCCACACCACACTGAATTGGCAATTTTGTCTCTTTGCATTAAAGAACAAATTCAAAAAGCAGCCAAGTATAAAACGGCAGGGAGGGGCTTTGAATCAGCTGGGAAATTGTGAGGTTGGAAATGCTCCTTTGTGGCCAAGGGACTCTAATGGGTCTTACTGAGCAGCAGAGTCTTCACATCTGCTTTCCTGCCCAGCAAACAGGACTGCAGTTGCACCTTTGTCTGGGGAAGGATAATGAAGAGACTGGGAGTAGAAAACAAAGCCTGTTACCAGTCAAAGATTAGCCCGTGTTGTAGCCCAGACGTTTCCCTGCAAGTAATATAGTCAGCAGAGCATAAAACTACCTTTTGCTGCTCAAGGTGCATTCAGATACTGTGGCAATAGCAGAAAAATACACTCATTTTAACTAGACAGCAAAATAACTTGGATTTCTTATTTGGCTGGGAGATTAACTTATCCACAACTTGCCAGAAATTCGGCAGGAAAACAGATTTTGAGCTGTTTGTTCCATCGAAGCCCAATGGATTGACTTGTGTCAAAAGAATTGGGAAGGCAATTCCAATTCATACACCAGGTCCATACTTTGGAGATTGATGATTAACTTGAGAAAATACAGGATGCTGGTTTTGAAACTGCAGTGAAATTGCATATGGAGGAAGATCAGACTGGTGTTATACCCTGCAAAAGGCCATAAATGCAAGTCACTGGTCATACATGCTGTTGACATTTGTCACAGAGTATCAGCAGAAGAGAGAAAGTGATAAAATACCATTCGGGATATGAGAGAATGGGTTCTGTATGGCTTTGGGTTGGTTTCTAATTAATTGTTCAGGAAAAAAAATCCCAACAACTGCTGGTTCCCACTGGAAATACAGAACAAAGTTATTTAATGAGCCACCATAAAACACAAACGAGTTCAGTTGGCTTTATGCAGATGAATGCAAAGAACTTTTTCAAGATTATAGTTTAAAACCAGGGACTCGCTTCAGAAGTTCTAATAACATTACCTCACCGTCCAGCTGTTTACATTGTGCCTGCAACTCCTTTGAAATGATGCCAAAATAAAGTAAATTTGAATATTATCTGCAGAGAAGTTCTCTATGGAATAATCACCAGAATGCTTTTCATTATAACACAATTATGTCATCAGCATCTAATGATCAGAATGCAGAGCAGCTGATTATTTTCATAATGCAATTACTTCACTACATTTTAGAAAACTCAGCTGCATGGAAACAGTTCTCTCCAAATACCTCATTTGTCTGATGAATCGTATGATGGGAACTCCTGTCTTGCTCCTTTCTAAACACTCACCTGTTTTCACTGCTAAGCTGGTCACGACGATGTAATCCATCAGGAGGGAGGAGGAAGATGGGCTCTTCCTCACAATGCACACACTGGTCTTAACGGGAAGATTTGCCAAGTGAGGCAAATGCAATTCACAGAGATTTGCCCTTGCCAGTTTTTGTGTGCCCAAACCCCACAGCATGCGTATAAATCAGGTGTTTGTGCAAAGTTTTATTACCCTCCAAATGCAGGTGGCTGACACGATGCTCCCTTCTATACACACACAAGCACTTGATGTGTCTGGTGGGTGTTTCTTTATACAGTCATCTCCAAAGAGCTGATTTTAACCCTCTGGTCCTCGCTGTCAATGTGGATCTCTAAGGCTTTGGGTAATAACTCCTGTCTTTCATGTGTGTTTGAAAATAGCTGTAATCCTGGTGGAATGAACCTCATAAGAAAAATATAAAAGGCTGCAGCGTTTCATTGTTCAGCAAAATCATTTATACGGAGATGCTGGAATAACAATAATTATCACTTCCAGGGGCTTTCAGCTAAAGATCTGAATCCTTATTTGTAAGAAATGAGTTAATCTTCCATTTGGTCTATTCCTTTTGAAAAACTCACTGACTTAGAGAAGACACATGAGGGCCAATGTGCTGTTTCACTATTGAGGCTCCAGACTCCTAATCCCTCTCCCAGGTAGATATCCATGGTACCTTAAAGGATCAGTAACATGCTCAGAAGCTTGCAAAAGAAAGGGTTTCAGGGAAACCTACTGAAGCCTAGACATAAGAAGAATGATACTTACTTGAAAGAGAATCTGAATTAAATGCTCATATGAGAAACAGACTTGTGAGACTTTAAAAGGAAAATTATTATAACAATTATAATGGTAATAACAATGCTATTAGAGATAAGATTCCTATTGTAAAGGCCTGTGTCATTCTGGGAGAATAATTTATTCATTTTCATTTCCTTAGACTGAAAGTATGCAGATGATCTGCTTTACTCCAAAGAGTTTCTCTGCAATTTGGAAGGGGAGGAAATTTGTAAAATTGCAGCTACTTATGCTTAAAATCTAATTACAGCTATAGAATCCCCTCTGCCTGACATTTTCTTTCATACTGGTCCAAGTCACATATTCCACAGCTGGGTTTCTCTGTGGCTTTTAGCACCTCTGCATTTTAATTTTGTTAGGTAAGTGATGAACGTCAAGTCTAGGCTCAATTTTTAAACAGAACTTTTCACTGAGTGTGTTTTTACCAGTTCCTATTTAAGAAAGGTAAAAAAACCAAAACAAAAAAAAAGACAAATCAAAACAAGACAGTGATAAACACAGAACCAGAGAATCACAGAATGGTTTGGGTCGAAAGAGACCTTGAAGACCATCCAGTGCCACCNAGGTGCAGCCGCTGCACTTGGACATGTTGAACTTCATGAGGTTCTTCTGAGCCCACTTCTCAAGCTTATCCAGGTCCCATCCTTCTTTTGTGTCAATATCTAATATGGGTTTCCCCTGCATCCAAAAAAATCTCCTTCAACACGTGACAGACCATTCTGCCTAGTGGGGGACCTCCCAGCAGGGGCATAAAACCAAATAACCAGCACTGCTTGTCTGCACTATGGATTCCAACCCAATGCATCAAACTGGTTGAACTGGCTCTATTCAGTTCAGTTATGGGTTTGAAGAACTTCTGTAAAAGGCTTTCCCTAAAGCCAATTTACCCGGAAAAAAATGGCAAAAGAGAAGAAAAAAACCTGAAAGCCAAATAGAACTCAGAGGCAGATTTTGTGTGTGCCGTAGGAGGGTCTGTACATCCTTGCTGGGTGGTTTTACCACGTTTTTAGGATGCAGGAAAGCATTTTGGGGACACTTAAGCTAAAGCTGGGGATGCTCAAGACTTGACAACCCTTTTGTCCTCAGTGCGCCCATTGCTGGGTTTCAGGCATTAATCAGGAGCCTCACATACGGAAAACATCCCAGTGAATCAGTAGGATCTTCCTAATCCTGGAGCCAGGCTGCCTCTGGCCAAGCAGTAGGCAAGTTGCTGCCTTTCCCCTCCCTGTACTGGCAGGCAGATTTGGTAAATACAGAAATAAATTCTTCAGGATTCTCCTACTGGGGATTCTCCTTCTCGACTGCTCTTATTCCTAGCAGCTCCAGGAGGCTGCTAGTTGAACGCCTTCCCAATTTCTTCAGCACTTTAAACCAAGCCATTTTCAGTTAGTCATTTTTACACTGTTTTTTAAACACATTGTCACCAAAAGATTGGCTGGGTTTGTAATGAAAACCCCCACATCTGTGGCAAATAAAGTGTTTAGACAATCATTTTCGAAAACACTAAATAAAAATACTTAGTTATGAATACTCTGAAGAACAGAAACTTCTAGGGAACAAAAAAGTCTTTGTGGATCTTCCCCAAATAGCACAGGAAACAATTCAATGTAATGTGGCATTTTGGAATTACAGTTTGCGTAATCTTCATATCCTACATGGCAGGTTGAAGCACATTAATAAAAAATGCGTCTGTAGCCTTCCTTAGGTGCTGTCGTTTAATGTTCACGTCACACTGGTGGTGTGCAAGGGGAGTATCACCCTGTGCACACCTCTCTTTTCACTCAACTGGACTTTTGCCACTGGCTTCGAAGAGAACATGTTATCTCCTAATTAGAGAAAGCCCAGCAGAACCAGACAAATAGGTCATTGTGTTCAAAACGACTGTGATTCGATGCTTCTGGCCAGTTATTTTGGTACACTGTGATTCATTTAAGTTAATTTAATTTAGCTTGTTTTAATAATTGCGTAACTTTTATCTGGATGCCCGTGCCAGATGGCTCCACCAGCCTGCAAACAGGAAGATGCTGGAATCGTGGCAGCCTAATAACATTTATTTACTCCGAGGCTGCCTGTGCGTGACACTCATCAGAGCGCTGCAATATTGGGCTTTGCAGTAAATTGCTTCAGTGCACTTCACCTTTAGCCACACGGTCTTTTTCCTCTCCAAAATTGTGTGAGAAAATCTGGGGGTTTCAATCCACTTTCCCCTCTTGTGCTGCTTTTGACGACTCCACCAAGTCTCCCAGTCGTGGGTTCTGCCTCTGTGCTGCTGGAAATCACTGGGTTAAACTGGTGTCAGGCTCAGTTCCTGGACAGATCATTGCCTGGGTGAGTTCTGTGCTTCAGTAATTATCTCATAACAACCTGGACAACTCATATACCTTGTTAATTCCTTGATCCAAAATTGTGGAAATATTCTACCTCTAATATGTTACCAAAAAACCTTTGTTTTTGAAGCTGGAAAATGAGTAACTTTCTGCTTCCAATCAAACAGCACTTCCTTTGTTTTTTGGTTTGTTGTTTTTTTTCTTTTTATTTAATTTACATTTGCTCACAATGAGGAAGCCAAAGCAGTTTTTAACCTCAGATTTAACATTAGCAGCTTCCAGTGTTCCTCCTCTCTGCAAGTCTCACTTGCCCACGTGCAGCCCAAAATTCTTGCGTGATTTTTCACAGGCTGAGCAGCGATGCAAGTAAGGTGGGGATATTAATGGATTAGCTTCTTTGAAGGGAAACATCTGAATTTTGGAGCAATTTTGGTGCGTTCAGGTGAGTTTCCTTTCATTGCTGCTCCTGTAGAACCAGATCAGCTGGCCTGGCTGATCCCTTGGGATGGAGGGAGGATGGGCATCTCCCAGGAGCGCTCCCTCCCCTGCCAGACTTAGCTGCTTGTGTAAACTGCCAATGGCTCTGCTCTTCAAGGAGGTCATATATCCATTTTTATTTTGTTTTTTCGCAGGCAAACCTGCTATCCCTGCCCTCAGAGAGCGAACCTCCTGACACCTTTAGCTGGAACAAGACCAGGAGCCTGAACAAAGTGCTGACTCTATCAAGCCACCTATGAAAATTATAGATTTTCTTGAAAAACCGACTGCTGCTGCTGCTGGTTTGCTACGCTAATGGAGAAAGAGGTTGTTATAAAGACACATCTCTGAGCATGTTGATGCAGAACTTTCTGTTTAAATTAAATAACTCCACCGATGTGCATTTCTTCGGGGTATTTGATGCTGTCATGGCAGTGTTGTGCTACCAGAGATCCAAGGACTTTTGTCAAACACACAGCACCAGGCAGAACCATCTCTTTTTTTCCCTCACTTCTGCACGTGACAATTTTTACTGAAATAATGTGTCATTTTTATGAAGCTTTTTAGGTAATGGGGACAGTTTTTAGTGCTGGAGTGAACCAGATATTCTCCTTAGGAGAACAAAAATCAGTGGATTTGAGGAGAGATTTCATTAACATGGACCAAACCCTATTTTCACCGAAATCAGATCAGTGGGAAATTTGCTATGCATGGTCAGGGGCCCACATTCTAATTACAATTAATCACTTATTCCATGTATTTGGCTGCTCCTTTTCTGCTTTCAAGTAATTTGAAAATCACACTGATTTTCTTGCATGCTTATTTCTTGTTTGGAATCGTTCAATGACTAATTTAAGCAAACACATGACATGTTCATGCACTATTTATTTAGATTTCGGGGGCGGGGGGGTTGCTGATTCTGAGCAAGACATGCTATTCTTCTTCCTTTGAATAGATGTCTGAAATATCAAAGTGGGGATGATTCAAAAAGAAATGATCGTAATTCATTTGGAACACTTGTTTCCTTTATTGACTGAATGAAATGTATTTGGGTTTTCGTTTCCCTTCCCTATTATCTATTAAAAGCCATGGGGAAAAGAAAGACAGGGAAAAATAAAGAAGCCAATAGCCAAAAATACTGGGGTGCCTTTTTCTCTGTTTGGAAAAAACAATGACTGCAAAGTGCTGGGCAAAGGGAAAAACAAGACTCCTTGCAAAAAAATAATCAGTGATGTCTCATAGGAGGAAGATGAATAATGAATGAAAAATAACAATAGTAAAATATTGTGTACATAAGAATATGGGTGCAGAACAGCTGCTTGTTGGGCAGATACCTGGTTATACAGCTTAGTAATAAAAAAAGACAGAGGTTTGGCTGAATTGAGCATCCATTCTGAGACTAAATGGATGTTTCTCAATGGTTTTACAGCAGTTAGACAGGTCTAGGCTCGCTTTCTTGGGAATAAATAAATGAGGGTATGACCCAATGCCCACTCAGGGAAAAATTCCCTTTGATATGAATGGATTTGGGGTCAGGAAAGGAAATAATGAGATGTAAAATGAAAAGAATCAGAAGTGTGGAAAGGAACTGTCAGAGCAAGGGTGGTGGCAAGAGATGGGCACTTGTTTGTCAATGCGGAACCCCAATTTTCCAAGCAGAGCCACAAGAGGTGCCCGTGCCAGGGACTGGCATCCTGAGAACACCTGGCAATGTGTGAAGCAGAGACATTTAGGTGTTCCATCTTGACAGGGGTAAATTCTCTACCCAGCTCCAGTTTACTGTATGTGGCATCTCATTTCATGTATCACCCCCATTCTTGGCATTTTCACAGGTTTTAAGTCATTCAGGAAAATTTACAAGTGAACTTCCCCAACGTGTTCTATCAGATCCCCCATTTAGTTTTTCTTTGTGGTGTCCCAGGATGATTAATTATCTCCTGTAAGTGCTCTGTGTGTCTCAGACTTCTGTTTTACTGGATTTTTACTGTTACCTCTTTGTTCCTGAGCGTGCACCTGCTTCTAATTATATGCAGATGATATACAATTAGATCTTTAGAGGGATTCAAATGACAATGTTTCCCTGACTTTTAGTGCTACCTTTCTGGTATAAAGCTCTGGTTTAGTGCAAGTTTTAACAAAGCTAAAATCAGTTAATCATATACCTCCAAATACCTTGGCTTGGGCATTGCAAATGGAAAAAAATCAAAAGCTGGGGCATCTTCTTTATAAACTGGGCCAGTATCAGGGGAAGATTGCATGAATATTTTAATTTTAAGTGCTTTTAAATCACTATGGTATTTTCTTTTGAACAATTCCCATTCTCACAGACAACAGTACCAGCAGAATTTTGAAAAACAACTTAGGAATTGATAACAACCTCATTAGAAACCTAAATTTACGATTTGCAGTCATCTAAAAAGTGATTTTAAGCATATGAAATGATGTCTTCGAGCACCACCGAGTCTTGGAATGCAGAATCATTACAATCACATGTTGACTAATGAGCCATAGAAAATATTAAGCCACGGATAAAAATAGTGTTTCCCAAAGAAGTCATAGCATGGATAATTCAAAAAAGAGAAACAGGTAGAATTCAGAAAATGCTTTCTTAAAAAAAAACCCCAAAACTTATTTATTTCTTATCATTTCAGCAGACACCTATTTTCTGGGTGTATAGAACTAGGCCCTAGTGTGTGTAGGTGGCATGTATGGAATACTTGTGTGTACAGGAGCATTTACTTGTTCCATACTGTATTATCACTCTACTTCCCGAGCAGAAATGCACCAATCCTAAAAATACTTCCTAATTCTCTCCTCCTGCCAGGTGTCTTCATCTCCCTGCTGCCAGATCTGCAGGCAGGTTGCCAGAATTCCCTGTCGTGCCAGGAAGTTCTGCCTTTCCACTCCCCACCTCCAGCTCCACAAGTGGAGATGAACGGGAGCTTCGAGTCAATCCCTGATTCACATTAACCATTTTGGAGCGACGTGATTGAAGGTGGCAGCTCAGGCAAAACCGCAGGGAGGTTTTGTTATTTAATAGGCCTGCAGTTTCCTTAGTAACAATAAAAACAGTGCTGTTAAGAGCACATGTAGATTGGGCAAAAGGCATCAATTGCTGGTACAGGACAGCGAATTTAGTGACAAACCTGCTGCACTGGTTTGGGCATCATCTATTTACGCCTTTTCTATCAGCTAACATAGGAGGATAATGGTCTTTCCTGGCTACCCTGGATGTGAGACAGGTATTCCTCTTCTACATTTGCACTAAACATGAATATTCATGGAATAACAGAATGGTTTGGCTTGGAAGGGATCTCAAAGACTATCTTGTTCCAACCCCCTGCCATGGGCAGGGACACCTTCCACCAGCCCAGGTTGCTCCAAGCCCCGTCCAGCCTGGCCTTGGACACTCCCAGGGATCCAGGGGCAGCCACAGCTTCTCTGCCCAACCTGTGCCAGGGCCTGCCCACCCTCACAGGGAAAAATTTCTTCCTCTACAAGACTCTACAGGATTGATCCAAAAGTTCTGGTTGAGGGTCCTGTCTTCGAGCAGAAGGAGTTTGATGAAATCAGCTACAGCAGACAGAGCTCAGTGGAGCACTGAGAGGTTATTCTGCACTGTGTGTTGCATCATTACTTATGATTTATTCTGTTTAGCCAGGAAAGACGTGCACAGACCAGTACTTTAAGAAGGTCTGGCTCAAAGGAAGAAGGAAATGGTTATTTCATTATCTGGTGGCTTCATCATTTCATGCCCACAGGTAAAAATGCAGCCAACCTCTGGGCTGAGTGATTACTAAATGATACTTTCCACATCTGCCCTTCCATTACACCCTCCATCCGTCTTGTCCATTTATCACAGAGTGATAACCTTATAACCGAGGCTTTGCAACTATTTATTATAATTTTTCAGTGGAGCACAGCTGCCCTTGTGTTTGTAGACAACTTCTTTTGAGCCATCCACTTTTAAGCAAAGAGCACCTCCGATCAGTTTATAACGGCGCAACAGAGGGAGGAATATAATGATATTGATGAAATGGGTATAAGCCTACTGAGGCTGCATTTTAATTCAGTCTTGGTGCTGTTTGCATCTCATAAAACTCCTCTCAGGGAATTTTTTAAGCTGGACCTCTTCAAAGTAAATCACAGCATGATTCACTGTGTGTCACACAGGCAGTTTTCATAATCACAGTGTGTGAGAGAAGGGAAAGCTGCAGTGAGGGTTGCAGCTAGAGGACAACTGCAAACCACCATCCTGCTAAGGATGAGCAGAGAAATTCAATTAATGTTCCACTTTGGATGCAGAACCAGTGAGGATGCGTTGCAATTCTTTGGAATAGGAAATGGCATTCAGGATTCCAGCACTCAGGTCCTGGCACTGCCACCATCCCTCTGGAAGAGGTTTTGCTGGTGGGAACTCCATGGTTCCTCTCTAGCTGTGGTTTTCTGTGGTGGTCTGTGGCCATTGCTCCCTTGCCAAGGAATGCAATACTGTAAGAACAGACCTACAGGGTGAAATATTCAGTCCACAATGTTTATGTTTTAAGTATTTTCATGCTGGGGTAACACTGGTCCTGCAAATATAAGGTGCAGCAGCTGCTCCAAAGCCAGCCCGTGATGGGAATGAACGTGTGCCAGGTGGACACAGCTCCCTCCAAAACACATCATTATCCAAACTGGTCATGCAACCTCTGTGGGCCTGACCTGAGAGGATAAGCTGATACCATCCATGGATTATGAAGCTTTCCGTCACGTGGCAATACTTAAATTATGTAAAAAGGCTGCTTTTTGATTCTGTGAAGAGTGGCTGAGTTCCACGCTGGTGATCTGAGAGGAAGACGTGAGTTTTAGTGCTGAGTTTTACGCCGCAAGATGATTTGCAGTAAAACCACTTCAAAGAATAAACAGCTTTGAAATCCTTCTTAACTTAAGCTCTCTTTCCTTCTTCCCAGACTTAATGCAGTTTTATTTACTTTTTAGATAGGGATTCACTTATAGGATAGTACTGGATTGTTGCCTTGGCCAGGCTCTGTTGAAACTGTATTTGCTGGCTGCATAGGGCCTGTTATGAGGTTTAAGACATCATTTAAAGGCAGAAAAATGAGCTCCAGTCACTGATATTTTCAGCCGTATGGTCCTAATTTCCTCCGATTCAGGGATGAAAATTCAGAGGGAGAAAATGCTGTAAGAGCAGAGTCATTTATACATTTTAGAATGGCAAATATGAGATAGAAAACAGACCCTTCCCCACAAGTGCTTTGGGTGCAGGCAAAGCAAATAGAAGTCGAATATGAATTTTTCCCAGGGAAAATGCGTAGATGAAAAGGAAGAAGAAGACACAGAACCTCCTCTTCCTCACCATGCTCAGACCCTACCCAGGTATCGCTCCTCTCCTTCACGGGAATGGCTGAATTCCCTTTCTGGCATCCCTGTCTCCTCCCTGCGTAGCTTGAATTGACTGCAGCTGGGGCTGCTGGCACATAACAATTTGCTTCCCATTAAAATCAGACTTTATTTCGCCTGAGACACTGTGGGAAACACACACAGAGGCCTGTGGGAGTAGAGTCAAACTCCAGAAAAAGAAATGAAAACAGCCTCATAGTTATTTATAGGGAAGATCCCGGTGAGTCTGGAGTCATGAGTCGGATTAATCACTTGTATTTTTGTTTTCACATCTTTGCCTGATTTCCTAACTCCTCACGTCTAGTTATGTACATCTGTGAGAGATGGTAAAGAGGTTTGATTTATCCTTGCACAATTTACCCTCTCGGCACCTGCACATTTGACAGGCTGTTCAACCCCTGAGAGGGTGGGCAGTGCAGAAGAGGGCTGCCATTCCTTTCCTGATGCCTGCTGAACATACCCAGGCTGGAGAAACAGGATGGAAATATAAACTGCAGGTTGGAAGACCACGGGGAAACAGGATCTTTCTCGAAGGGATCCAAAGTTACCTTTGCAGGTGACGGGAGAAGGAAGACACCCAAGAGGACAGGTTTTCAAAGCAGGGGGGGGAAAAAAAAGCAAAACTGGAAATAAGTCCTGGAAAAGTTACATATTCTGGAAGAACATAAGGAACAGTTTTGCACATGTCATATCTGATCTTCTGGTGCCAAGCTGTGCCAGCACCATGTGAGGGGAAGATGGGACTTCTACCTTTTATGACCCTGGGAACCCTGAGAAGACAAACCCCAGAGCCACAGTCAGCTCAGTCTCCTATATTCTTCTCTGATCAAAAGGCTTCTTATTCCCAGGTGTATCAAGAGCAGTGTCACTTAATGTCCAGGGCATTTGCAGCATTTCCATGGCAGCCAGTGACATGAGATAGAATAATTTAGAAGACAAATGGAATGGGAAACACAAGACTGAGAAAATACCCTGTTACAGGAAAAAAAAAAGCCTGGTCTGCGGGGGTGACTCATCACAACATAAAAAGTCTCAGGGGGTTCAAAATGATGAAAGGGAAATCCACAAACACACCTGCACACATGGCATGTGTAGATACACTTCTTCTGGATAAAATATATATTCATTTACTGTTGTTTAGTCTGTGGACAAAACGTTGGCAAGCCTGGATGGATCCATCCCCATATTCTATCACTTTCCCCCTCGTATTGATGCCCTCTTGCTGCGGAAAACACTCAAAGAATTGTTGATACCTTGCAAAATTATAACGGTGCCAAGGCTGCCCCAGAACCAACAGGTGGAAGAAATGGGCTTATTCCTCTAAAAGGTGAGCTTTTATATTAAAATAATTCTTCCTGCAGAAAAGAAAAATCATGAGGATTGTCAGGAGCCTTATAACTTCCAAAACTTTGATATTACAACCTGTACTAGTACATACTCATAGGGACTCTTAAATATTTCAGATTATTTGCCTTATGTTTCTTCTTGTCAAAGTGGTTGTGCACCACTAAGCTTTCACTAAAAGCAGAATTTCTTTTATCATGGGTTTTTTTTAACATGTTCACTTTGAGTTTAGAAATCTTTAAATGCAATCAGCACAGAAGCCTTTTTTTTTTTTACCGAGGCTTTCTTATCACAAATCCTTCTTTTTATTCTTCTTTATTGTAATGGTTATTCTTCTTTATCATAATACATATCATATGTATCTCAAAAGAACAGCCTGGTGAAGGCTTGGCTGCCACACACTGTGATTGTGTTCAGGGCAGGAATGGTTAGCATGAAAAACTCCATTCAGGGTAGAAAATAAATAAATTCTCACATGCATTTCAGTGCCTGCCAGAAATCATCTTTCCATTTACAACTGAATGACCTGAATTACCTTTTTACATATACAGATGAACCAAGACTCTGCAGGTAATCAAAAGACCATTGCACAATTGCAGATGCTGATCTCTGAAGCAGAATAGCAAGAAGTGCAGAATTGTGTTTAGTGGAAAAAAATCGGGTTTCAAAATGTATTTTCCAGTCTGCTGCAGAACAGAACAGTTTTACCAATGTGTTTTCATTTACAAATCCAAAACAGCCCCTTGCCTTCCCTGGAATACATGGACACTCTGGTGTCTGGAGCCCTTCTCTGAGGTGTGAGGAAGCTGGATTCAAATTCCTCTCCTTGTTTGTTCGAGCGGCTTGGGAAGAAGTAATCCTGGACATTCACCTTCTCACAGTCTCCTGGATTTTTCTGTTATTATTCTATATTGGGCATTTGCTTGGAGAAAACTAAGAAAAAATGCATTTGAGTGGGGTATTTTCTCACTAGATAAATGCACTTCTGGGTAAAGCTTCCATTTGGACAAATGGTTTTGGGTCTTGTGTACATCTGAGTGTGAAGGTGCCCCCTTCCCTACCCCTGAGCACACACTCTGCTCCCTGGAACCCCCAGGAGTCCCTTTGGGCTTCTGCTGGCACAGAGGCACATCCTTCTTCAGCCCGAGGTCAAACCTCTCTCAGCCTCCCAAGCAAGGCTCACAAACATCCACTGTGCTTTCCTGAGATGTGTCTCTGAACCTGAGAAACCCTCATTAAAATTTCAGGTGCCCACCACCTAACTGTTGTCATCTGAAAATTCCCCAGCCAGCTCCATTCTGACAATCAGGTAATGCAAAATGCATATTTATCCTCTTTTTTTATAACATTTTATTATGGCATATTGACTCCCATCATCAGGCCACGCTCTGGAACTGATGAGATTGCAGCTGTTTGAGGCATGCATCACCTAAATTTTATAGAGTGCCTTCTACTCTTGATTTTCAATTGCCACCACCCACCAAAGATGTGCTGTTTCACAGCTTGGGGCTCTAAGTCACAGGAGATAAAGTGCATATTGGAAGAGTAAATTGAGTTTTTTACTTTAAATTGAAGGAAAGTCATAGTTGGGGTAAAGAAGAAATAGTAAATCTGCTTTCTGGAACAAATAGTAGCTCTCATGGTTTCCAGCAATAAAAGCAGGAAGAAAGGCCTAAAGACATGAACATTTAAACAAACAAGTTGAAGATCTCAAAGAAGAAATGACAGTGGGAACTCTGAAAACTGCTGCCAGCTTTCCAGAAAAAAACAAACAAAACAACAAACTTTTGTTTGTTTGGGTTGTCTTTGTACAGGAAGGAGGTAGGGAGAGAGAAAACATTTTAAATAAGGGCTTCCCAACCACCTGGGTTGAGGTAGAAGACTATGCTTTCAGACTAGTTGCGTGCAGAGACATAGTTATTTTAAAATGTTTTAAAGGAGAAGCTGTTGAAAAATAAACAG
The DNA here is from genome assembly GCA_013396755.1 of Sclerurus mexicanus. NCBI lineage: Eukaryota > Metazoa > Chordata > Aves > Passeriformes > Furnariidae > Sclerurus > Sclerurus mexicanus. The sequence goes on from VWZF01001296.1 coordinate 869,328, forward strand.
GGGGCAGAAAGGCAGAGAGTAATAATAAAACAACAGCAGAAGCTCTGCCACGTGAGGCTTTGGGGGAGCGTGAACAACCAAAACCAAGTCACTGGGAGATGTTTCCCTGCCATGAGAAAAGTTCAGGCAGAGGATGTTGCCCAAATCTCCGATTCGTGCTTTCTGTGCTCATGGGTGTGCAGGGACTCCCCTGCAGCCACGGGTGGTTCTGCATTTCTCTGCTGGGCAGAGGAGCTTTGGTGCCTGGAGTCTGTGCTTGGTAACCCACAGTGTTGTCTCCTTCCTCCATCCTCCTGTGAGAGCCAAAACCTCACGTGCAACCTCCTGTTGGGATGTGTCATGGAACAGGGTGGGGAGGGAGGGGCTGTGAAGAGCATCTTGTTCCACCCCCTGCCATGGGCAGGGACACCTTCCACCAGCCCAGGTTGCTCCAAGCCCTGTCCATCCTGGCCTGGAACACTTCTAGGATGGGGTAGATCTGCCTCCCCCAGTTAATGCTTGAGGAAGGGAAGTCTGACCATATTGCAGCTTCTGATTTTGCCTCTCTTTCCATTCTTTGTTTCATTTATGACCCTTTGGCAAGTTTATGCCAAACCTGAATCTGTCAGAAGTTCAACAGAGACATCTCTGTAGAGATAAGGCCTGCAGCAAAACTGAAAACACACCTTAAATATGTTATTTAGTTTTCACATCTAATGTATTCTCTTAAAATCTCTTCACTTGATTTGGAAGCCGAGCAACATGGACCAGACTCCAGTGTAATATTTCATTAACTCTGGCGGAATGACACCACTCCTTTGATGTGCTGTGTTATTTCATACTTAGCCACAGACTCCACCGAGATGTGGACTCAGACGCCAGCATTCATTCTAGAAAAAACACTATTAATGTTAAGAATTCACATCGCCATTTAATTATTAATTGTGCTTTAATTGGCTGTCATACATTCATTTGCCCTTTTATCTACAACAATGATTCTTTGGCATTGTTATGACTCGCCTGCAAGAATGAGTAATGACTGACTTCAATGCAAAGATGTAAGGATAGTGTCACTGCTACAGCTGAGGTGACTGAAAGAAGTGGAGTTGTGGAGGTAGTGGGAGGATGGAGAAGTCACAGACTTCCAGCATTTCAAAGCATGATTATTTCACACCAGAGAAGAATTAGTCCAGCCAGCCAGAACAGTGACTGAAATCTACACAAGCATCTATTCTTGTAAGTGAAAATTCATATAAAATAATTAATCTGGCCCTTCAGTACCTAAAAGGGCTACAGGAATGCTGGAGAGGGAGCTTGGATAAGGGTGAGAAGTGACAGGACAAGCAGGATAAATTTTAAACTGAAAGAGGACAGGTTTAGATTAGATCTTAGAAAGAAATCCTTCCCTGGGAGGGTGGGCAGGCCCTGGCACAGGTTGCCCAGAGAAGCTGTGGCTGCCCCATCTCTGGAAGTGTCCAAGGCCAGGTCGGATGAGTTTTGAAGCAACCTGGGCTGGTGGAAGGTGTCCCTGCCCATGGGACTGGATGACCCTCAAGGCCCCTTCCAAGCCAAACAATTCCATCATTCTATGACTCTTATGATTCTATGATAAAGGAAATGAAAAAAACCAAATAAATTAAGACTAAAGAGCTAAAAGGTGCTGCCTGTAGAACAAGTTAGCTGGCAGGTCAGATGAGCTGGGAGGTTGCTGTGCTAAGCTGAGCTCTCAGGCTGAGCCATAAATCTCAGCTGGCTTAATGCAAAGTGATGGCAACACCCAGCAGAAATCTGGCAGCTAATGCTTTATAAAAGCTGCATATTTTCTGACTGTATGGCCATGGCACACTGGAGTTAACAAGAACTCTTCAGAGAGAAGTCCTGGAAGAGGTTCTGTGCTCGGAGTCCAGTCTCCCCACTGTGCTCTGGCAGCAGATTCACAAGCCCAGCAAAGTCTCCCATCCATTCCTGTCACTCCCGCACATCAGCAGACACAAACTCCTCCACAGAACACCCTGAAATGAGCACAGACACTTGCACAAAATGCCAAAAGTCACAGAACTGTATGAAGGGGAATAAAAATGAATATTTTTAGCTCTAATGTATAGCTATATATATCTCATCTGTAAAAGAATATTTTGTCTCTGATTTCTCTGCTAGGTTTTCCACTGGAAAATGCATGTCATGAACACAATGTGTCCCAGGCCAGCAAAAGAACCAGCTGCTGACTTCTGTACGAGCAAGTTGGCGGCAGATTTGATCCAGGTCAGTAGTCAGAGCAAGAACATCCAATTGCATTACATAACTTGGCAAACTCCTTCCTTTTCCAGCCTCCTGCATATTCAATGTACCTTACTGCCTGTACTTGAAAGCGCAGGCTTTGAGGGAAGATTTAGCTTTAGCTTTGGGTTTTCTCCATCCTGCTCTGAAATAACCTCACCTCCCACCCCCATGTCCTACACGCTCGCTTGAAAGGGGATCTTTTTGTACACCACGGGTTTTTTGCTCTCATGGATCTGAGCAAGCCGAGGGCAGGATGATACCTGGGTCCCTTTACAAGGAGGTAACTTCCCTCGCTCCTGCGGCTGTGAACATTGCTCTCCATCTCCAAGGAAACAGGCAGGGAGAATCACTTTGGTTCCCCAGCTGCTTCCAGAGATACCCAGGAAGGATGGGGGTCCCCCTCTCTAAGGCAACGGACTGGGATTTTTATATTCTTTCCCTGCTGTTGCTCCCAAGCTGTTGTGTGACCTTGGGGTGAGTCATTTGCCCTCTCACTTTTGGGCATTCCTAATTTTTAACTCATTCAAGAGCCCAGCTTTCTGCCTTTTTTGTTTGTTTGTTTCATTGTGGGGTTTTGGTTAGTGGTGGTGGTGTGTTTTTCGGTATAGTTTTCTTTTTTTCTTTTTTTTTTTAATCTTATATTGCCTTCTTAAAAAAATTCAAACCACTGAGATTTTATGGCATTCTGGAGTTCTGCTGCTGCTGCTCCTTGCAAAGTGAAGAAGAAGATAAAATAATAAGCGCTCTAATGTCTGTCATGGGCATCTTCAAAAAGCATCCCTGAGGGAATGAACAGATCTAAATATCAGAAAGAATGAAACTCCATCCTGCTACAGGATTTCTCTTTCTTGCAACAACCAGTCATGAAAAAGTTCCCAATTTTTTTGTGCATCTGTGTGTGTTGGGCATGGGGAAGGATTGTTTAAAAATAAACCCTTAGCCATAGAATCCTAGAATGGTTTGAGTAGAATGGACCTTAAAAACCACCTCGTTCCAACGCCCTGCCATGGGCAGGGACACCTTCTGACTCTAAACAAGAGAGTCAGCCCCACACAGGAAAGGTTTGGAGTTTTTCCTCTCAAGACATCTCACCCTGTGTGTTAGGCAGCCCTGCCTGGCTCCCTGCCATGCCCTCAAATAAACAGCACTCATTCTTTTCACACCTCACAGCATTGAGAGGCTCCTCTCCCGGCGATGGCAGAGCAAGGAATTTATGCCTGAACCCTGCTGAATGACAGGGAGACAGAAAAAACCCACAGAAGCACAAATAAAACAGCAGCAAGGAATCCCTCCCTGATGCTAATTTATTATTCCAGTCCCACGCGGAGAGCAGCAGATGTCAGACAACTCAAATCTATTTCTGGCTCATGGTCTCTCACCTTTTAAAACCTTGATTCTCCACACGGAAGGTGAAGATGATCCTCAGATCCAGGGGATGCAAAGAGAATTAATTAGTGATTCAAAGGTGCTGGCAAGACTGACAAATATTTGCAGTAATGAAAAAAATAAATACAAACTTGGCAACATTTCGGGGGGGATAATGAATTCGTCAGGTGAAAATCTCAACATATGTGGGGGTACCTCTTCTGATTTCCCCTTTCTAGAGTCGTAGAATCATTAAGGTTGGAAGAGACCTCTAAGATTGAGTTCAACCATTGCCCCAGCACTGCCAAGGCCACCACTGACCCATGTCCCCAAGTGCCACATCCATGAGGCTTTTAAATCCTTCTGGGGTGGTGACTCCACCACTGCCCATTGCAATGCTTGACCACCTTTTCCATGAAGAAATTTTCCTTAAAATCCACCCCTGGTGTATTTCTGCTCCAGGGTGCATTGTAGTTTTGGGAATGCATTTCCACAAGTCCCCTCTAACTACAACTGCCTCAGTTTTTGGGCTCCTGTTGCCTTTACTGGGTTATGAATATCTGCAGACATCACTGATTCCAACAAAATTTGTTGGCATTGAGCACCTTTGGAAACTGGCAGCCTTGCCAGTGTTTCAGGGCATCCAGAGCCAGGAGTTTTCCTCTGGTTTTTTAAAGATTCAGTCAAGGAAATTCAGAAGTGATGCTTTTATGAGGCAGGAAAAAGAATCAAGTCCAAGCTCCCTGATTTAAACTCCGAATCATAGAATTGGAAGAATGACCTGAGCTGACTCAGAAAAATGGGGTTTTTTTAGAGTATTTCTAGGGAAACAGCACATTTTAGATTTTATTTAATGGCGAGACTGTGTATTTGCATTACCAGTAGTAATACTTTTCAAATGAAAATGAAGCCATGAATGCACATCCTTCTCTCCCCAAAATTCCCTCCATTCAATGCACGTTTTACATAACCTAACATTTCTATACCACTGATATCAGACCTTATTCTTTAGTAATTACTGGAAGTGCACACAGCCACTCAGCATTAGTGCTTTTTCATCTCTCTGAAGGACTGAAATCTCCCTGTCTAGGATAAGCTGCGTTCTTTGCCTTTGATTCATTGAAACTCCAAGCGTTTTGCACTCAGAGCGAGCGCAATAATTTAAACAAAGTGCTTTTCCTCACCAAAGCCTCGAAGCCACCAGTAATGACAGTCCCTGGAATGGGCAGTCTCAAGCCATGGCAGCAGCTCCCAGTAACATCCTGTGGCCCGTCCCTTTTGCTTCATTATCCTCCCTTTGCTTTATCCTTCCATCACCCCCTCGTGGGGTGCCACGGGGGCAGCTTGGCTGCATCTCACCCCCTGGGTGAGCTGGGAGCTGTTCATCCCCAGCAAACCCTCCAGCCCACTTCAACCTCGGAGTGCCTGCAGAGGTGGAGGGTGGGAAGTGACCATTCGCATCCTGAGAAATGCAGTTGTACAGAGGAATTTGAGTTTACATGGATTTATTTGTGGTTTGTCTTTACGGCGTGTCAAGCTTCCTCCGGGCTCAATACGTAATTTTTGTCACTTTTCCTCAGGCCAGATTTAGCTGCTCCCATTCCCATCTCTGCATACGGTTTTTGGCTGGTTTTAGGGGGCTGATTTCCCCACTAAAGCACGACTGGCTGTGAGGAAGAGGGGTTTGCTCCCTCCACCCCTGCATCACTCCGCAGTGGACGGGGAGCCCCAGGGGCAGCTCTGTGAGCCCCAGCCCTGCCTCTGCCAGCTGCAGATTTGCCAGCCTCAAACGGATTTGTAGCAATCAGCAGTTCCCACTTTCCAGAGGGACACAGCTACGTGTTTCTGGATCATTGCTAGTTCTTTTATTTTTCATCTGAAAGCTCTTCCTCCCCACACACACATGCAAAAAAGAGCCAGGGCAAAACCTCACACACTTCAAGAACTGCCTTTTTTCTGTTTCCCCTGAGCCTGCTCAGCATCCATCAGCCTGTTATCACATCTGCCCAGCATGATGAGCCCGCTCTGAAAAATAAGACCAAAACCAAATGAACTAAAGCATAGGAAAAAAAAAAAACCCAAACAAAACACCAAAAAAACCCCCAGACTGACTCGCCCTCCCAAAAAGTGATGTTCCAAAATGTTAATGCAAAGGAAGCTTAGATATTCCAAAAGCTTTAAACCAGACGTGGTTTGTGTCCTTTTATATTTCCTAGTGGATATAACATCTTTGTTGAAAAATGGTTGGTTTAAAAAAATAAACCAAACCACAAACTCTTCTGAGGACAAAAAAAAGAAAAAAATATTGAATTGTTGCAATGTGGCCTATATTTTCAGTGCAAATATTTTTAGTGCAAATACAAGGCTAATTTATTACAGCAACATACATGGCACTGCAAACACATAAGGATGTGAGAAATCAAAAAAAAGGGTTGTATTTATTCTGCATGGCAAAATGGAAACCTTTTCAATAGTTTTCCTGTGGTTTTACCTGTTACACTTAGATGTGTCAAATAATTGTAACATACATGTTCTGACACATTTTTGGAATTACAAAGCCTCATCAGGAGTCTGAGCTGCCAGGTTATGTAATGCAGGAATGGGAGGAATTGAGGTCAGACAAAATCTGAAGCTTATTAAGATTATCCAAATAAAAACAACACTTCTGAATTGCTAATTTTTAATAGTCCTGGGATATACAAGGTGAAAGAACAAATGTATTAAAGAAGAAATAATAAACCCGCTGTGGGAGCTGACAGAATGCAAGAGGCAAAATGAAATACTCTCTCTTCCAGGTATTTAAAGTCAGAAGCATTAGCTGGAGCTTGATGTGACTTGCAGATAAAAAGAAAATCTGTGAGTCTTCAATATGCAGAGGAGAAGGGAAATCACAGGTACAGCACAGGGATGGCATTGAAGCCCTCCCACTGCAGGCATTGCAGCTGATTGCTCAGTGCTGCCTGTGGCAAAGCCTACATCCCGTACACAGGGGCCGTGAGATGGTGGTGGTGAAGATTCCTGGTGGAGGTGATGGAGGGCAGGTCCTAATAGGGTCTATCTTAAAGGATGGAAGCCCAGAGAATGTGTGTAAAATAAAGAACACAGCTCACAAACTCATACAACTAATAAGTCATTGACTGCCTAAGTGTCTCAAACATGCAGGTCCTGATACAGATCCACCAGTCAAGAATTTTATCATCTGTCTCTGATTTAAGCTGGAATAGAGTCAAGGGATGTTGAGGACCCCAGTTAATGAACACCTTCATAGGACATCCAAGGATAGACACAATTCTGATCTTTGCCTTAAAATATAGTGACTTAGTGAATGGTGCATTTCATGCAAGAGATGTGAGTGCTGAGCTAAAGTCCATCCTAAGCCTGAGAGCTTTCATCTGCTCCACTTGCAGAACAAGACAACGTTCAACACCTGGCACATCCAGATCTTTTGTGGGGTTGTGCAGGAATAGTACAGGTGAGGAACTTGCCATTGTGCTGTTTGGAAGCTGCTGCTCTTTGCAGCCAATGAAGAAATCAGGGGATTGAGAAAGATAATCCCATAAAAAAGAGGTGACTGCAAACTTGTGCTGATCAATCAGAGGAGAAGGTAATTGGGGGTTCTCTCCATCTCACCTGAACAGCTTAAGCACGTTATATGGCTGTTAAATTGCAGGAACTGTCCCAGGAAGCAACTGCAAACCAGACCTTCCCATGTCAAAGCACCAGGCTAGAGAGAGACATATTTATGCCATTTTTCTCTCCTGTACACATATATTGAGTAGTAGCATTAAGAAGCAAAGTACAAAGCACCCAGAATAGCCCAAAGTTGAAAAAGTTTAAATTTCTCTTCTTCAGGGTGAAATAAGTGGGATGGAACCCTCTTGGAATGAAAGAGGCAGTGAACTAAGCCTTCTGCTTTTCATGCTGAGCTCTTCAGCCACCACTAAGCTACGTGAAAGGTGGTGTCAGTTTTAAAGGATAGCACTGAACTCCCATCATATTTTTCAAAGAGAAGGAAGTGATTTCGGAGACTCCTTTTATGCCAAGGACAGGTTAAATATTTGTACACTCTTCTTGCAAGGACTTGGTGTGCCAGATGGATAATTCTGGCTTTTTATGAACAGTACTCATGCCCTAAGGCTGAACTGGCCAGAGAAGTCAGACCATGAAGAAGACAGTGAAAGAACCAATGGAATAGGTTTTAGAGAGAACCAAACTCACATTTAAAATGTAGCAGAAACACTACAGACCCCATGGACTAGTTCATCATTCATAAAGCATCCTGGAAGACAAACACACAGTGTATGAAGCTTAGTGATGCCAGAGAGCTGGATTGGTGGGCACTGTCATCTCCTTGTGGTCCTCCCCTCCCCAGACTGCAGGGAACTTGCACAGGTCTGAGGTGACTTGCAAGACACGAAAAATGTGCCAAAAAAACTAGAAAACAGGGTGTGGAACAGGCAGAGGCTGAGCTCTGGGATCCTTGATGCTGCTGGATAGCAACAGCTGGAAGATGGACACCCAAGTTTGGCAGTTCTGCTGCTGCATCAAGTGTCCCACAGCTCCCCTACCCCCAAAGGAGTATGTGACACCTCAGGTGTGGTCTTGCTTCAGCTCTGATGCCAACCTCACTGGTGGGAATCAGAGATTTCCAGAGTCTCAAGGACTGTGGGAAACTCCTGTTGATCCCTTCCCATCCCTAAGAGACCCTTTCACGTTCCAGGGGCTCATTTTTGGCAAAGATGCTCTGTATTTAAGGGTGCTCAGATTTAACCTCGGCGAGCTCAATTTTGTACTGATATCTGTGGGATAACGCCCAAATGATTTTCAAAGGGCACATCTGCTTTTTATTTTGTGTTATCCCTCTTCTTCCGTGCGGTGTGTGGAGCATAATTACCCTGCCCATTTGCCGCGCTCAAGTGGTTGGTACAATTTTGCTGTCTCTCAGCGTCCATTTGTTCAGCATCTCCTGTGCTGAGGGAAACTCATATTGCATTAGAGACTGTCCTGTGGCAGGTTCACCAGGTCAGTGGTGGCATATTATTATATCAGATTGCAATGTAATTCTAAACTGTTTTTGCTTAACCATGTTCTATCTTTCAAGGGGCAAATGCTGCCATTTTCTCAATTTTTTCCCAACTATAACAGGCTTAAAATATATCAATTTAACACTGCTCTGAAGATACAAGTGAATATAATGCCCTGTTTCGGAACTACGAGGTAAGAAATCAGATTTTTTGCCCCAGAAAAATGGCTCCAAGAACTGTACAGAATTAACAAAGCCAAAGACAATACGCACTTATTTCTAAAGTGGTTTTGTTGGAGCCCTTTGGCATGAGCAGAGTTAACTGTAGCACTGTGCAACAGAGCTGGGCATACAGGAGAAAAGTATTTGGGATTTTTATGCAAATGAAGGGCTGACCAGTGTGTTGCTGAAATATCTGTGACTCAGTTTTGTTCAAGAACATTCAGGTGGATGCACTGATATTTATCCCAATGTGGGCAGCAAACAAAAGCTGCCCAGAGATCCTGTAAGCGTGCCAGAACGGTCTCAATGGGACTGCTCTCACAAACATTTTGGAAAGCTCTCCTTTCAAAAAAATCACTTTGCTGGTGGATTGTGTCGTGTTGTGGCCGTGTCTCATCTCTGCATGTGATTTGATTTAGTGGGTCAGTGAAAAGGATTTTGGGACACATGAGAGTTGTGCCCTGTGTGCGTTACGGGATGGTCAGAGGGGGAATAGGGGGGACTGGAGTGGTGGTTTGAGAAGGATTACACAAGATCTCTCATTTGTATTCCTCTTGCTGGAGGTTGGGAACATTTAAAGCCTAGAGGATGGTTCACTGTGCAAATAATGGGTGATTCACCACTTCTAAGAAAATATAGGAGGGGAAAGGATTTTCTTATTTTAGAAATATGTCATGCAAGGATGGTGACACATCCTACAAGATAGGCCATGGATAGAATCACAGAATCATAGGATGGTTTGAGTGGGAAGGGACCTTAAAGATCATCCAGTTCCAACCTCCTGCTGTGGGCAGGGGCACCCAATAATAATCTGCTCTGTTCTCAAGAAGATAGGTCTAGAAGTGGAAAAATCTGCTAGTTTGGTATCAGAGCAGGGAAGAAGATGGATTTTTCAACCCTGTAGACTTTAAGGACGTGGTTAAACCAGCCTTTGCCAGAGACAGACAAAACACATTCAATTTGTCCTCAAAACATTTGCTTTACCTCTGTGACTGGAGTCTACAAGATCCATAATTTGCCAAATAGGAGATGCAAAGGCATTCCATAGGAGATGCAAGTGGATTCAGAGGGAGTGAGAGCATGGCTCGCAAACTGAACCAAGACAGGCAGTGTAAGATAATTCCCTTTTGATTATGCAGCACTGGTGCCAGCTCTGAACGCCTCATGGAGCAGATACTGCATGGAACACTTCTCTCACCCCATTTATTATGGCTGTGTGGCAGCTTGGTGGGTGCCACAGCTCAGGAGCAAGAACAGAGGCATTTGGAAAGGGGTGACTTCTAGCATAAGTTTATCAATTCGAAATTAAAGCCAAAGGTGTGAAGGTGGTTTACAAAAGCAATGTGATTTGTCTTGATCACTTGATCAGGAAGGAAGATATGCCTGCTGATAAAAAAGGGCTGTATTAAAGAGTTTAAGGAACTTGCTTCCTCTTTCTATAACAAATTTTTTGTCACCTCAACAAGCTAGCAGGGCAAGGACATAGTGATTAATGGATAAAAGTAAATCATTCTCCTCACCCACAAGCATCATAGCTGGACAGGACAATACATGTGGATCATTCAAACTTAGTGTTTCATTTATTTAAGTATTTACAGTAATGATCATGATTTATAACTGCTTAGGAAAAAAGTAATTACAATCAAGAGAGCTCTAGCTATAAACTGATTAGCAGCCTCTTTGATTTCCTTCCTTCTTTCCTCTCTCTCTCCTGTGTGGCAAAAGGCAATGGGAAATGAATCCCACTAAGCCAGCAGGAGGAGATGACATGTGCATACTTAATGGCAGTTGTCTTCTTTGTCACGTGAATAAACGAGAGGGCAGAGAAGCATCTCCAGGATGTCAGAGATCAGGAGGAGAAAGGAAGGGTGCAAAGGTTAAAATATAATCCCTATGTTTTTTGGCTCATATACTATCAAAATAGCAGGAGCTGGAAGAGGTTTCCAGTCATACAACTTTGAAACTGTCCCTACAGAGCAAGCCCCTGAATTGCTGTGTAATGGTGCTCTTTAATACATTATTTATATCCCCTCAAGGACTCATTGTGTGTAGGGATGAGGCAACCACTGCTGTCTGTAGCTGCTGCCTTGGGGTGCAGGATGCCTTTGTGGTGACAGCTTCAGCCTCCCACTTCAGCTGAAAGATGGCACAAAAGATGGATGAAAGTTGGACAAGAGAAATGGGTACAATTTCAGAGAGAAAAATCAGAAAATCTCTCTTTTTTTTTCTTTTCCAATTTTAGACACCACCAGCTGCAAAGGGCTGTGTTCTTTACATCATACGCTAACAGGTGAGCACAAAACTGTGTCTTGCTGTGGAAAGCTGTTCCTGGAAAGTTGTGTTTGACTGTGACACAACTCAGTTCATGTGAATTAGTCAACTTCTTGAACCATGTGGGCAAGCACTCACTTTTGAGACAGCGATTTTGTATCAATTTCCAGTGATGCATAACAAAATCACCCTAAAAACATCAAACTCGAGGTGTGGGTAAACAACCACATGTAGCTGGTTTCCCATGGGTTGTAGACCTTTCTCTCAACAACAGCCACTGCCTGTAAAATCAGCCTTTTTGGAAGAGACCTCAGGAGACCTTGAGCCAAACCTTGACCTCAGAGCAATCAGATTGCTCAAGGCTTTGCCCCTTCAGCTTTTCAAGGACACTGTGTCCCCACATTCAGGCCCTGTATCTGTTGCACACTTGAAATAAAACGTGTTCATATAATTTAAGATGTTTTCAGTTCTCTTGTTTTACCTCGCATTTACAGTGGGATAAGAGCATGCAAAAGACCAGCAAGGGTAGTTCAGCTGATAAATGGCACTGCATTAACCACAGTAATGTCAGTGCTTGCAATATTTCCAGGAGGACCTACCTGTGCAAACAATATTTAAATGAAGAGACTGTCGACCCAGATTGCAGCTTCTAGATGCTGCTGGAAAAATAGGAAATGAACACTACAATAATTGGAGTAAACAACCGAGCATCCTGTGGGCTAGAATGAGGCTCTTATCTCATACAAATTCATTTTGTCCTACTTTAGGTATGATTGCAAAGTAGCTTTAATTTTTAACGCTACATATTTAGTATAAAATAGGTTGTATTGGTGCCACAGTCCCTTTTTGCAGGAGGTGGTCTTGTAAGCATTGAATGCACCAAAAGACAGCCCTTAATTACATGTAGGGGAGTATCTTCCATGTGGACATCAGGGATTATGTGTCTGAAAGCAGAGCTGGCTAGCAGTGCATTTCTATAGTGCACATTTTAAAGGCAAGGTCTCTCTAAAAAATAACACACAAAGTATTGCTCTGGGGTGTTGGGGACATTTCTAAGAAGTTTCCTTTTCCTTGATAAAATGCAGTCTCATCCAAGCCTTTCCTCTTTTTTTTTTTTCCTTCCTCTTGAAGCAAACAAGGTATCAGTTCTCTCAGAAAAGGCTTTTGGGTGTGGGCAGAATTTCCTGTCAAATTGAAAAGGGATGGGGATAAGGGACACAGAGCTACCATCCCCTCCTTCAAAGAGCCATCAGTTCAGGGGAAAAGAGATACAGGGCACTGCATCTTGTACTGGTACCACAGCAGGTTAATTTGTGTGGTCCGGGTGGTATAAAGTAGTAATGTGTGGAAGCACTGGTTTCCTCCTCCTACATTTGTTGTTGGGGCCAATTTGGAAGGGGATCTCAAGAGGAACCTGAGCCCCAGCCATTTCCCCTTGAGAGGGTGTCTGAACCACCCAGGGGTTGATATCATACTGTATTCTGGAAATCTCTTGGATTTTACTTTGTGTAAAATTGAGTGAGTATTTGTCAGAACATGTTGGGACTTAAATTCCAGTCAGTTTCTTTCCAGTCTTCTAAGAAGCAGAATTACCTGGGACATCTTGCCTTGCCTTGCCTTGCCTTGCCTTGCCTTGCCTTGCCTTGCCTTGCCTTGCCTTGCCTCCCCTCCCCTCCCCTCCCTCTCATTTTTTCCCACAATTACTGTTCTTTTGAAGTTCTTGTCTATGCTCACAGCTATCATTCCTCAAATCTCATACATTTCTGCCAAGACAGAGGAGCTGTTCCCTGCCCTGCCCTGTTATGACCTGGCTGGTTCCTCAGTTCTGATCCCACTGTTGCTCTCTGCACACAAATCTTGTTTAGTCAATAGGATTTGCCTGCCTGAAGGAATGCATGATCAACTGCATAGAGGAGCATAAAATACATTTTTGTGCTTCAGATCCTTCAAATGTTTTTGTTGGGAAATAATTCCCAATGCTGGTTTTTGGATAGTATTTCTTTTCCTTCACTTTTGGTTTGCTGAAGGATATGAACTGGAATCTCATTTATCAAGTCTTCAGTCTAAATTTTACTTTTCCTTCTGTTTTCTGAGTTTGCTGTATTTTAACATTTATTTTGACATTTTTAATTTAACACTTTGGCATGGTGTTTTCTCTTGAAAGAAGTTTTTACAGAGTAATGCTAATTCACCAATCATTGACTCAGATAGGTTGAGTAATCCAGCACACACTGAAGAAATCTGGCAATACTTCAAAAATCTGAGTAATATAGTAATGATGTATAATAGCTGGGAGCCCAAGATGTTGTTAGCATGCTCTGCCATGCTACACCTCCACATGCAAATGGCCTGAAATACCATATTGCAGGAAAACTGGAGAACCCCTAGAGCAGAAATCTTTAATAACTATGGAATATATTCAGTCAGCTGGCCAGAGGAGATGCTTCCTCCAAATACCCTCATCAGCCATTTATCTGGATCCTTGTGGTTGCTTGTGTCCCTTCTTAGGGTACCTACCTGTAAATTTGGATTTTATTGAGTCATTTTGAAAGTGGTTAAGCTCTAGAACTGAGTTTTTGTGGGAATATGTTGTACATGTTAAATATAAAAAAAGAATTCTTGAGAGCTGACTTCTATCAATTCATCTTTTGGACAGTGGCAGAAGAAGGGGAACTGAGGTTTTATATTCATGTGTGTTGAATTGCTTATTTTAATGTTAGTTTGTTTTGTTGATTTTTTTTTCCTGAGTCATTTCTCTTGACCATAAATTAATTCTGAAGGGGGCTGATCACATTTGATCAAAATGTGCCTGCACACCACTGACTTAGGCCATGGCATTCTAATACTTCCAGCCTTAAACTTTAACCTCCTCTAAATACATCGTGGCATTTTGTTTTCTTCTTGATCCCTGCTGTGCACTGAGAAGATGTTTTCATAGAGTTGTCTGCAGTGACAGCAAGATGTTTTTCTTGAATAATTACAGTTAATTTACAACTCAGCTATGGGTATGAGCAGCTGGATTGTCCTTTCCAGCGTGTGTCTCCTTGAATTTATCTGCAGTGAATTTCATCTGTCATGAATGTTGTGCAGAGAGCTTAGTCTGGCCGTCTAGAATTCTCCAAAGTCTTCATTAGTCTTGTCCCATGTAAATTATGTCACATAAACCACATTTTCCCTGGAACAACCAAAAAAAAAAAAAGGTAAAAATTGCTGCTAAAGGCCTTGTTCCAGGTTATTAACAATATTTGTTGCTGTTTGTCTCAGCTGCTGCTTGGACTATTTGAGATATTTTTCATGTCAAAAAGAAAGCAAGAACCATCCTCCAAGGGGTTCAGTTTTGAGGCAAGAGATCCACAATGTGCCTTGAATATTCAGGGTGATCATTAATTACACCTTGATAAAATTAAATTAAAGAAAAATAAAACAAAGCAGCAATATATAATTTTTAATGACTTGTGGTAAAAACCCCAACTGTTCACAGTTACACTCCACGTCACCCAGTGTACATAGCCAGTATCCCTGTAGGAACATTCCAGAGCTTCATTCCTGTTCCTTATTCCTATGACAATTGTCCTGTGATGAAATGTGACTATCAAATCTCACTCTATTTCATCTTTTTACCAATTTTAACCCCAGGCAGAACTTTACCTCATGATAGATGTGTTTCTAAATCAGCTTTTTATAAGGAATGCTGTTAAAAGCTTTTTAATAAATAATGTTAACTGCTTCTCCCCTAATGACTATTTTAACAACATCCTTAGGCTCAGGCTGAGCGGCGAATCCATGTTTAACAGAACATTCCATCACGACTTAAAAACCAAACACGTGTCACAGAGTTTTGTTGGAGAGAGCTGGATTTATGTACCTGCTGAACAGGTGACTTACAGAGCAGATCAAGCAGAAGCTGAGCACAGACTTGGATGTTCAAAGAATTCTTTATAACATTGTCTTAATCTCTCAGCCTTCAGCTTTCATCTTCTCTTGTCAGCACAGTCACCCGCTGTGTGTTTAACACAGGGATTGGGATTCTCCTGGGACAATGGCCCCTTTGCTGTGCCACCTGCCTGCCTGCCACCGTGTGCAAGGAAACACCCAGCCCCACCTGGGTTTTTTAGAGGAAATCCTGTTGGTGTGTCTTGTGCTGTGGTTGGAAGTAGTGGTAACCTTTGCAGTAATATGGAATGGCAGAGGATTGATTGATTGCTGTCTGTAAGTATAATATTGTCAGGCTGAGAGAGCTGGGCGTGTTCAGCCTGGAGAAGAGAATGCTATGGGGACACCTTCCAGTGCCTAAAGGAGGTCCAAGAGAGTTGGAGAGAGACTATGGACATGGACCTGGAGTGACAGGACAAGGGGGAATGGCTTCCCACTGCCAGAGGGATGTTTAGATTGGATATCGGGAAGGAATTCTTCCCTGGGAGGGTGGGCAGGCCCTGGCACAGGTTGCCCAAGAGAAACTGTGCCTGCCCCTGGATCCCTGGAAGTGTCCAAGGCCAGGTTGGACGGGGCTTGGAGCAACCTGGGCTGGTGGAAGTTGTCCCTGCCCATGGCAGGGGGGTGGAATGGGATGGTCTTTAAGGTCCTTTCCAACCCAAACCATTCTGTGATTTTGGGAATATCCTCATGGAACCAGGACTGCCACATTCCACTCTTGCAAAGCCTCCATGGAGAAGTGAACATCCATTTTGCCTGAAAGGAAGGTGGAAAGTGTTCGTTCTTCCGTAGCTAATTCCCAGCCGGAGAAGGTTTCAATATGTGACTTGTGCCTGCAAGTCTAACATTCATGGCAGCCCACAGATCACCCAAACAGCTTTTAGCTGTAGCTCTGTTTCTTCCTTCTTTGCTCAATTTATGCCATACCAATATTCTGCAAATGATTTCAGTGTCTGGCGACACAGAAGATTGATGCAGATCAGGCTTCTCAGATTCCCCCATCACCAGCTTGGCAACGACAGCCAAGAAGAGCCTTTTACAGCACTGAATGAAGAATAAATCTATACAAATTTAATTAACCTCTGCAGAGCTTACTGAATTCTAACCAAGTTTAGTTACAGGGGTTTTTTGTAAGTTTGGAGATGCTTAGCTTATTTTTGACTCATGTGCAATAGTTTGAACTGGCAACGCACACAAACCAAATTTGTAAAATGAAATTAATAGATGCTCTTATTGGGGTTTACTGATGTAGGAATTGGCGCCTACATATACGAGCAAAAAAACCATTTCTGTTATAAATACGGATTGTATTTATTTCTCTCCAATTTAGATAACTAAAAAAGAAGAAAAACAGACTCAACAAAGGTGACATGAACCAATGGATGGAAACAAAATAGTAACATACTTTGTTTTCCACTGACTGGGCTTAACATGGCTGGTGCTTTTTGGGTCCCAAAGATGTCAGTGTGAGTTATGTCAGTCCGTGCTGAAAGCGTGGATTGAAAATGAGTTTTCTGGATTAATCCATCTCCCTCCTCTGTTTCAAGAGGATTAAGTTGAAAACTTTACTTCACAGCTGAAGGCCTCTCAAAGTGGAAATAAGTTCTTGGACCTATTTTGATTCCTTTACAATGAAATCCTTGTCCAGGTGTTTTTCTGCTTTCCTAGAAGCCCACAGAGAGAATCCCAGCCTGTCCCACACTGCTGTCATAAGTTCTTAGAGTCAGACGGCAAAGTCTAAGGCTTTAAGGAAGTCTCCTGAAGAAGCCAGATGTGACAATGAGCCACAGGTTTAAAAAGGGTCTCAGGTGAGAGCTCAGTCTGGTGTCCTGTCTTGCTGCCACCCAGAGTTCTGGCTTTCTGCAAGAAGGATTTCCATAGATAACAGTGCAAGAACCACAAGGGGAACCAGTCAGGCATTGCCCATCCAGTATTGTCATTCCAAGGGAAACAGCAAGGTATTTTTCCATTAAAAAATATGAGGGAACATAGTTGTCCCTTCCCTCCCCAGGGGTTTGAGAGAGTGAAGTATTTATTCTTTTGGAGGTGGCCTGAGGCAACCAATCCCTGAATGATCAGTCCAAAGGCTCTCGCCCCCAGTTTCTGGATCTGATACCCACCTTCCTCAGCTGTCTCTCCTCTCTCCTTCAGGTCTTCTCTCTTACAATGTATTTATCTCTTTATCATTTTGCTTTTCTGCAGACATTTTAACTTCTCTTACTGATTTCTTTAAGAGTTAAAGAGTAAAATAAGGATATATAAAAGCTGTCATGTTTCCCCTTCCAAATTTACCATTAAAAAGACGACGTTTTATCTTTTTAAAAGGAGTTCTGTTGTTTTACCTTGCAGTACATGAAGGGACCCTACAAGAAAGATGGAGAAGGACTTTTCACAAGGGCTTGGAGTGACAGGATAAAGAGGAATGGCTTCACACTGAGGGGGGAGGGTTAGAAGGAATATTGGGAAGGAATTAGACTTTCAGTGCTGAAATATCTTCTCTCAGATCATCAGCTGGCAAAAGTCATCCAGGCTCCATTACATATCTCCTTGCACCAGCTGAGCTCTGACCACAGATGTTTTCCTGCCAGACAGGAGGAAAGGAGCATTCATGTGAAGAAAGAAGAGTGCCCTGAAAGCAAGAGACCCCTCTGTTAACTATTCATGACTAGAAAGAAAAGAGAAATGCTAGTTCCTACTCACAGAAACTCTTAACTTTTGGACAACTCTATAGCACAGGCAAGCAGGACTACCCACACTTGCAGTGCTGCTTTACTCCTGATTAAGGAAAACAGATTAAATATGGCTCAGAGCCTTAAGTGACTCAGTTTTCATTCCATATGTGCACTCGTATGCTTTAGTTGCCCTTAGTGCAGCTGGAAAGGGTGAAGAAATCTCAGCTGATGTTTGAAAACCCTTTAATGTAAAATAAGCTAAACCAATGTTTTCTGTAATTGAAGACAAAATACCTTATATATCATAGCTTGAGATCTGGAGGGAAATGCTGCACCTGCAATGGAACAGGAGATCTTTGTTTTGGAATGACAAAATTCCTCTGCTTGCTTATAGACTGTGTGCTATAAGATGGTTGATTTTGAACTTGCATGGAAACACTACTGTTCATGCTGCATCCAAATGAAAGCACATGTATGCCAGGCAAGAAAAATTCTTTGTTTAGGGAAAACGGAGAAAAAGCCTCGGAAAGTTTACATGATTATGTGTCAAGTAATACAGTGGGTGCTTGAAGCCATTCAGAGATTTTGAAAATCAGAAGGAACTCAGGAAGGGAAATACACTGAAGGGTTCAGTGCAGGTGAGGAAGCCACGAAAATGTAATTTATCAGCTGCTTATGAAGTTTATTATGAATATTATCAACACCAGGTGGGTTTTTAAATGAGACATGCATATATTCCTCAGCTTTTCCAGCAAAAGATCATCAGCCTTCATGGGTGTTCAGTGCAGGGTGCAAATGCATTAGGAGCCACTGCTCAGTATATCAGATATATCCACTCACCTCTTGCAGTAATGGTCATTACCACGGGCCATCATGCAAAGAGGTTTGAGTGGATCTCTTAAAATTCCATTTTAAATACTGCCAGGAAACGAGGAATGTGCAATGTGGTTGCAGGGAGAGCTTGGGAAAGGAAAATGTGTTATCCAAATGTGCATTTAGCTCCGAAAAGGGCACTGAATCCTCCCAGCACTGGGGAGTGATACCGTGAGATTGAGCTCACTGCAGGATGTCAAGGGTTTGTCAATGGAAAATGTTTAATTATATATATCTTGTGTTATAATTACACCTCATCAGTAGCTTTGCTTGTTCTATTGTCAAGGCGTTCCAATGATCCCCATTTCTAGATAAACCATAATGAAATAAAAAAACACCTATTACGATGAGTATCTTTAACCATTAAGCCCAAATTATTTTCTTAAAGGGCTGCTAATTATTTGATTCTTTTTTTTCTGCTTTCTTTCACAGGACATTTTTTGCTGAGGGTAGACATATTTTCTATCCTGGTTCTTAGCCAAAGAATGGAAAAAATGGGGTGTAAAGGGAGAGAGAACCTTGGCCATGGATCTGTAGGCTTCATGTGCCACAAGGCATGTTATCTATCCTTTGTTCTGCATTCCTCAGGTAGGAAAAGTGGTCATTCCTAACAAGCAGGATTACCGTACCTGGTTTTAGAGATCAATTACAACACTGCTGTTAGTTGGCTGTCATTAATAAGAAAAAGATTCTTTTCCAAGCCTAATTTAATTTTATTTTCCATATGTTGTAACTTTTCCCAATTTCCTTTTGTTGCTCAAAGCACCAGAAGTCGGATTGCCTTCTATTACTTCTTAGTCACATTTTATGGAGAAAGGTGCTTGTATTATTATATCCTTTATTTAGAAATTTAGTGTTTAGTCTTCCTTCCAACACACAAGTGACAGAGAGATGCTTTGCCCTCCTGCTCTGTGATTCTAGAAACAGTCTTAGCAGAAAAGCAAACTAAAATTTCCATTTAAAAAGTAGGAAATTATTAATCAACACTCCTTGCTTATAATATGGTGGTCCTTTGGATGTATTAGTTCCTGTGTAAAGGCACAGGGACTCCCCAGGACCTCAGTGGAAGTTATTATAGCTTTCAATATTTTGGGGGTTTTTACTTCACAGGAACTGCACTGTTTGGCACCAGATGTTGACCTGATGTTTTTTCTACCTGTTCAAATGCTACTGGGGGCCTCAAATAGATGCACTGAGGTCACATCTGTTCTGCACACAGACAGGAATGGGTGGAAACTTCAAGGCAATGGGAATAAAAAGGAATTTGTCAGTGTTGTGGTGGCTCTCAGTGGGAACTCTGCCTGTCAGCAGGGCATCACAGGCAAAAAAAAAACACCTTAAAAACTCCCTCACTATATGAGAGATCATTGTGGGTTTCTCTAAGCCAGGTCCTTACAGAAGAGTATGGATGTAGAAGTGGAAATGAAGATTTGGTGGCATTTTGGCTGCCTCATTTGAGTTTTGGGGAGGCTTTGCTGCCTTATTTTTAAAGGGAGTGATATGCAGATCCTCTGGCTGACTGGAGCTTTTCCACTGGTGGGATGGTGACTGGGGACCAGCAGTGCTGAGTGACTGGGAACCAGCAATCCTAAACTGTGATGGGGAGGAGGCAGAGCCTGAAGTGAGGCCTTAGGTGGCATCTTTGTGTGGCTCCTGTGTGGGCTTTAAATATACAGAATATAATTGGGAACTAGATCACAGCATTAGTGAGGTGGGACAGAAGAAGGAAGAAGAGTGCCTGAGGTTTGTTTTAATTGTATCCTCCCTGTTTGCTTTGGTAGCAGAATTCTGGACATGAATAAATAAGCTCAGTCTCTGCACAGGTGATGGGAGACCCAACTGAGTGGGAATGGCAGAAGAGTGAGGGATCTCAGTCAAACTGATCCCTACAGCACTACTCCCCTCCTTTGCACACTGTAAAAGTGCAGTCAGATCTTCCTCAGGATGAAGTCCTGAAATTTAGGCACTGAATTCATAGAAATTAAGATGCAACTGTGATTTGCAGAATAATGGTGTGTGTGTATGCTCTTAATTAACTTGAGCCCCAGCCAATTCCCAAGGGAGTCAATATTTTCATGAGCAGGGGTGTGGCAAAGGGCATAATTTCATTTGGGGAAGCTCCTGTAACACCAGTGGTCCAGAACCTTTTTTGCCAGGAGGCAAAATATCATGGGATGTGAGAGAGGAGGACAAAGCTTTGGGAAGCTGGAGAGCAGCAGGATAAATTTGGGGGCAGCACGGGCCTGCTTTGCCAACAAGCAGCCACTCTTTATGAGACAGTCTCCTATTAAATAATGATGACTCACTCTCCAGACAGTAATTTATTTATATGCCTCCTTTAATGTTTTGCAAATCACTGCTTTAAAAAATGTCCAGCTGGAAGACAGGAAGACTTGGGAGACAGAGAATCAGCTTGATGGAGAATCAGATTAAATAAAAATGACATGGAATATGACAGCGAGGGCACGTGGTTGGAAATAAAAAACATAACCATCCCCCAAGCAGAAATGCAGCCTCATTGCTGGGACCAGTTGCTGCAGCTTGAGAGACCATGTTTTTGCTGTGCCTAGTGAGACAAAAAAAATTGAAAAAGATAGGAAGAGGAAAAGAGACATTGGCTGATATTTAGTGACAGCATTTCTTCCAGTCTGAAACACTGATGAGCTCACATTTTTTCAAGCCAGAAGGGACTACTTTGATATCATAGTCTGAATTAAAAAAAAACCCAACAATATTGCTATGCCTTGTAAGGACAGATTAGTGTAACCAGTAAGAGTCAGAAGAAACTTTTTAATTATAATTAATATTGCAGAAATGTGTATAGCTCAGCCATAGAAAATTAGCATATGGACCACAGGGGAGGCTTCAGTGCAGGTTGCAGCAGGTGTGACAGTCTGGGTTTGGTATCTGAGTTGCCAGAAAGGCAAGGACAAGTGGAAGAGACAAGGCTAACATTCCTGTTTGATTTCTAATTCTTCCACCAAGGATTTCCCGTGCCCGTGTGCCTTGATTTCCCTAAGAGTGTGTGAGGGTAATGCCTTCATTTGAAAAGTGCATTCAGCTTCATAAGCATGAACTGCTTTAAAAAGGGCCAAAGGGGGGATTTCCAAGGGACTGACTCAGTTTCAGAGGTGCTGGACTGAGTATTAAACATACCAATGGTGCTTTTAAGAATCTCCCCTCATTGAATTCATATCTAAGTACTTCGGGTGAAGCCCTTGGTCACTGTTCCCCCATTCCCTTCATGCCTATGAGTTGCTGGAAGTTACTCCAGTGGTTGTGTAGCCTGGAACAGCTCAGCTCCTCTTGGCATTTTGCTTTGTGATACTCTGCTTTTATTGACACTACTTCAATATCTGTCCACCTGCTTTCATCTATGCCTGGATGCATGATCTGCATCCTGAGCTCCCCTCACTGTTCAGGGCTGGTGCTTAAAGCCCAGAGAGGGCTTTTATTGATTGCTGGACAGCAAGAAATTGGCCAAGTGAATAAGAATAATAGA
Organism: Sclerurus mexicanus; assembly: GCA_013396755.1. NCBI lineage: Eukaryota > Metazoa > Chordata > Aves > Passeriformes > Furnariidae > Sclerurus > Sclerurus mexicanus. The sequence continues at coordinate 891,448 of VWZF01001296.1, forward strand.
ATAATTTAGACTGGAAAATACTTTTAAGATCATCAAGTCCAACTGCTAACCCAGCACTGCCAAGACCACCACTGACTCGTGTCCCCAAGTGCCACATCCACATGGCACTGAAATCCCTCCGGGGATGGGGACTCCACCACTGGCCTGAGCAGCTGTGCCAGGGATGGACAAACTTTCCAGGAAGGAATTTTCACTATTGTCCAACCTTTCCTCTCCTCCTGTCCCTTTTCCCTGGGAGCAGAGCATGACCTCCCCCAGCTCCCCGCTCCTGTCAGGGACTTGCAGAGCCACAAGGTCCCCCCGAGCCTCCTTTTCTCCAGGCTGAGCCCCCCCCAGCTCCCTCAGCAGCTTCTCACCCTCTTTTGGCTCAACAGCAGGACTCTCTCTTGCCCCTCTCTAGCAGGGGTCAGATGCTTCATTGCAGATTTAAGCGTACCCATAGCCATGCCTGGGTGTGAGATGCACACAGCCCAGCCTGCTCTGTCCTAGCTCTTAGCTGGCTGGATATGAGGCAGCTCCTGTCAGGGAAGCTCCGAAGTCATATGTGGTTATTCTTCTCCAGGAGCACTAATGCACTAATGTGGTTATGCAACTTTTGGTGGGGAGTACAATGAGAGGAACTCAGGTCTTGGTCTCAGTGTCTCCTCAAATGTTCACATATTCATGTTTCCCTTAGTTTGGGCTTTCCAGAAAGCTGCTGGGAAAGTCTGAACCCCTGGGATTTATCGCCCCACTGACACTGAATTCCCTGTTATCTGGGTTCATGGTCTCTGCACGTACATTTTTTAGGGATATCCTGAGCTCTTATGAAGATTCAGAGATCCTTTGGTCGGAGACGAAACAGAAGAAGAAAGAATGGCTCATTATCCACAGAAATCTCTTAATTACCAGATAATAAAGGAGGACAGACTGGTGTATTTTCATATTTAATTTTTTCCATGTTCTTTCAGTTACCAGGAGGACAGAGTAAGAAAAAAAAGTTAAAAATCATTATTTTGATACATCCAGAGGCGCAGAATCAATCAATGTTCTGGATATGTGCCACAACCTGCTTCCAGGTGACCCCCTTGTCTATGTGGAAGTGGTGGTCCTCTATGGAAATCTCACTGCCTAACTTCAGAGTTTGCAAGATTTGTCACCTTATCTTAGGAAGTCCAGCTTAAAATGAAGACACCTCTGGAATTAGCAGGTGCTCTCCATTGGCTGTCACTAAACATCTAACTTAAATATCTCTGAAGTGGCTTTGAGCTTTAGATTTTGGCAGGCATTGATAACATTAGCTACAGTTGTGACATGGGGCTCTGACGTGCCATTGAATTCAGGCTTTTTTTTAGCACGTAACATTTAATTAAACACTCTCTTTTGCAAAAATAATTAAGCACAAAATTAGGAGGAAAACACTCAGTAGCCACTGATCTTCTCACATCAGTTCTTTGCTCCTGCAACTCTGAACTCGTGGTTATTTGTGCTGAGCTTTTGCTGTGACCTTCAGTGTTCGTAGAAGCACCCACTGTGGGAAATGCTGTGTAAAACCAGCAACTCCCTTTACATGCTGGGCCAAGGCAGATCTCTGCCAGGGCTGTGAGTTTTGTAGGCAGTGATCTACCCCAAACCACAGCACGATTCAATTAATGCTGCATTTCTTTTTAGTGTGTCCGTCAGCAATTTCCATCAAACCTGTTCCATCAGTTGGCTTCAAAGTGCTCACCAGTAACTCCACGCTTGCTGTCTGTTTTATTAAGTAGAAAAACATCTGGATCAGGGGCTCAGTTGTGTGTTTAAGCCCCCATCTATGGAAGGCAGGGTGATGTGTGGAGGCACAGCCCCATCAGGAGGGGCTGCATGTGCTGGGATTCCCCCAGGAGGTCGGGGATAAAGCAGGTGACAGCACCCTTGGATAGATGGGAGGGTGTCTCAGGGGCTGGGTCCTGCCATCTGACTTTTTGCACAAACACACACCCCCAGGCCCGCGTGGGATCCAAGGCACTGTGACCTTTCAAGGTGCAATTCAATCGCTCTCATTATGATTATTGCACCGGGTGCTGTTCTCCTCAATTTGTCTGCTTTTCTGCCTGTTCCCACCTTTCCATTTTCTCCCCGCTGTTCTTCTCCGTGGCTGGGTGGCTGTGCAGAGCATTCAGTTCCACTTAGCTTTGATTTCAGCGAAACACTTTTTGACATGCAGAAAAAGCAAGGTTGGGGCTTTTGTTCCCTCTCCTTTTCCTGAGGTGTGTGCGTTTCCTTGTCGACTGCACACAGGCTTTGCTCTGAGAGAGAGGAAGGAATATTGTTTTGGTCTCCAGACACTTTGTAATGCCACAGTCTCTGCGTGCAGCACGTTTAAAATTTAACAGAAAAATTAGGGGATGTGTAGGATTGATTATACAACACAGCAACGAGTTCTGGTCATTTCCCATCTGAAATGTGACCTTCAGTGTGACCTAATAATTATTTTTCTTTTCTCTTCCCTGTGTTCCAGGTTTCATATCAACATTACAGCACCATTCAGTTCCTGCTTGATGAGACATCTTTCATTTGGGCCCAGAGTCAGGAGTTCAGTGGAACTCCTCCTGTGTAAGACCACAGTGAAGAGGGAATTCCAGTTCTTCAGCCTCGAGTTTTTTTCCTAGGCTCCCTTCTAGATCTTTTTTTCTCAAGAAATGCACACTCGAGGACTCTGATGGATGTCAGCTAAGATGTTCATGGTATATGTCTCAAAATTTTACACAAAATATGATGTAGATTTAAAAAAAAATGATTTTTTGATAAACTAACTGGTCTCTGATATTCTACCATTGGAATAAGCTATTTTTTTTAAAAAAAGGAAAAAATTGGATTGTGAAATGCGTTGCAGTGGAGAATGGTCAAGGAGTTGTAAAAAGCACAGGGTATCAGCACAGAGTGCTCCTGTTGGGAAGATATTCTTGACCTGATATTGATGATTACTACAACAATTTGCTTTCCCTTATCCCCCTCCAAATAAATGAGAAGTATTATTTACAACTACACCTATTCCAGACCTGGTTGGTTGGTTTCTACTTTGATATTTTTTCACTGCTCTGTTTAAACAAAGTCTAATAATACCCAGAATGGCTTCTTTATCATAATCCCATCTGACAAGCTTTAGGCCAGGTTACTTATTTGTTTTCAGTCCCTTTCTTCATCTTCAGCTTCCTCATTATCTACCTGGAGTCTTCTGTGTGCAAAACCTGATTCAAAAATACGCACTTCCAGCCAGAAGGATTATGACACTTTTAGCACCTGTTCTACCAGTCCAACCCTCATTTTGAGCACAGTGACACTTCCAGCATTTAGAAAGGGTCTTCTCCTGAATGTTCTGTTTTGTATTCTGAGTTGTCATTTCACCAGAAAGTTCAGAAAACACTATAGGAAAACAGAAAAGAAACTAATTTCCGAGATTTCACAGACCATCTCATCTTGTTAGGAAGAAAAGCATAAATTGGTTTAACTGGGAAACAAGACTCAAGTCTCAGCAGGATGTGTTGTTTTAAGAATCTGAAGCTACTCAGCATCATCGGATGTGTCTCCCTTAGCCAACAAATATGTTTTAGGCAATCTTAAGGTAGGAAATGGAATCTTAAGGTAGGAAAAGACCCTGAAGATCATCAAGTCCAACCTTCAACCAAGTACCACCATGCCCACTAAACCATATCTTGAAGTGCCACAGCTACTCATTTTTTGAACAATTCCAGGGATGTGACTCCAACACTACCCTGGGCAGCCTTTGCCAGTGCTTGACCACTCTTTTAGTGAAGAAATGTGTCTGATATCCGACCTGAAGCTCCCGTGGACCAACTTGAAACCATTTCCCCTTGTCCTATCAAATGGCACATTAGTTGACATCCTATCAGGGGAAATTATTCTCTGTTCACTCTTTGAACCACGCTGGCTCTTCAGTCAAAGTGAAATCTCTCTTTCTCACTTGTAACTCATTTTAATTTCCTTCTGCTACCAAACAGCAAGGTAATATTATCTGTTTAATATCCTTATTGAACAGGGGTGGCTAGAAGTGTATGCACAGCTCCAGATGAGAAAACAGCTGCTTTGAAAAGTGCAGTTAATACTTCCTGATATCTGCTTGAGGCATTCAAACTGAATCCCCCTGGGATCACATTCGTCCTTTTGATGGCCATACCATGGTGGTGGCTCCCAGCCATGCTCTGATTGACTAACATGCCATGTCATGTTTTCCTGTCAGCTGTTTGCACTGTGAAACTCAAAGCTCTACTGGATTCATAGTTCTGAGTCTCCAAGTGTGTGACTTTAGAACTTCAAAGTATTAAATCTCATCCCATTTCTGTTGTTCCAGTTCCCATTCAATTATTTCAGTAGACTGAAAGCTTCTGTGTCAGTGATGCCTCTTGTCATCAGTTTAATTAGTGTACTCTTAATTTTGCCAAGTTTATCAGTGAAAGCATTATCAAGAACACTGTCAGCACCCAGTGCTCGTAAGAGATTTTCTCCTCAGAAAATCTCTCTTCTCCTTCAGCCCAGTCCATTGATACCCTCTTATTGCCTCTCATCCTCTTATTTACCTTGTAGTTATGGTTCCTTCCTTTTTCTTCCACTGAAGTAAACACTTCATTTGGAACACCTTATCAAAAATGCCACTTACCTTTAAATAAGCTGATCTAACATCTAAACCAGCAGTTTCCAGAAGACGAATGCCTGTGACAACAAAGAGCTCTTTTTCGTATCAGTGCCAAAGAAGAAAATGCTTTTCCCTTTATGACTTCAAGATTCCTAACTAATGGCATTTGCCATGCAGAGCTCTATCCCCTTGGAAAGATGACTTTGAGTATAAGGTTGGACAACACAGATCTCATCTCTGAGGTCTTCTTCAAAAGGAGCTTTCCCCCAGTACAAGAAAATCAGGCTTGGAAGACAAGGAAAGGAAGAGATCTTCACTCCTTGGCTATGAGGACAGGATTCCCAGATGGGCTGCACAGTCTCCAGCCTTTCTCTAGGCTGGACAAAGCTTTGTGTGACTTGCTCTGACCTCAGAGTTGATCTTGCTTTGAGCAGAGACTCGTGATGGTCCTTCCAATCTGAATTTTCCCAGGACCCTATGATCCCATATATGACTTTACATCACAATTCTAAAATTGATATCAAATCTCCAGGTTATCCACATCATTGACAGAGAGAAAAAACAGTTCTCAAAAGGCAAAGCTTCTTCTCTAGACACGCACAGCTAAAATCAATTGTCTATCAGCCCTCACTAAATCCATAGAGGGAGCTTAGGAAAGCACAGCTGGGATTAGCTGGGACTTTACATGGTCAAGGTTGGTCAAATGCCTCCCTTCCAGCTCAGGGTATTCTATATCCTGTATATATTCCATATATTACACAAGTCCTTAAGTTAACCATGATTCAGTAGACTGAGTTCAGATTGCAATTACATCCCTGTAAACCTTCACCAGGATGCCTCCACTGACATTTTTTGGATGGATATGCTTTCTTACTTGCAGAACTGAGAATGTGTTAAAAGGGAAAGGTATCCGAATACCTTCTGTTGTTTGTACTGGAGGTTTGTTTGTTAGTGGTTTTTTTCTTTCTATTTTCCCCACTTTCATCTGATATGAAAAACTCCTTTCACCACTCTGCCTAGAATTGTTATGAAAAAGCTTTCTGATGTACACATTCAGGGAGCATAAAATAAAGCTGCCAGAATTGCTAGGAACAAACCCCAAGTCCCTCGCACACTCCCGGAACAAACCACCATGTGCATGTAACATACCACACTGCCTGCACTCCTTCCCAGCCCATAAACCCTGACGGTGGAGGGAAAATGTGCTAAAATTCTGCCTGGGGACAGGGGGTTACTGAGACTATGAGTGCAATGCCTGGAGCTAAAGGCTGAAATTTCTTAGTGTAACACTGAGACAACTATTTTTTTTCTGTCCTGAGGGCAATATTTCACTCTGCAGTTCCTCAAAACAGGAGGCCAAGGAAACATTACAACAACTCCCCCGGTGATTTTTTGCCACACAAACCCATATATCCCACATGCTTTTATTCCATTTCCTTTTAAATACCAGCTACTAATGAATAATGTGCAGGTTGAACGTGTTTCATATATGGAATAGAAAATAACTGGAAGAACAAAATGCTTGGGCTGTAAAGTCTGGTAAGTAAAACTCAGGAAATGCCACAGTTAAGGCTGTTCATGCAACTTGACCTTGACTTTGTTGTGGCCGTGCCCTGGGTTGCAGTTGCTGCATGTTATTTTCCAAAGGCACATGTTGCAATTAGGCTTTTTCATTCTGCTTTTCTCTGCCCCCTCTCAGAAGTATCACACTGCCAAAAAACTCTGCTTATTTTCGCTTTGAGTCCTCAAGCCTCCTGTCCTCAATTTCTGCCCTTCCTGAAAAATAATATTAAACAAAATCAATGAATAAACCAACCAACCACAGTAGGGATAAAGTAGCCCTGGCAATTTCTTTTTATCATGAAATTAGGAGAGCCAGGGCTATTTCTTACTTCAGCATTTCTTTGGTCCCTGTGTGAGAAAGCTGGGTTTGGAATTAAATAGAAGGTGGCAGTAGAAATCCTTACATCCATCCACAGGTCCTCTTGAAAAAAGCAGTGTTTTCCCACTGGATTGCTGGGATCTGGTGGTGCTGTGAGGTGTTCAAAGCTCCAGTAATGAGTGCTGTTGTACAGGCTATGGTAAAATAACTCCCAGGGTTATAAAGGGCTTTTGACATCCTAGAGACAGAAAAAGAGCAAGGCATTGAATTACAGTTCAGCACCTTAATTGCACGATCATTCTGCCAAACTTTTTTCCTTCTTAATTCCTACCTAGAATCATAAAATCATAGAATGGCTTGGTTTGGAAGGGACTTTAGAGATCATCCACTTCCAACCCCCATGCCAAGGGCAGGGACACCTTCCACTAGACCAGCTCGCTCAGAGCATCATCCAACCTGGCCTTGGACTCTTCCAGGGATGGGGAATCAGCAGAGACCAAACATTTGGCTTATCCCAGGGATGCGAATGGTACAAAGGAACTGATAAAGCATCTTACCCTTCTCATAGGCTGGTTTATGGATCTCTTGTGAAACTGCCTCTCATGGGTGTTTGAAAACCATGGGTCTCTATTAGTTTTCTTTCTTGGCCTTGCAAACACATATGGAGTGAATGAATTTTACACAGCGTTGTCTGCCAGTTATTACTTTATGTGTCATGAGGTTTATTTGGAAAAGAAAATTAGGGTGCAGCTCCTTGCAGCATTAAGCAGATGTTCACTGCTCACAGCAAAGGCAGCCCCCCTGAAATGCATTAAACCATTTGTGTGTGGGAGGTTAAACAAACCTGTCTGCAGTTGTAGGAGTGGGGACCTCTGAGTTAAAAATACTGGGTTTTGGATAAAAGTCCAAGATTTCCAGTTAAGACAGCTGGTCCAGAACTTGTCATAGAGATACTGCTTGCTCCCTTTTTTTTTTCTCCTACTGGCCTTCTTATTAACCATATACTGGAGAAAGGGCAGCACACAGAGCTAGACACAGAAATAGCAATGCTAATTTGTTTGTTTTTGTGCAGCTATCACCAGCATATGGAGGCTCTCCCTCCACAGCCAACCTTCTCCTCCCTCAGTCTAATTCAAAGTGACTGAGAAGGGAGTTATGAGTCTTCCTTTCTTTCTGTATTGTGTTTTTTTTTTATTTGTTTTCTTTTGTTTTGTTATTGGCATCCCATATTAAAAGGTGAGAGCTCTATCCTATCATAGCAGCAAACCCTTGCCTGATGCCTGAGTCACACTATGTTCCTCCAGGCAGAGAGACATGTTTATTATTTTACACATTCAGGCACATTGTATAGCACATGAATAGTCTAATGTGTTTAGGAACTTGTACTACCTGCCCTTTGTTTGTATCTTTTTAGAGCTATTTCCATGCTGAGTTCCTTAGAATGGAGTGTAGACCCATTTCAACTGTTCTTATTAACCAGCATTTTTGGATACTTAAAACATATTAATAGATGCTTTATTATTATTATTATTATTATTATTATTATTATTATTAAATAAGCAAAGAAAGGAAGTTTATGCCTTTTTTCAAATAGAATCTTAAAATCACAGAGCATTTTGGGCTGGAAGGGGTCTTAAAGACCGTCTGGTTCCAACTCCCCTGCCACGGACAGGGATCCTTCCACTAGAAATACCATATTTTGTTCTCCACACTTTTAAATAATAGCTAATATAGCCTTTATTTTCTTTCTGATGGAAATATAGATAGAAATGGAGCAGATTTTGTCCCATGGTGAGAATCAGGCTTAATCACTTAAGTGCTTCATGCCTCAGTTTCCTCATTTGCAAAACAGAAATACTAATGATGCTGTTTTGAAGACATGGCCGATATTAAAGTGATTTTTATTAATGCAGGAGAGGAGACTCATTTAACCCCAACTCAGAGTCAATACCCTGAGAGGATCAGTGAGGAGAGCACAGAGCCTTCCCTGCCCAGCTTAGAGAGGGCACAGCACCCTGAGCCAAATGCACTCCCACACTGCCAGTTTGGCACTTGATTTTAGCCAGAGCAATTCTAATTTCCTTGGTTAATGCAGGTGAAATCCAGCTGGGAATTCCTTCTCCTCCCCTCATGCCATGATATGCCCAAAGTCCCTGCTGGTAGGATTTTTTCCAGCCTTATTGAAATCACCTTTTGACTTGTGGCTTGGCAAATCCTTTGTACCAGGGATCCAGACAGCAAAACCTTCCTTAAACCTTTGCATTTATAACAAGGACAGGAAAGGCTGTGAGCACATACACATGCAAGTATCAGAACACAAGATTTTCACAGCTCTGCAAACTTCAGCTCCTTCCACAACAAGCTGCACACTCTAATTTACACTCTAATTTTTCATGAACAGCAAGTTTCTGGCCCTGATCTGCAATTACAGATGTAGAAACAATTGCAACAACGAAAAATTCCAAAACAAAACCAAAAAAAAGGGAAAACCGAAGATCATTATCTTTTCCATGCAGGCTTATAGACCTTTACCCAAGCTAAAAAAATGAGAGCATTAAGTGAGTCCTCTTAAATCAAGCACAACATTTCTTGGGTATTATTTATATGAGACTACAGGAAGAAACGGATGGTATAATTTGACTGTTTAGATTAAATGCAGTTTAATGCCTTTGAAATGAAGGAGGCAGGGAAAGAAGGATTCTGGAAGGGAAAGGGTAAGATAACAATGGGAAAAATTGATTAATATTGTCATGGCTAAATAGCTTCCTTCAGGGGACAACAAAGTGGGTTGATGTACTGTGCATACCAGAAGCTGAAAAGATTTGTGGAGCTTGGGAATTCAACTGCTGCTTCTTCCAGAATTATTTTTACATCCTTCTTCTCCCACACCCCTAGGCAGGAAAGCAAGTTAGTCCAAGGGTTTGGAAGCTGAGGTGCTTCTTGCTGAAGGAATTAGTGCAGTAATATTTGTAAAGTATGCCAAATTGGATGGTGCTTGGAGCAACCAGGTGGGTTGGAACGAGATGGTCTTTAAGGTCCCCTCCAACCCAAACCGTTTTGTGATGAAACTTCTGATGTGAACATGAAAATCCTTGCCTGCATGCCAAGAACATCTCTGTGTATTCACATTTATCTCAATCAGTTAGTCTAAAAATCAGGGGCTTGATTCTGTACAGAGCACAAGGAAGTAACACCTACTTGTGCAGAGCTTTGCAAATTAAGTGGCAAGGACTAAAGATGAGGCTCGGACTGTAGATGATGGTGCCTTGGAGATATCTGAACTCCCTTGTCAGAGGTTTCAGGGTGTAAACTGGCACAGAATCAGGCCTAGAAAGCTGAGTTAAGTGTTAGGGAGAGGGTAGCACCTTGAAGTTCTTTGACTTCTTCCCTTCTTGTCTTGTTTCTTCCTTCACATGTTGTTGTTGGCTTTTATTGAGTGGTTCAGGCAATATCAAACCAAACTTCCTCCTCTGCAATGACAAAACTCTCAGCAGTGAAAAGTGAGATATATTCCTGCTTACACTTTATTTCTTTTTGTTTTTCCCTCTAAAACATCAGGAGCAAAGCTTTGCAATGAAACAAACTCCCTCCATGCCAGGACACTGTAGAAGCCAATATGGATCCTTAAGCAGATTAATGAACCCTTGGGTGAAATTTTAAACCTACTCTCTGAGGTGGTGACCCTTTCCAGAGCCTCATCCTTCTGCAACCAGCTGGACCTCCTTGTACCTAAATTTTTTTATTTAAACACCTACCCATTAAAGGCAAAAATGAAAAGGGAAAATCAAAGGGAAATGAAAATGAAAGTTTTATTCCTGTGAAAACACTAATGTGATCAGTTTTATTGTGAATAAGAGCTGGTGGGGCTGCAGTTTTGATCTCTCCCTACCTTGGGAGATGTAGTCGTGTTGTACAGGAGGCCTTAAGATCTCAGTGCTCTTGGGCAAAGGGATTGGCCTTTTGAAGTGCTTCTTTTTTTTCCCTCTTCCTTTCTTTTTCTTTTCTTTTTTTTTTTTTTTTTCCCCTTGAGTGGACAAGGAAACTGGAAAACGTATTTAAGCAGCCAAGATTTTTTCACAGTCTGTAACTATCTCTGGGTAAGAATAATCCTCACAGTTTGTGTTGTGACCACCAGCATCAGGACTGTATGTTTTGAGCTGTTGGCTTTGCTCTAAATATGCAGTTCCACAAGTCCCAAAGTGCTTTGTAGATGTAAAAGGGCAAGCCCTGCTTCACGAATGGGATATCTGAGGTTAAGAAAGCCCTTAATTTGCTGCAGTAAGTAATGGAGCTAGGAATATCCACCACGTCTCCAGGCTCCCATCCACTTATTTTGGAAGTGATCTACAAAAGTATAAAGTACCCAGGAAAACAATAGAATCATAAAACAGCCCTGCCACCATCACCACCTCCATCCTCCAACCCTGCTCTGTGCAGAATAAAAACATTTTTCTCACATTGCTCCCCAGAGTGCTGTTTGTCATCAGCGTTGCCGGGCTGCTCTCCCTGTTTTTCTCAGTGTGATCACAGGGGTTGGGGCATCCAACTGGATTGGAAGGGCTGAAGGCTGTGCCTTGCCAGGAGATTTATGCTCTCATTTACTTGAAGTTAGTGAAATTCTTACAAAGAAGGCTGATAAATGCAGCTTGTTATTAACTAATTAGCAAAGGCTTCAGTAATTAGTCCAGAAACCTGCCTTAATCGGGGTCAGTGCAGGATGGAGACACAGCCCCACGTCCTGTTCATGTGGGGAAAGGAAATTACTTTATCTACAATGCTTGAACAACTCAATGTGGCATTCACTACTATGGTTTCATTGATATGGTGGTGTTTGGTCAAAGGTTGGACTTGATGACCTTGGAGGCCTTTTCCAACCTTAATGATTCCATGATTTATTTCATGGTTTGTTACAAATATTTTCTTTTGCCCGAGTTTATGTAATTTCTATAGATGTCTATATGTCTGTATGGAGAAATAGTTACAAGAAATAAAGGCTGAGGAGAGGAAATCATAGAATCAGAGACTATCCTGAGGTGGGAGGAACCCACAAGGATCATCAAGTCCAACTCCTGGCCCTGCAGAGGACACCTCAACACAGAGCTGACAAATTCAGGAACCCAGAGGTCTAAGTTAAAACTTGAAAGTTACCCAGATGAGAGAATAAGCATGTGCAGGCAGGTAGATCACAGGAGATCCCACCACTGGGAGGACGTGAAAGTGCTGGGAAAGCTGGTGGGAAATTGTGCAGAATAATTAATAAATTAATAGGGTAATGTGTGGGTGGTGTGATCTGATGTTCCTGTGCTCTTGACCTCTGTGAGGCAGAATGCCAATGGCCAGGAGATAATGGACTTTAGCTGTAACTCAGATTACATTTTGGCACCAAAGGTCTCGAGCGTTTGATCTGTCAACGAGGAGATCAATAAGGCAGCCTTATGCAGGAGACCTGATGACTGCAAAATCGTATTATACCAGCTCTGAGAGGAAAAAATGACTGATGCAACTTAGTCATTATTAATTATCTGCATGACAGTTATCTCCTAGAGATCCCACCCAGTGTACCCAGGGGCTGGCCCTGCCCATATTGACGGTAGGAAGGGCTGGACTGTGAAGACCTTATTCAGCCTTATTTATACTGGAATGAGAAATGGGTGCAGAAACCACTTGTTCCCTGGTAGACCAGAAGCTGTCCTTCCACACAAGCACTTTTGGGGTCTCTTTGCTGTTTATTATTATGAGGTCCCTCTGCTGAAGGTAAGAGCTTGGTGGCAATGGCTTCCTTCTTCATGTTTTATTTTGCTAACGCAGTTTTCTCCTCTAACAGGGGAGAAAAACAGTAATCCTAACAAAGTGGAAAATAACAAACTCCTAGTTTTAAAAGGACAAAGTTTCAGGCAGAATTTCAGCCCTGGCATACAAGGTACTTACACTTTACAGAGCCTCTCTCTATGTTAAAAATTAAAAATAAGGCTGCAACATTATATGCTATTGGTGTCCACAGCTCACTGTTTCCACCATCAACCTCCTTGTTTTATAGGATTTATAAAACCAGCTTCGAAAATTTTCTCCAGGCTAAATTTTGGCATAGAAGGTCACAGCCAAGACTTGGTTTCACTGAAACTCGTTAAAAATGGTTTGATGTTTTAAATTACACTGAAGCAAGAGAGGAAAAATTCTATTTCTGTGGCTTTCAGCATTTCCTCCCCCGCAGTCCCATCCAATTTGAATTAAAATGCATCTGAATAACTGTGTTAGGGTACCACTTTCTTTTTTTGTGGTGTTGCCATCAAGTCTTTCTGTGGGTAAAACAGTCCCCCTCTAATCTCCAGAATGTGCAGCTCAGCTGCTGAACACAGTTGGAAAATGTTGCTGTTTCAGAAGTGGTTTTTCACTTTGAAAGCGCTGTAAAGTCTATGACAACCTAATTCCATCTGAGTCCAGCTCAACAGCCATCTATTTCTCTCTGCTGGCCTCAGTGGACACCGGGAGAAGCAGTCTAAGGACCAAATGTCACTCCTCAGGATCATTTTTCATTGAAATTATGATATGAGTGGCTGGAAGAGGGAAATGGCAGATGGAATTAAGCACTGCTAAACAAAGCAACCCAAGTGGAAAGAAACAACCATAAATATCCATCCTCAGTGAAAGGCTCTCTATTAATTATTGCCATCAAGAGCAATGATTTCAGAGGCACTACAGATTGGTGCAGGACTTAAAAGGTGCTTAAAAGCCAGAAGGCATCTTCGGGATCATTAGGATGGGAATAGAGGTTCATACCATCACCACAACCCTGTTTAAATTCACATCTGCAGTGTCTCCTGAGAATTATGTTGTCTCTGAATGGATAATTCACCTCAGAAGGAGGGGTGAAAAGCACCCAAAGATGGCAAAGATGGCCAGAGGTGTGTAACAACTCAACGAGGAAAAAGCCTATAAAATTGCCCCCTTAGCTTAGCAACAACTATGATGGACGTGATCAGACACATGGAAAACAATGAATGACACTGAAAAAGTGAGCAGGGAATCATTGCTCTTCCTTTCTTGAAATATAGAGGAAAAAAGGGCATCCAACGCAATTATCAGGCAATCAGCTCAAAACAAACAAAGTGAAGTACGACTTCTGTGGAGCATAATTAAATTGCCCCAGAAAGTTGTGGAAATTTGAAAGATTGGGCTGAAAAACTGAGTAGACGTTTTCAAGGACTGTATATCAGTTAGGAGCTGTTGACTGCAGTGGCCAGTCCTTACTCCACCTTCTACCTGAAGGATTTGCCAGGGAAAAGGTTTCACTACAAATGTCCCACCCTTTTCCTAAGGATCTGCCACTGGCCAATATCAAAGGTAAGAAATTAGCCCGGATGAGTTTTGTATCTGGCTCTATACAGCTGGTTTTAAGTTCTTTACTTGCTTTATTTTTGGATTTATAAATTCCAGCACTGGAAAAATGTGTTTGATTAATTAAGTTTTATAGCCTGTGGGAAGGGAAGTCTGTTCTGAAAAGCTTAAGAAAGCACATAAATCTCCCAAAGAATGTTCAGCTTAGAGACTACAGAGACAGGGAGCGTCAATTTTGGGCAATAATTGTAGTTGGGTGCATCTAGTTATTCATCCACTTCATCCTCATCCTGCATCTTTTCCAGAAGTTTCTAATTCACACCTAAATCTCCAACTGCCCTTCCCATTGGATGTTTGGGACAATGTTTGAGTGTGAACAGCTGGTGTATTCCTGATAAAAAATGAAGCAACACACAGTGTGTTAACAAGAGACTCTTATCCCACAGCATGGATTACTCAGGAGTTTCCTTATGGGAGCAAAAGGTTTACTGATCCCAGGTTGGGAGTTATTTCTTGAGTTCCATCACAGGTCCCTGTTTTTATTTAGAGCATCAAATCATGTAATGTATTGAGTTTTTTTAAACAATCTCTGCTTCCACCTAGAAAAGCAGCTGCTGTTCTCACTGTGGCTGAAGGAAGGCCTGAAGGGAGAACCTTGCAGTTACATAAATGCTCAGAAATACATAAAAGGAATGCATGTTCCAGAAACTTCCTGCAGTAGAACCTTTGTACCTTTACAAAGTATTTATCTTCTAAACATTCCTCGCTTATTCCTTCAACATATTTAAAGGGTGTATGATGTGTAACAGCAGCTTCTGAAGATTTGGATTAAGTGTGGAATCAAATATGAGAACATCAAAATCCCAGCTGTGATTCAGTAGTTTTGGCTTGGGTAAAATGCCCCTTTACAATCTCCTGGAGGACCAAAGTGGATGTACTATATCAATACACCACTTTATCTGTGAGGAGTTATCACCTGCTTAACTTAATGCACTAAGAGTACTTGGGTTCATGAATTTAACCTTGAGATAGTGAGTTTTCATTCTGAAGATTCTGCTTTTTCATAAAATGAAGAAGAGTCTTCAAGAATATCAATTTCCTGTTATGGCTTGAAGGTTGGTTTGTTGTTTTTTTTTTTTTTAAATAAAAAACAATTTCCCCTTGAGCAGAAATAGGCATCAAACCTTCTTTGAGATCCCCACTGAAACATATCATATTTTGAAACTGGTTACCATAATCAAAATCATCAGTTGAATACAATCTTAAAAGTAAAAAAGGAGCTGCTTAACCCATCTGAAATGCTTTGTTCTTCTGGGGAATTATATTTTACATCAGAAGCTTCTTTCTTCTTTTTTTTTCTTTCTGAGAAACAGTGAGATAGTCTATGTAAAGCTCAAGAAACCTATTTTTTCAGCAGAAATTCTCATTAGTAAAATTGGTTTAGATCAGTTCCACAAAGCATGTTCCTAAAAATGAACAGGTTTCTTGCTGGGGACTTAGTTTCTTATTTAAGAGTACAACTTAAATTGGTTTAAAAAAAAAAAAGAAAAAAAAAGAGCCCTTCAACAGGTCAGCATTTCTAAACCTTTCTGTGAGAGTTTTAAGTGGACACTGTCAGGCATTTTGCATTTAGTCAGAACATAGTGAAGAGCTTTAACATGGTGGTGACAGCACCAGATCAAATCTATTTGCCTTTGTTCTAAACACTACTGGGTTTTCTTTTTGCCCTAACCCATAGCAAAGCCAAAGTAACAAATGGTAGACATGAGCATTTTATGGCCTTTCGTTACTGCAGAGAGAGAAAAAAAATAACTTGTTTTTAACAGTTGCTGTGCACCCAAGCAATAATTATTAAAAGATGCAGCCAAATACCAATATGACCTGAAATGCTTCATTGCATCGTGCTAGAGCAGCTGCAGCTCGTGCTTTATAAACCAGATTCCCGAGGGTTGGAGTGCTGAACCCGGGCAATATTTGTGTGAGTGCTCCCCAAGGAAAGCCCAGAGCTGGCGGGGTGGTGTCAGCGCAGTTCCCAGCACTGCTGATCACACCCAGCCAGGGTAAAGCACCCATGGTGTAGGGGTTTGCCACTTCAGAACTGTTCTGAGAGGAGGGCACGACTAAGGGTACACTGAATGGAGGGAGTGACACAAACCAGGAGACTAAAACACCTTCGTGGCCCTAAAACGATTACACAGCACTCTGTAGGCTGTAGTTACACAGTGGGGTGTGGAAACAGCTATTTGAGCTATTTAATGCCTGACACAGGAACGAACAATCTTCATTCTTTACGTTCTTGGTAGGCAACGGAAGGTTTCCCAGGGGAGTTGTGAATCCTGTGCAGTTAATACACATCTATTGAGTCTGGTGCTGGCCAAGAGGCCTCCAGAAGCTCTGTGAACTACCCAGATCACCAATTACCCAAACCTGAATAAATTCAGGATGGAAATCCAAATAAAGCTTTTAACTTCAAGGAGATCGTGTTGTGTGTCAGAGCCTTCCGAGAGAAGAAATGGCAGCATGGATTCTGTTTGGTTTCTAAGCTTCACTGATCGATGAATGAGATAATAAAAGCCCTAAGAATTTTCTTTTAGGACTACTTCATAACTATGTTTTCTTGTACGTGTCCTTGAACTCTTCCTAGAAAAAAACATTGGACAGCATGGGAAACCTTTTAAAATTTAGGTGGGAGTTTTGCACATTTAATGGATAGGAGTTATTTTTTTCAGGTTGATCAGCATTTCCCTGGGGGAAATATTCAATAAAATTAGAGAATATGTGCACGGTCACACATTTGGTGCTGGGTCGTAGGTAAGATTTGTGGATATACAGCATCAAGCTCCTACATCTCCATACTGACATTATGGGCATAGGCAATAACTGTGATGATTTTAGATTATTTTAGATTTTGCACAGATTCTGTAAGGACAGAACTTGTTCTTGAGTTGCCCATTTTTTCCATGGAGGTTCATTGAGAAATCTCCACCTATTCCCTGAGTTGGAGTAGCTGAACATAGTTTGATTTTAGGATCATTTATATTTTAATGTAAAAACAATTTATCTTACCTAACTCTGGGTGTGACTTACCTAACCCATTTTATTGCACACATGAAGTGACTTGAGGTTTACCCTCCCTGGCTGTGTCAAAACTGTGACTTTGTCTAGGTCCATTAAGAAAAAAATGTAAATTTGTCCATAGAATCATAGGATCAAAGAAACAGAATATCCTGAGTTGGAGGGGACCCACAAGGATCATCGAGCCCACCTTCTGCAGCTTTGCAATATCTTTTCTACATATTAATTGTTGAAACAATTGCTGAAGGTCAATTCAGTCAGGCGAGCACATTTTTAACATATGCAATGCCTTATTTTAAGGCCATCCTTCTGCTGGCTTGAGCTCTGCTGCATTTTTAAATTCAAACAGGCTGGAAGGAGGCTTTTTGCCTGAATCCTCATTCTGTTGACGACAATGGCAGAAGTCCACAAACTTTAAGGAGAATAAGATCCGGCGTTAGTGAAGATGTTTGGCTTAAGTGCCTTTGCCTGAAAATCACTTTCCTGGGATGTGATCCCTGTTTTGCAGACAGTTTGGATCACCCCTTAAGGATATGTTTCTTCTTGAGTAGAATGTGTAAACTTTATACTTATGTGCCTAAATTGTTGATGATGACAGTTAAGCCCAGTTCCTGGTTCACAGAACTGACTCATCTTGCTCTTTTACTGACTAAGCTGGAGTTGAGGGACACAGAGATGCCCCTCAAGGCCTGAGCTCCTGGGAAACCTTTGTTACCTTTGAGGCAGATTGGTGCAATGCAGAGCCTTGCCTCACTTGCAATATTGAGCCAGAAAGGGTGACTCTTACTTTTTAAATATCATGTATTTCTGTTCAGCCTGGAGAATATATTTCTGCTGTGCCAGAGACAGGTAATTCACTCAAGTGCTTTTTCTTCCCTTCTTCCACCTGTGCTGAGCAGCAGAATAAAAGGTTTTTCTTCAAAGGTTCTCTCTTCACCCTCGTGGCAGGAACACTAAGAGGAAGGGGGAAATTGCTTCCTTGCAAAATATCTGATAAACTGGCACTTAAAGGCTGTCTCTGAAAAGACAGGGCTTTATTTCCTTGGACTGAGGTGGAAATTAAAGTTCTGTTAGCTGTCTCCTGGGGTATTGATCTAAACACTGCTGTCTTTGGAAGGCTGCTGATGTGCTCTTTTTGCACGGATGACCTCAGTGATAAGTGTACTCACCAAGACCCCCTTGCAGCCAGCAAGGCTTGCTGGATTCCCATTGAAAGAAGCATCTTGTAGCCTTCTAGGACACTTAGGAAGGGGTAAGGAAAGCAGGTTTGCTTCCTCCAACCTCCCTTATGCTTTTCCTTTCTGTTTCTTTAGCCCAGTAATTATTTAGGGTAAAGTACGTAATCAGTTTCTGGAGCAAATAGTGAAATAAAGGACTGAAATGGTTTCCTGCCCTTTAGGTCTACAGCAGTGCCCGGCTCTGTAGCTGCAGCTCACGGAGATGTGTCGTCAGCCATGCAAGAGACAGGTTGAAACGCAGAAAAACACCTCCTGTTAATGTTTCTTCTTGTTTTGTCATGTGAATTAGATGACTCTCGATCAGGATGTCAGTGTTGCATTTACTCCTGAGATGGTTTTCCAGCTTTGAACGACAGCCAGTGCTGACTGCAGTGCCAAAATTCCTCACGGAACCTGCACCTACTCCTTAATGGGAATGCACTGTGTCGTTCCCAGGACATCCTGCGAGACTGATGACATCTTGTGAGGAACTGCCCAAATAAAATCAGGTTGCTCACGGTCTTGACCAGTTGAATTTTGAGTATCTTCAAGGAAATCACCTCACCAGGCCCCTGTGCCAATGCTTGTGATCCTTCATGGTGGGACACATTTCCTTTGATCAGATTTGGTAAGAGCTTGTGCCTGTTGCCTTTTGCCCTTGGACTGTGCACCCTTCAGAAGCATCTCTGTCTTACCTAAATCTATGCAGCTGTGGACAACATTAACATCTATCCTAGGACTTTTCTTCTGAAAACTGAGTGAATCCAATTCCCTCATTCTCTGCGTGACTATGAAATATGAGAGATGCTCACCTGACTATAGGTTGTCCCAGGAATGTATAAAAAAGGGCAATTGATGGAAGGGATCTCAACAGAAGGTCTCGTCCCTTCTTCTTTCCCCTCCAGACTGGGATAATTATTTCTGTACCATTTTGGGCGGATTTTACTTGCCTCATTCTAAAAAACTATCCTGTAGTGGTATTTTCATTGTCTCCCTAAATGCTGGTGTCTTGGTCCCTCTTGGTCTCAGCCTCCACTTCCTTCAGCTTAACAATTCAGTCAAGAACTTGCTCACTCTCACTTCTCCTTTCTGGATTCCCTCCAGCTGGACCATATTTCTCCTCAGCTGTGGTGTCCCTAGCAGGACACAATGTTCACTGGAGCTGGAAGTCCTTTTAATACCTCCCCGAGGGTTTTTTTGTCTCTGCAAGTGCCTTTCCCGTTTCCAAGTCCTTTACTAATCCTGGCATTCCAGCCAACAGGCAAAGTCGCTGGATGTTTGCTTAATGAGCAGGAGGATGGCAACGCGTGGCAAATCTTTGCTCTGGATGAAGGAAAATGGGTATATTATGTTTTTGAAGTTTTGGGTGAATAGGAATGTCCAGGACAACTCTACAGAGAGGTCACTCAAGGTGGTATCGATTGGATTAGGTTTCTTTTTTTCACTTTTTTCTTATTTGCCATTCTCAGTAATGAAGGGGTTTTTTTTTAAATTATAATATCTGACCAGAATTCACTCTTACTTGCTGAAAAATTTCCTGTATTACTCATAATTTTAAACGTTAATGCAAAATAGAGAAAACCAAATGGTATAAAATCCCCACCCCCCCAAAAAATTAAAAAAGGGAGGGGTTTAGAGAGAAAATCAGTCTTTTATGGTGTTTTCCTTGCATTGTCCTGCAATATTCGAAATATAGTCTGCCTGTGCCAGACACTTACCTTGCATCTCTAGTGTGAGTAGCAGGCTGCAGGCTCTAAGCTGAATCTTGTGTAATAGTTTTAATTTCTTTATAGGACATTCGTGCTCAGGACTGATGGAATCAAAGAGTTCACAGGAGGCAAACGCTTGTTCACAAATAAAACTCCTCAGCTTTATGTGACTGAGATTTTCTAAACTGAGACTTAATTTAAGTGATTATATACAAACCTTTAAGGAAATGATTTCAAGAACAATGACTCTGTGGGGCTGTTTTTCTAAAAAGGCTCCACAAATGCCTCGCTCATAAATTGCTGATTTGTGGGCAGTTCATATCAGATGTAAAAATATGAATAAATTGACTAAAATCAGATTTTTTTGTCTGAAAACTGGGGCAAATTTTACTTAAGTCTTAAATTTAAACCTGGGTTTGACAATGATAATACACATACCAGATGTACATGTCGTGATCAGCTGCCCATGCTCATGAAATAGGACAATTTCTTGTCAAGTGAAGAATTTAAAGGCCCCAGATCAGGAAGGCTTATGAATTTGTGCATCACTTTGGGAAGAGTGCCAAAGCTGTAATGCAAGCCTGGCCTTTTTAAAGCTCACTGAATTGTGTCATTAACCTTGGAATAAAAGAATAGAGGACCATTTTCAAATCTTATTTTGATAATTAACAGGCACAAGCGATAGAAAGCAAACAGCAACCCTCCCCTGGACACCTACTCCTCATTTGCACATTCTAATTACTTACATTTGCATACACATACGAAAACACGGTGCTTTCCCCATTAGTGCTGATCACATTCCTCATTAAGTTGAGTAAATACCCCCAAAATGCAAACACAGTTGTAGCCGAATTTAACATTATGTTACACAGACAAACAGCCGATGCATTCTTAAGGTTTTTGGCTATTCCGGGTAGCGACTTTAAAGGAAAAATGAACAAAACAACCGCATGGTTTGATACTGGAAACAAATCAGACCGTGGCTGGGTCACCTCCTGACAGTGTTATGCTTTTGGTGTGCAGTTGTCAGATGCTGGAAAGAGGAGCAGCTGCTGGCACAGGCTGCCCATCTGCAGGCAGCTCACCTAACATTGCCTCTCTGTGAACCCCGAACGCAGCCCTGGCATCGCTGCTGCTGCAGCACCACGGGCTCTGCAGGACCCTCTGCTCTAAACAGGGAGGTTTGGAGGGGATGGGGAGGTGGAATACATTGCATTTCTGCCTGGAGGTTGGGATGGACGTGGCGTAATTAGAGGTGTTATTTCGTGGGTGGGATTTTGGTTAAGGAGCACGGAGATCGGTTTTAAAACAGTGCTGTGAAGTCATTCAGACCACCACTCAAGCCTCTTGCTGGGATAAAAATTCAGCTCAGAAGGTTATGGGTGAATAGGTCATCTCACTGGGTTGAATGCTTAGCTTAAACCCACAGTTTAGAAAGTAATACCTAAATCACAGAATCGTAGCATGGCTTGGGTTGGAAGGGACTTTAAAGATCACCTAGTTCCAACACCCAAATATCTTATATACTCTGCAAACAGCTCAGTGCTGGTCTATTTTGGATTCCCAAAGACCTGGACTCTACAGCAATCTGTGTTCTTCTGCCCTGACTTGAGCTGAGCTGGGTTTACACCTGCTCTGCATCGGCAGAACAATGCAAAGCAGCCACAAAACACTGATCTATCTGTCCTGGCCTGGGAACATATTCCTGCTTCCAAGTGTGCTGCTGCAAGGAGAGAAGTGTTGGCATAAAGATGCCAATTTGCTGAACTGCCTCAGTATTTCTTTAAAGGGTAGGGACAAGCTCATTTTTCCTCATGGAAAAGCTACCAGTGGGGAAGCTGAAAGGTGCTCTCCAAACATGGTGGTGTTTAAAGGATGCTTTAATACTCTACAAGAGGCAGTGGTTGGAAACATGGAGCAATTTGCAGATAGCCAAGGTAGGAGAAATCTAGACAGAAGGAGCCTTCCAAGCTGTATAAACAGCAGAGGAAATTCAGTGCTAAAATGTAAAAGTAATGGACAGTATCTTGAAATACTTGTGTTTATTTTATACAGATGGCTGTACAAATTCTACATTACCTCATCTCTAGCAGAAGATCTGTGAATCATTATAAATAACTTAATGAAAATGCTTCCTGTGGAGGCAAGGTCATTGGAGGAGATTTGTTAGGGTGCACAAAGACCATAATGGAGAATAATAAAGAAAACAACACAAACCTGTATAAAAATGCCTTTTCACCTCGAATGCCATTTGCAGTTCAAGGCATCTAAACTCAGGAAGGGACACAGCAGAAATGGAAATGATTCTTTAATTTGTAGCAACAACTATTCAAAAGTGAGATCATTCATCTTAGAAAGGAAAAAATTATCTACACCATTATAAATATGTAGAACTGAATGAACTACAGAGGTGACGTAGCTGCAGAGCTCTGTTCAGCACTTTCTTAAATTGTTAGAACAGAGATTATTTCCTGATGCAGAAAGGCAACAGTTTTTACACTGGAAAGAGAAATATTTTTTGCAGTAAAATAGTATTTAGGCTTTGGACTCTATTGCTACCATGGTGATCATAAATTTAATAAGCTTAAAGGTGTTGTTTAGTAGAAGTTACAAACCTGGGATTCCTGCAGATTTGTATCCTAAATCCCTGCTCTTCCCTTGTGTCACTGCCACCTCTCCTACCTGCTGGATTGAGGAAGTGGCCTGTGTGTTGGGCAGAACACACCGATTAGTTAATAGGTATTTCTCGGAGGGATGACATTAACATGGTAAAACCTTCCCTCTTTCTTCTCTCTTTCTGAAGGCTGGTGGAGCTTGACAGCTTGGAGACTCCTCAGGTTGAAACTGAGCAAAATGCTCAGAAGAGAAACAGGTAGAAAGGTTATCAGATCAAAAGGGGTGAGGATAAAAGAGTCCTGCGTGTCCCTAGAGAAATATAATTTCCTCTAGGCTGCAGTTCAGTTTTCATCCTGGAGTAGCTTCTAAGGAGACCGATCCCAGAATGTCACCAGGTGTGCGGAGCTGCAAAAGATTTTGTGAGTATTTCCAGCATTGGCTGAGCATTGAAGTTTGACAATTCTCCAGCCTCGGTGGACAGGGAGCCAGGAATGTGCCATCGGTGAGGATGGATCCTCTCTGACCCCTGCCTGGCTCCAAATCCAGCTGGAGGGGCACAGTGGAGCTGGAGAACCCTGCCAGACTGAATGTTGAGTGGGGGGAGCTGGTTTGCTGGGGGAAAGCCAAGGCTGAAGCCCAAATTTAACACAGCACAACTTGAAGAAGTTGCAGAGCAGCTTGTTCAGGAAATTTTGCCAATCTATTCCTGTTTGTTGGAAAGATCATGCGTCGAGCTGAGCTTGTTAGCTCCTTCCTAGCTGCAAGAGATACATCTCCAGTAATTGTGGTTATTTGCTATATATTAAGATAAGCCTTTTATTTTCTCTGACATTTTCCCTGAGAAATAAGGATGTCTTGTTTCTGATACTCCTTTTCCAGCTTGCAGTACTAAAAGAGCATGTACTGTTTCAAGAGAGTGAAGAGTGGGTGCTTCCAGTCCAATATCACTTACTTGGGCTCAAACAAAACCGTGAGGAAGAATAAAACACCTCCAACAGACATTTTATTGTCTCTACACATCCCTGCTGTACAAACACAGAGCAGCTTGGAGAATAAAACACCTTCTGCCATTGCATGTGGGTCATCGAAATCCTTCAAAATCAGAAAGGGCAATAAACCCTAAAGTTTTCTGGGCTGTGAAGCATCTTGTGCAAACAGCCCAGTTTTTATCTTCGCCCAACTATTGCTGCCAGAGAGCAGGGCTGAAAGATCGAAGCGGTCCATTTTGATGTAGAGCCCTCTGCATCCTCTGCTTTGCTCTGGAAACTTTCCCATTAGTGCTCCTTAAGCCCCACCTTGAGAAAACCTCAGGAGCCGAGTCTGAAAAGCCACGTTCCATCTCCTTGATCTGCCTTTTCTGTGGGGAGCCAGGAAAAGATGAGGTGCTGGAAGAAGTTTTGAGAAGCAGGTATTGTAGGGCTCCAGCGAGAGGCGATTTCCATGAGAAAATCCCACTTGTCACCACTGGAAAAATCTGTGATAAACTTAAAGCTGTTTCTGCTCATCCTGAGTATTCTTCTTCCATGTGTACAATATCTGTAAACTCACTGAGACGGTCCTTTTGTGGGATTTACATGGAAAAACCCATAGAAATGAATGGGTTTTGCTAAGAGGTCAGACCTATTTGCAGCTTATTCAAGGGAGATTAAGTAGCAAAACTTTGAAGTGGGAGGTGTAGAAATGCATCCTTGAAATTCAAATTTTTTTTTTCCTGTCATTTTAGGAAATGTGTGCGTGTGCCAAAGTATCTCGTTGTTCTTCTGATGTTTTTATCAGATCCATGCAAAATGCAGTTGGTTCCAGCCTTGAAATGCAAATTTGTCTTACACTGCTCTTGCTGCCAGTAGGAAAACTAAAAATACATATGTAATGATGTTCCTGGAACGTTTGCAAATGCCTTTAGATGATGATTCCAGTTTTTTTTTTCCCCCTGCTATCCAAAATAGTGTTAATTTCACAGGCTCATTTTGGCCAAAATGTATGGATTTGTATTTAAATTAAAAATTCCTCTGAGGATAAAATAACTCAGCTATTAGAAGAGCTTTGCCAAGTAGGTAGGTCACCAAAATGGAGCCCTAAAAAAAAAAATAAATTAGGTTTTGCCAATTTACTATGCTTACATCTGGTTTTGTGATTTTCTTGTTACTTTCAACATTCTTTGCAGCATTAGAATCCTGAAACAGCCCCCAAGCCTGGTAATTCAGGGAGGCTTATAACTGAGGCAGGTCTATTTAATTTTGTTAACGGAGAAAAATGAGAAGAGTAACAAAAATGAAGCATAATCATCGTAACCAAAGGCAGTTGTTACAAAGGCTTCTGACTAATGCCAACAGAGATTTGTGAAAGTGGGGATGTTTTAAGGCTGATGCCTAAAAATACAGGCTTAGGAAAGCATACTTAAGTAGCTATTTAAAGCTTGGTGTCAGGAAAATTTTTGTGCTAACACCATATTTTCAAATTGTCCTGAGTGGAGGCAGAATTAGATTGATTTCAAGAGCCAACACACTGTTGTCTAAGGACACTCTGTGTTGCTCTGTTTTCCCAATGGGAGCCACTCAGACCCTCTGAAAAACAGGCATTTTAAAGATTTTGATCCCATAAACCTAGAAGGGCAATATTTGATTTGGGTTCAATGTCAAGCTTTTAAATACAGATGTACTGGTGGAGTTCATCTTGTTGACCTTCAAGAATCCAGTGAGGATGTTGCTGTTGGATTTGGTTGTCTACTTTGCCCTGAGTCAATGGAGAGAAGGGAGTTCACAGGGGATGAATCACCTCATCTTTGAGTAGTTACCCAAAGCTGGTCACGTGAATCTTCCCCTCCAAGGGCGCATTTCTCTCCATGCCTCTAAAAGCAGCATGGGATGGGTGTCGACACCACAGATGTCTGAAACTTGAAGGGATACATCTTGTCCCGGATACTAAAATCCAAGCACCATCGTGAGAACGTTTGACTTCAATCTTTATTCTTCCTTTCACCACTTTTAATATACGATACGACGATGCCCCTTTAATGATTTCTTTTCCATGGTGCTCCGAGGTGTAAGAGATTTATGCCACGTGGTGAATTTAACTTTGTACTTGGAGCAATAAAGAAAGTGAAAGTGCACTTAAGAGTTATAAAGAATCTTGGCTCTCGAACCATAAAATTTCTGCAATGTGGGTATTTCAGGTGTCTTATTGCTGAATGTGCTTAAAGTAGCCTAAATGGTCATTGATGGTAGGAAATCAGTGTCAGGAGTACAGTAAATCTATGTGTTGTCTGGATAGCAGGGTGAGGTTAAATATCATAAGGAATGATATCAGAAAGAGGTTTGAGAAATACCACGTGCAAAATTCTGGGGAAAGAGGATTTAAGATAAAGCTAATAAAAGGTAATGCAGCTAAGCTGGAGTGATTCAAGGTGAAATTCAATTCCCAGAGAAGTCTTGGTCCTTTGACGAGAGCACACTTTACTGTTGTAACTACAGTTCCTAAAAATGCATGGCAGCATCATTCAGACTTAAAACTAAATATAGTTTCCTAATTACCAGCAGAAAAGGAATTGAAATTATATACAGTATCATCAAAGAAAATAAGTAACCAAATGCTTAGCAAAATTACATGTTTTTAATGAGAATCCACTCAACTTCACTTAAAATTACTACAGAGACTGAAGGTCACTTCAGTCATCAGTCAGTCATGATTTATTCCACAGAAACTAATAGGCACACTCCAAACCTAAATAGAAATGAAGGATTTGAAGCATATTACAATATTATATATTGGCACTTAGCAAGAAGACTTCCTGCATGAAGTCAGATGACTTTTTTTAGCTGTAGCATGGTAATTGTTTGAAGAACAACAAAAATCCCAGCAAAAAAAAAGCAACAACCTATTTCTGAAATACAGTGCACAGACAAAATAAGAAATGGAATTGAGGGAGAAAAATAAATCTGCTGAGGACAAAATCAGGCGGGAGGGAGAATTTATAGCCGTGTGCTAATTTCCCAATATCAGACACTGAGCTGGATGGAAGAATGACAGAAAAGGACCTTACCTAATAGATGTGGCAAATGTGATGGGATTGAAAGATGACAATCTTCATCTGAACTGCTAATAAAGATTCTTATTCAGAGACATAAATGTTAAACCCTAAACTTTCTCAAAGAAGTGAAGTGTTTGCACTTAATAAGTTTAGAAATTAGAATCAGAAAGAGCTTCTCGTTCCATCTCATCCCCTTCAGCTTTCTGGAATAAACTAAATGGCTTTACTGTGCTGGGAGAATCAGGTGAGTGCCTGCTGAGCCTGTTTGCTCATTTACTCTCATCCCCAAACTGAAAGACTTGTAAATGTGTTTGTAAACAGTGAGTTATGGCCTTATGAATTCGCTGTGCTTCAGGATTATGCAGGTCAAGTAGACGTGTGCATTTACTCTTGCAGGATTCTCAAGCCAAACAAGACCAGGCAGGGTTTGTAAGGGGCTGGGAAGATGCAGAAATGCTGGGGTCAGTGTTTCATGAGCTGACAGCCTGCCCTTTAAAACAGGGGAGCAGCAGGGAATGAATCGGCTTTGCCAGGATTTAAAGCTCAGCCTTTTACTTAACTGCATAAGTCTAATTTGGTCTGTTTTGCTTAAGCTTCTGAAAAGCCCAGGAGCTCTGCTAGGATGTCTGGACTGCAGCATGGCTTTGGGGTCTCTTTGACCCTTTCTCTCTTGCTGTAAGCTCAGCCTAGCCAGCGTCTTCAATATTTCCTACCTTGATCTGTGGCTCTGGCCACCTGAAAGTTTCTCATGGACTTAAAATCAGTATAATCAAAACTGAATTTTTATTCCTTTCCCTACCAAACATCAACTCACTTGAGCTCTTCAGACACAAGGGACTTGCGTGTTCTTCTCTGTTGCTCTGCTGGGTGGGTTTGATTTGACTCTGACTCATCTCTGAGCACTCCTGGCACAGCCAGATCTAAGCTATATATAATTTTGGGAGATGCAATGTCTTTAGGATTGAGGAAATCTCTCGTTCAGGTCATTCTCATCTCACACCCTCATTTGCTCTTACCTCTTACAATCTCTTCTTCATACATGTACATCCTTTAAAAACGGAGGTGAAGTGACTGTTCCCACAGTTCATCATTTAAGGGAATAATGCACATTGTCCCATTTTTTGCATTCCTTCACTGGAAAGCTGCACAGCATTCAGCACTTTCATAGACCTCTACAGCCTTTCCCAACCTTGTTGATGGTCTCTGGACTTTCTTATGCTTCCCAATCAAAGAATCTGCATGTTTTGCATAAATATTGTGGTTAAAACAACAAAGAAAAGTATCTACTGCCGGTCTGAGGGACGTCTGTAGTGTTTGGTGAGCCCTTTTAACACTGAAATATTTACTGTATAAAATGAGAACCCTGCTAGCAATGTCATGATACAGGAAGGGGATATATACACATTACTTTTGACAGGTAAAGGATTATACATATAGCAATAAACAATGCAATTAAGCACTGGTCTGGAGTCTGGGCCTGATGCAACCCTATTTGGGTTGATTATTAGTGTTAAATGCCATCTCCATGTCTACTGGGACACAAAGAACTTCAGCTCAGGACTGAGCATGAGACCTGGGAGCAGAATTCAACCCCCTGCTGTCTTTGGCATTAATATAAATGCTGAGATCAATTATACAAGATCCAGACTCTTTGCTGGCTCATTTCTCTCCTAGCAAGGAATCACACTCTCCAGAGATTCAGTTCTTAAACTTCTCAGAAGCTGGGACAACTCATTATCTAGCGGAGTTTGCATACCTCCAGCATGTCTGAAACCATGAATAAAATAAATTCACTCGCCCAAGACGTGTGATTATTTCTGCACAGACATATTGCTTGAAGCATCCTGCTGCCTTAATTGCAAACCAATCCTCACACTTATAAGGATATCACACATTTGTTTTGCAATGTGCATATGACTAAATATATATATATATATTTCCTGATTTGGCAGCAAATAAATACCACATAAGGGTCTGCTTCACTTCTGGTCAGCTGGTGTCATAGTGGTGAGCAAAGCTATGAAATGGAGATCAAAAAATTGTTGGCTCCAGGTAAGAAGGCTTGGAATGTTGTGATCTGTTTGGCCATGGACTGGTTAAAAGAGAGGAGTGCAGAGCCTCCTGGCAAGGCAGTGAAACAGATGGATGGCTTTGCCCAAACTGGAACTCCTCTGGAAGAGAGAAATGCTGGATGAAATCTGTGATGAAGGAGATAAAAATGAATATTCTAGGAAACTAGTAAGATTTGGGCTGTATCTTTAGCTGGTGCAAACTGGAAGCTCATGGAGCAATGAATCGAGGGTTAGACCTATGGCACTCTTTCTGTGCCTCCCTGAGTGAGAAAAACACAGTGGTGCCCCCACTCAGGTCTGTGACCAGCAAAGTGCCTGCACAGATATTGTGTAAGGCAGAGGGAGAGCAAAGAGATCATATTCCATGAGATATGGAGCATGTGCACCAAGGCAAATTGGGACACTACAGAATACTTTGCAGATGTATTCCCAGCCTTTAATGTAATGTTTTCTGCTAGAAGAATCATTTCAAGAAGATAACCCCAAGCTAGACTGTGGCTGCAAATCAGAGAGATAACCTCAGGGGAGGGTTGCCTGTTAGGGATGTCTGGGTCCATATTCATCCCTTGTGCAAGGCAGGGCAGCTCTTTTGCACCCCTAGACTGGATGTGCAGCTGGCAGACGGGTTTTGTGCTCCCACTGCATGCAGGGCACGCAGAAACATCCCTTCCCATGCCATACGGTGTTTTATTGCTCATGGGCTGCTAAAGGATTATCAGTAATTCAGGTGATTTGCAGAGAACTCCAATAACAGCCTCTCACTGAGCCCTGTGCATGAGATAACGATGAAAATGTATTTCAGGCTGGAAAGATGCCTCCTATCTCTTACCCAGTCAAAAATAATTCTACAGCAGCAAGGTACTGTACTCTGAGATGGATTTTAATCTTCCTTACACCAGCTGAAATTAGAGAAACTTCAGGTAGAATCAGTAGAGTTGCAGTAACATAAATCAAATCCCTTTTCAGCTCGGTGTGTAGGGAGAGAGATTTTTTTCCCAAATAAAGGAGGATTGAAAGGCAGAATTCTCTTTCCTTATATCTCCATCCCTGTATAAACTGATGAATTTCAGGTAGAATGAATTAAGACAGGGCGAAGCACAAAGCAGATCAGGTAATGTTGACAAGAAGTAGCTGGTGACAACAGCAGTTAATACCGAGGAGGCTGAGAGGGGATTTAGAGGTTATGGCACCAGTACACAGACTGCCAGAGATAAGGCAGGGACAGCCAGCAAGGGAGCAGGAGGAACAGAGTCAGCAAAAGACAAAGGGAATGAAAGGAGCAGCTTAGTCATTAGCAGAGTAAAACCACTTAGTTGTATCTGTTGCCTTCACGGCAGTACAAGGGACTGTGTCGTGGCAGGAGAAAGGAGCCCTTTAAGTGGGAAGGGTATTAACCATGATCTGTACAGGCAGGCAGTTATGTGGCCCCATCACCCTCTTTCTGCTCTGGGCAAGTGGGGTTACCCACTTTGCGTGGCACCTTCCCCACCCCAGCAGATCAACAGAGTGAGGGCTTTGTCCCTCGACCCCATTGTGGGCTGATCCGGGGGCTGGTGAGGTGAGGGGCTACCTTGTGACTCTGTGATTCCCTTTCTGCCACTAATATCCCACATGGACTTTGCACTCTGATTTACTCCTTTAGCCTGTGTCAGAGGACTGTTTTTCCTAAGGCCAGTGGCATTTCCAAAGAGCAAAGCACCAATTCTTGCAGGATGCTGCTGCCACGTCCTGAGGACACAGCCAGATACCATCGCCAGCCAAGCCAGGAGGTGCTCAGGGCATTGATGTACTGACACGAAGCAGGAAAAAAAGATAATTTCTATGTGCTTTTGAACTGCTTGGAGCGTTCCTTCAGCTAACAGAATCAAAGAATTGGAGACAACATGCACAAAACCGTGCTGAATAGGGATAAAAGAACCACAGATTCAATGCTTTCACCCAGCTGAGTGCGTCCTGCCACAGCTTTCTGACAACACTCTGGTCCTGTCACTTAGTGACTGGAGACAAAAGGTCTCCAAAGCCCTGGCCCTACTGACCATCACGCGCCTGCAGAGAGAACAAGCTGCCAGCCCCAGGTGTGTGTTCAGCCCAGAGGATTGATAATTATCATTTCTCTTTTTAAGCACCCAGAGGCCAAGACCATGGCCCAAGACTCCCCCACGAGTTAGGTATTGATCCACACTAAAGAGTAAAATCTTACTTTTTAATAAAGCAAAGCAGGTGGGGGCTGGAAAATTGTGGCTTTTGCCTGTCAGAACATCTCTTTTATTGCTTGGTTTTTTGCTTAAATGTGAGCATTTATAGAGTACCACAAAAGAGGGATGCGGAGATTTGGGAGATTTCACCTTGCAAGACCAAATCCTCACCTCCTATAACTGAATAAGAGTATTCTTTACCTTAATTTTTCAGCATGGATATTTCAAATGTACAATATTAAAAGTAACACTAAGAGGTGAAAAAGGGTGGGCAGTACACCAGTTTAGCAGAGAGAGAGAGAGAAAAATAACCTTCACCTGCTTTTTTTTCCGTCCCTGTTTTTAACAAATGACAACTGCCCCAAATCTGTTCTGGCAGCTGGGGACCAGCAAGCCAGACCTGGACACGTGCATTTCCAGCAACAGCCCGTAATCCTCAGCCACGTCCCTTGTTGTGGTCAGGGTGAAACCATTACTGTGGACATTCAGATTTTTAGGGCTGTGGTCCTCCTGTGATCACAGTGTCCTCGGGGCTGTTTCATCCTGCCAACAGCTGCAGAACAGCGACAGTCCAGCTGAGGATGAGGCCCGTGGCTCTGGTCAGTGGAATGATGTACATTTGGTACGAGCATCACTCACCTCTGAGCAAAGCTGTGCCAGAAAAAGTGGTGGGAGCTGCACTGCATTTAAATGAGAGCTTGAACATCACTTTGAGCTGCTCAGATGGCAAAGACATCTGCAACAACATCCTTGGCCCATGATGGCACGTATCTCTAAGTACCAGTGCACAGTTGTAAGTTCACCAGTGGCATGAAAAAACCAAGACAATGCAGTGTTGGCCACTGATCTGTTGAATCTGTTGCCAAAAGGAACCCAGAAAAACGCCCTAAGAAACCATTCAGCGCAGATGACTTCAATGGGAACTCGCCCCATCTCCTGCAGCCAGTTCATTTCCCACAGAAAATAATTGACAGAGAATCACAGTTGCAACCCTTGTGTGTGTGAGAGAGACTTGTCTCTGTATCTCAAAGCATATTTTTATGAGATTCTGGAAGGGAGCTGCTCCGGGATAATTGTTGCTGGAGACACTGAGAGGCACTGAAAGCACCAGCAGGCATTTTTGACTAAACCCAAGAAATTCTTAAAATGTAAAACTCATTGTGAAAGAGAAATAAAAAAAAAAAAAAAGGAGAAGAAAAGAGAAGAAAAAACCCCACTAACCTTCCCCAAACCCAAACTCTGCAGCTGTGAAGCCAAAGGAGCCCTCTGAAGACAGACAGTAAAGTTGACTCCCTGCAAAGGAGAGTTCTTGCAATCAGAGAACACACAAGTGTGATTTTTCTTTTTCTCATGCCCTGGGAAAAAAAGTCTTTGATATTCTGGAGGGAATTATGAAAAAAAAAAATTGGAAAGTGAGTGAACTTCACTGACAGCCTTCTCCCCTTCCCCGCCCCCTGGCCAAAGTGTTGGTATTAATTTATGCTGTTGCTGTATAAAACTGGTCAGATGTTTTCTGACAGAATTTTCTGCTGGAAAATAATTTTTGCCTGATACTAATTATTTTCCTGGAAGTTTCTTATCTCCTTTCTGAATCCTGATCTGTCTGATTTATTCCTGTTTCTTAATGCCCCGAGTTTTACCATACAAGCACCAATAAAATGAACTGTGTGGCTGTGAAAGGGCCCTGGAAGTGTGTGAGGTTTGGGTGGGAGGGCCAACATATGCAGAAGACCTGCAGGGATATTATAAAAGCAACAACTAAAATCAGTAATACACTTACCTCAATTACTTCTTACTTATTGCTTAAGCTGATTACTCAGCCAGAAAATTCAGGAGTAAGTAATTAACAGCAATTCACTTGCCCAGGACACACTTCAGCCACCAGATATTTTTCCCTGCCTCCAAAAGCTACCCAAAAGGACATACCCATTTAATTGAAAACTTTGTCTTATCTTATGAAATACAGGTGGATTTAAAGCCTTTCCTTTGCAGCACTTACCTAGTGAGCCATACATGCAATGTGGGGAGCACAGCAGCCCTTTTTCCTATATGGGGAATGGCATGGAATAGCACCCAGGAATTTTCCTTCTCTTTTTAATTGTTCCTCACACGTAGCTACTTTTGAGGTCCCTTTTCAACCTCTGACTGTGTGTAAGACGCCCCGGGAGTGGGATTGTTTTACTCCACAGGGTGTGAGTGATTGCCCAGCACTGCCCTCCTCATGGCAGACTTTTGGGTCTCACATAGAAACAATTAAAACTGACATCAGCTGCAAAAATGGCTACAGCTTCCCATTAAAAGGGATTGGTTTTCATCGCCATTTAAATAAAAAGGAAGTGCAAAGGGTTTTCATTTGATTTTGCATCTTTGCTCTGTATAGTTGAGGCTCTTTTATGCACCTGTCAGTAACATCATGTTGCCTCAAGAATGAAATTCCCTCCAAGCATCTGTTTCAACTGCTTGAATATTCTCTTACTGTATCAGACGAGTCCATTGTCTGATGAATACATGTTATTTAATTTCTGAACAACGTGTCAGGGACTCCTACAGCTTGTGTATGCAAATTCGTCATGTCTGTGAAAGCACCATCATTTCTGCATCTTGATGGATCACTTTTAAGGGATGAGGCAGATAATTAATTTATTATATATATTTGGTTGAAGATATAGAAGGCTGATTTAGCACAGAGAACAATTAAGATGTGGAAAGTTTGCAGAATTAGGAGCACTGGCAATGCAGATTGGATTCCCTCACAAAGAGCCTTTGTTGGGGACACATTGATATTCTAGATAAGTCCAGACACTTCTAGTTTTTTGTTGTGGCTTTTTATTCACAGTTTGCTTTAGTTTTGGTGGGGTTTTTTTTCTTTTTTTTCTTCTTTTTTTTTCCCTTAAGGTTGTCTGAGGTTTTACAGTAGCTGCTCTGAGATGTACAAATTACAGGGGTAGACACAAAATGAAGTGGAAATGGGAAATTAGTGTACTGCACAGCCCAGTCTGCCTGATAGATTGCTGCAGTCCACTTTCAGCTTGCTTTGAAAGCAATGCTGCTTTAAAAGTGATCTTTTGGAGCTGACTTTCCCTTTCACTCTTTAAGAAAAGGAAAAAAAAATAAATAAGAAGACTCGTTCTTAACTTGAATTGACTTGACATCATTACTTTGAGATAAAGCCCCAGGAAAACAAGGCAGGCTAGCACTTTTGCACAGGTTACTGGTGTAAATTAAAACCTCCCTGAAGAGACAGCCCCAGGCTGGTGTAAATCAGGAGCAGCCAGCCCGGGGGCTCTGATCCAGACAAACATGCCAACTTTATGACTAGCAGAGCTCAGGGGGTTGCTGTGGCTACAGAGGGAAAAAACCCAACTTTTCCAGGACCTTTCCCACAAATCAGCCATGTCCTGTACCAGCGGATTTAGCCAACGTGTTTCAAACTGGCATTTAAATATGGATGACTGGGCAGGAGATGTGACACCAAACAGCCCTACCAGGCCCAGTTTATCTTGTCTGCCTGCCCAGCATCCGATCCTTTAGTGGCAGCAGAGCTGGAACCTTGGCTATGATAGTCCCACAATGGCCAGAGGCAAAGCTTCTCCATCACGGCTGAGCAATTCCAGGACCAGTGATCGGTGTCACTGTAAACCTGATACAGACCTGCCCTCAGCGAGCCCTTTCACAGCTGGATAAGCAATTCTGTCTCTCAAGGCTGCTTGATAATGCTTCAGACCCATCCTGCATGTCCATGAGGTGACACGTTTTCAGAGATATTAAAGAATAGTCTGGCTGCAGTAAAAGCGAGTAACAGTCCCTTGAGGCCCTTCAAACACAGAGGTATTTATTTACTTTTTTTTTAAGTCACCAGTATCAGCATTCCTACCTCAGCCTCGTGCAATGTGGAATAATGCAAAGATTTCCTTTCTCATGTGAGATTTAAGAACTGCAGGCAGCTTATGGATTTGTACTTTGTTAAAACAATAGGGATTTTTCTTCACGTGCTGATTCATTCGGACTTATTTCTGGCACACAGCAGAGCTAAAATATAGAAATAAGTTTGGACTGGTCGCTTGGAGGACTCAGGGCAGGTCGTGGATGTTGTGGGGGGTGCAGAGGGCTCTTCAGCCACATGGTGAATAATCTTGGGTGCAACTGGAATCATAGAATCATCGAGTCATAGAATGGTTTGGGTTGGAAGAGATTTTAAAGATCATCTTGTTCCACCCTCTGCCAGAGGACACCTTCCACCAGCCCAGGGTGCTCCAAGCCCCATCCAACCTGGCCTTGGACACTCACAGGGATCCAGGGGCAGCCACAGCTTCTCTGCCCAACCTGTGCCAGGGCCTGCCCACCCTCACAGCCAAGAATTTCTTTCCAATATCTAATCTATATCCTGCCCTCTCTCATTCCCCCTTGCCATGTTACTCCAGGCCCTTGACTAAAGTCCCTCTCCAGCTCTCTTGGAGCCCCTTTAGAATTCAATCTGAAAAGTGAGAAACCTGGAATAGTAGTTTGCTGTGTAGATCACTCCTGTAAAATGAGACCCTCAAGAAATTAAAATAATATGCCAAACACTTGCTACTTCTTCCTATTTCTGGTTTGAAAACAGATGTGGGTTTTAGTCATTAAAAGGACTGGTCACACTGTGTCTCTTCTGCCCTGCTCCTTATAACAGGAAAACTGTAGCATGACTCTTTTTTCCCCATGATTTGGTTTATGTAAGTTGTAAATTCCTGCCTGGGCACTGGCAGATTCTGCAAAAAACAAAGGTTCATCAGCTGGGTCAGTGACCATTCTGGTGTGCATGATCCTCTTCTGAGGAGAGAGTCACCGACTCCTGTGTCACTGCTCCATGTCCCCAACTTCTCCAGGGCACATCTGGCCTACATATGTGCATATCTATGTCTATCTAGTTATAAAACTAAATATATAATATATAGAGACTGTGTATATATGTATGTATATTTATAAAGGGTCTCCTGCCCCTTTTGTAGTCCTTGTTTATTTGCTGACTGTCTGTTTTCTCTATTGGATGCTTAAATCAAAAATTTTCAGGGTATTGCTTATGTCATGCCAGTGCCCCTTTCTACCAGGTCACTGATAACAACAGTGACAGCAGCACAAAATAGTACACAAATAAATTTATACCTGTCCACAGACTGCAACCTGCTTATCCAAACCCATTGCCTTAACTGCGAGATCCAACCTCCATATCAAATCCCCACTGGTCAGGGACAAAAAAAGGATGTTCAGATCCTTGCTGCCAAATTGCATCTTCTAGAAATACGTGCCGCCTCTCACTAGAGCTGGCCTGGGAGGTTAAAAGCAAGCTCCTGGTAAATGTGACTGGGAAAATGAGGGAATGGCAGCAGATTGTTCTCACAAGTGGTGGTTTATCCTTGGGTTTGACAAGGAGCCCCTTAGCAGGGAGAGTGTCTCCACATGGGAGCGGAGGTAACGCAGGCAGGAGCATTACATTTCTGGGGGTCACGTTTTCATAGCCGATGGCACAAAATGCAATTAGAGAGGGGGAAAAAGAAATAGATTTAGCGGCTTCCCATCTATGAACACACTCATTTTACGCCAGCGGCGGAGTCAAATGCAAAGTACTGAGTTTAATTTGAGAGACCGGCTCCTCAAGTCTTAGGCCAAGATAAGAAATCAAGGCCAGTTATCTCGGTGTGGAGGAGATTAAAGATTAGAGATCTCTTTTAAAATATTCATAGGATGCTTGAAGCACTCACTGGATATCAGTAGCCCTTGGGTAAGATTTCGTTCTGAACTACAGATCCACTGAAGATTTTCTATTCTGACTTAGTGAGGACCAGGGAGGGAGGACGGTTCTTCCACTGCAGGTGAGCCAATTTCTGTCTGAAATGGATGTTTTTTCTGCAAATTTATGACATCATCCACTTCATTAAACACACTAGGACCCACCTAACCTTTTTAATGCCCAGTACCAATGTGGCGCCTGACTTTATTCTTCAGCTTAAAAATGAAGTAAATTGTTTAGCTTTCTTGTCCTCGTCTATAATTTTGGGGATCTGGGGTCTCCAGGTTGGTAGAATAATCTGGAAAATTCTGCTCTAACCTCTGCTTGAGCTTCTAGGAGCTGCAGGAATGCTGCTTTCTGAAAATGATGAGAAAAAGGGTTATTTTTTTTGTCTAAAATTGCATTAAAGGAAAGAGCAATTTGGTTATAGTGATGCAATATTTATTTTTAGATAGCTCTGTTTTGAAGTACTCACACTCACATTGTCTTTCTAAAAAAATTAAAAAAAATTAAAACAAAAAATGTACAATCCCATTAATTTTTGTTTGTATATTTGTTCTTTAAAGTAACAGAAGAATGTGTCAGTCCTTTTTTTATCCCCTGGTTGTCTGCCATTGAGAAACTAAATTATGGAAGGTATTTCTGAGGTGGTTTAATTTTTGCATAGAATAATAGTTGTGAGTGAAGCTGTGTTATCTGAAAGGGGAAGGAGGGAAGAGGTTGCTTTAACCTTCAATCAAAACCACCACACTTTAACCACGTAAGGATTAGGAGTTTTTATTTAGTTGTGTGTAGGAACAGGAAAGTGAAGGATGGTTTTACAAGACTATTCATCTTGCCTTGGAATAGATAACCAAACCAGTAGCCTGAATCCCATCAGGAGGGTCTACCTGTTTCCACTGAAGGAGTTACTTAACAAGGTGTGACTTAATGAGTTGGTATTTGCTGTCTGGCTGTGGGATAAATCTTACCAAAGAGAACATTTTGAAAAGCCAGACTGAAAGCACATCACAAAGAATATTCACAGAGACAGGAAGAGTTGTATAAATCAGACCGCTTTTCCTCCTTCACAGACATCATCACTCACAAATCATCTTTAATGTGGGTTATAAAAATAATTAATGGCCCAATTATAACTTATTTTTTCCCCACAGTACTTCAGCCGCCTGATGTGTGTAGGCATGCTCAGACAATCCCAAACAGTGCCTGTTTGCATCTCTAGGAACCTGGAGAGCTTTGAAAATCTGGTCCTAAGGGGATTTAAGAAAGCTGCCCTGTTTTTAACCTTTATTATGGGAACTTTCCTGCCGTCGTGTTCATCCTTACACTAATGAAAAGTGGTGTGGTAGAACGAGTGAGAGCTTTCCTCCAAATGTGTTTGGAAGCTACAGAGCAGCATTTACAAATTGCTTTTAGACTGGAATGATTCAGTGACAGTGATTTGTTAATTCCACTAATATATGTACAAATCTGGTTTGTTAAAGGCTGGATTTGCCAAACAAATCACTGGCTTATAGTAACCTCCTCAGTGTGTATGTATTGCAAGGACGTGAAAGCTTAGAGTACTTATGCAACAAGAAGAGGATGCTGGTAAATCCCATAACATTGCTTTTGTCTTTAAATAAACTATGGTGTGAATTCAACATAAAAACAGACATCCAGCATGTTGCCTGATACTTTGGCTTGGATTCTAATCAAGAGCATGTTTACTCAAGTGAAACATGGTGATAAATACACCGAATCAGAGGCACATTGTGATTTGCTGCAAAATCCTCAGTGGTAAATTGGTTTTTTTCCCCTCCTAATTGAAACTCTTTCATTATTTGAACAGAGACAACAGAAAACAATTTCTTCAAGGATCCCTGTAAGTCAAATTCTGGATGTATCAAAGTCTGTTCAATGAGCCTGAAGCTTCTATAACATTACTTATAGAAAGAGAATTATTTAAAGATGATTTGCATTGAAAGTCGAGGGTTTGTTTCAGGGGGTTTTTTTTCCACTTAAAAAAAATCATCTCCAATAAACTCTCTTCCTTATAACTTTCTTTATTATTTTTCCTAATTTCATTTACATGAGTGAGGATCCCTTCCCATTTCCCTTAATTTCCTCCTGCTTTCCTTCTTCTCTCCTCAGTCCCTTCAAACACCTTAAATGAGAAACAAACACGAATCCTGCTGAACACCCTTCCCCGAGCAGGCACAGCCTCTCTAATGGTCCGAGGATCAGAAGGAAAGATGAGCCCCTGACTAAAGCACCCAGCGAGTCACTGCTCTGCTGTGCTCCT
This sequence comes from Sclerurus mexicanus, assembly GCA_013396755.1. Classification (NCBI taxonomy): domain Eukaryota; kingdom Metazoa; phylum Chordata; class Aves; order Passeriformes; family Furnariidae; genus Sclerurus; species Sclerurus mexicanus. The sequence continues at coordinate 930,236 of VWZF01001296.1, forward strand.
CAAGCAGCAAACCACAAATTCCAAAGTGCTCCATTCTTCCTGTGACATTTATCACCAGATTTTCCAGCTTAGCTCACTGCCTCGTGTCCAATGTCCCGAGGAAAATCTACCCTTTACAGCGATTCTTCTTGCATGACCTTCACCCGAGTCCATATGTCAGTGATCTCTGAGGGCTCCGAAAACCCAGGAGATGTATCAGGCTGAGCCACAAAGACAAAAACTTGACCAGGGGAATCCGGGCTTATTTCATTTCCGAAGTGGTAGCTGAGGTCTTTGGAAAGCCTTGTCTTCACTCTCAGTCCTCCGTCATGCAGACAGAGAATTATCCTTTCCTCCACTTTTCGTACATCCTGTTTGCTTAGAGTATAAACTCCTTAAGGCAGGGATGGTCTTGTGTGAAGCACAGTGGGACCTTGATCCTGGTAAAGTTCATGGATTCTTCAATAATACAGATAGTGCAGAATCACCTCAGTTCTCACAAATGAGAATCATGCATATAATGTATTGATTTTTACCCTCTTAGTGAGTTTCCCCTTTCTTTTCTCCTTTTTCCTCTGATCTTTTTGATGGATGAAGGAGATACAGATTTATGAGGTCAGAAGTCTAACGGAGAAAGAGCAATTTAACTGTACAACAGTAAAAAGAAATCTGAGCAAAATATCAATCTGCAAAGGAAAAAAAATTCAAAAGATAAATAAAAAGCTGAAGAGAGACCAAATCTGAAAGAAAACTCCCCTCTAAAGGAGATAGAAGATGAAAGGCAAAGGATTTTGAACATCAAAAAGAACTATCCAAACAGAAGTCCAACATGATTTTGTTCTAAAGTAGTAAAGGGGAGAAACAATTAAATAGACTTGATACAAAAGACAGGGAGGGAGCTGGAGGGAATTATAAATCAGCAGAAAATAATGATACGAAAGCGAAATGTAAAGTTAGGAATTAACAGGAAAGGAAGAGCATTTGTAGGCTCACAATTCCATAGAGCAGAGTATTATTTTCAAGAGACGCAACTCTAGTTCCTTGAAGCTTGATGGAAATACTTGGCATGAAAGTTTCAGCTGGTTTTTTACACATCTGCTCAGTGATTTTAACTAGCAGCCCTCTTTCCCACCAATGTCTTGTGCCTGCTTTCCCCTCTGTATTTGCTCTTCTTTAGAGGGTAAGACTTCAGTGCAAGTGAATATCCCCCACCACTGCTTGTGTCCAACCCTGTATGATGGACTCTGAAGGAAGAGCACAATTTTTGTTATAATTCCAGGTAAGCTCACGTGTTCCAGCGTTCGTTACTGAGCTGATGAAACAACCTCTCAGTCCATTTCTTGCCAGAGGAAATCTAAACAGCAACATGCACGCAGGAAATACATTTTCATGCCAGAGCTCACTTCAGTGGTGACCCCACACGAGCTGGTGCTCGGCAATGCACTAAAATCCATTTAAAAATGCCATCTTGAAAGAGCAGCTGAAGAGAAGCTGGGCATACCCTCCTGAAAACATAGGCCAGAAGCAGCTGGGTAGATTCACTTCTTTGAATTTGAAATGAGGAATCATACTCAGTGACCTTCCCAACCTAACCTGTGTATGGCAGAATGCATATAAATCTGATAGTAAAATAAATGCATGGCAGCCACCCTCCCCTACACACAAAAATATAGGAATTTTGTGTACATATAATTCAGAGCAATTTTCAAGGCAATTTTCTATCTCTGCTATCATTCTCAGTATGAGTAAATGTCCCAGCAGTGGGTAAATCATAATCCTTGGCTTTCTATGGAGGGAAAAAAAAAATAACCCATTTTCTTTTGTAAAACGTTTGCTAAAGACCTTTCTTTATTCTTATGCAGACATGGAAAGGGAAGACCTGCCCGCAACCTGGGAAGTGCAGAAAATGAATGTTAAAGAATGCATGATGGGTCCCAGTTAGGATAAAATATTAATAATATGAGTAGGGCTGTGTGGGTATTGCAAGCCTGCTGCTATCTAATTAGAGCACATTGTGTCCTAGCAAAGTTATAATACAAATGTTTTTTGGGATTTCTTTTTGTATTCCCAAACTCTCTGCTTCCCACCTCCAAAACGCCTGTGAAAATGTAGCATCTTTTGTTGTTTTGTCTTAAAAAAAAAATAAAAAATGAGCCAGTCTTTTTTTCCTTTGGTGCCAGCAAGACCATGGTGGAGGTCAGCCCTCCTGGGAGTTCAAAATACAACTTTCAGAGAGTTTCTTCATTTTTTTTTTTTCTTCTGTAGCATAAGGAGAATGAAGATAAATGTTGAAATGTGGAAGAGAAATGGGGTATTTTTTTTTTAAAACTGGTGTCTTTCTAAGCATCCTACTTCCTGACAGCAAAACCACTGGGCATATCAGCACACAGGCTGGGGGCAAATTTGTCCCAGGACCTTGGTCTTGCAGGATGCTCTAAATGTTTGAATTTTGGACTGATGTCTTGTGAGGTTAAAAACCATCTCAAGTTTCACTTTATTCCTACTAGTCCTTCTCTCCTAGTTATTTATTAGCGTATAATAATAATTTTAGATCTTTTAGGAAGAGAGCTTTCCCTGGGAGGGTGGCCAGGCCCTGGCACACAGGTTGCCTAGAGAAGCTGTGGCTGCCCCTGGATCCCTGGAAGTGTCCAAGGCCAGGTTGGATGGGGCTTGGAGCAACCTGGGCTGGTGGAAGTTGTCCCTGCCCATGGCAGGGGGGTGGAACGAGATGAACAGTCACCCAAAGATGCTCATTTCTCTGAATAGGAGTCTACAGGTGAGAAGAATCTTTTCTAAACTTCTCAATTACAGATAAAATGTTCAGTAGGATCTGTGGCTGTTCATTTACAGGGTAAATGAGTAAGCTCTGACCTGACCCTAAGGTATGGGACTGCTTCTAAAAAGAGTGTTTGTGAAAAGAGAAAGGTCTAAGCACTTGAAATCAAAGCTTTTAATATTGACAATTTGTGTTTAAAAGTCATGAGCCAGACTCAAAGACGCAGCAAACTGGGCCGATAAATATTATCTTAAACCCAGACATTTACTTTCTTGCCCTGCAATTGCATCTGGATTACATTTGCAATTCCCCTCTTTCTCGTCACAGTATTTTCTCGTTTCTCAGTGTCATACTCAACAAGCCTTGGTTTCACCTCCTGGCACCCTGCTCTCCCAAGCGCCAGCACCTCTGCAGTGTGATACCACACAGGGCACTCTGGGACCCAGGATGAGAAACGCTTTATCAATGTTCCATCAGAATTACCGTAGTCAAGGGTTCCCGCACATCTGTCAGTGCTAAACTTACACAGAACTTTTTTTTCAGAAGGTCATTTTCCTTTCATCACCTCCCACGAGCATTTCACACAAGATTGGCTTCTCCTTCACAAGGTATGGCAGCGAATGTTCCATGCCTTGCCAGATGGCCACTGCTACAGAACTGTGGATGAAAGATTCTCAGTTAAAACTGTGTTTCTATCGGGTTTTTCCAACCACCCCAGTCGGTGAATTCCTTTCTCCATCTTTGATTAGTAGCATTCAAATCCTTTAAAACAAGAGACTAGACTCTGTCTTCACTACAAAGTCTGAGTGTACGTAATAATAAATCACAAGCATATTTTGGTTTGCATCTTCTATCTAAGGATGCAAAGAATTTCACAGGAAATCTTGTGTTTGAAGCAACACTCGTGAAAGTGTTAACTTGAAAAAGGCAGCCTTAAAAAAGAAACTGCTGGGAATTTGCCTGTGATAAATGTAGGGCAAGATCAGCCATTGAGATTTTACAGTATTTCTCACATGATCTATTAAATGTGGTTGTCATGTCCCATCTGACACGATCTCATTTCTAACTTTGCCTTTGTTGGTGATAGGCAGAGCTTCTCATGTAATTGAAGACAGCCTCAGCCCCTGGCACTGACTGTGCCTTCTAGGAAAGCATCTGGCATTTTGATTGAAGACCCGACGTGAATCACAGTCTACTCGCACCACTGAAGGATTTTGTCATATGAATGAGCAAGAATGTCCTTTTAATGAACTCTGATTATTACATTTTTTCTTTGTAAGGAAAGAAACAAAGCACTCACGGATGATCAGCTAAGATGTGTGGCATGAAGCCCTCAGACCCCAGACCTTTTTGTACTTACAGATGAGGAAAACACCCAAATATCTGGTGTTCACAGCTTCTGTTCCTTGGGATTGGGGATTCTCTGATTCCCATCGTGACAAGTAGCAGTTCAGCTCACTTGTTATCCATGCTAGTCTGGGAACATTTTGCAGCAAAATGTGTGACTTTGTTCATTAGCACCCCAGTCAAAAAAGTCATCTTTCTCATTATCATCCTGACAAGGATATTTGAACAGGTGTCTTCTATGGAGGGACATGATGAATCTCCATCCCTCACAGATACAATATTCATTAGACATTTCTTTTTCATTCACTATTGCATCTACCTTCTGTCACAGACCAGCAGTTTTTAATTCTTGGTTTCCTACAGCTCTTTATCTTCTCGCACACTGGAGTGCAGTACATGCCTTCCTGATCCAGCAGAGGCTGGTCTATCTAGTGACCTGGAAGAAATATGGCTAAAGCAGAATTCAGCTGAAAAGTAGGACTTCCTATAGCTATTGCAACACTACATTAGTTTTTTGTATCGTTGGGAAGACCTAAGATGTTGTTTTGATGTCACATTTTTTTGTATGAGATGAAACAGGCAATTGTTTCTTTGCTGCCTCTGCTCAGATGTTGTCTGCTCACCATACACTAAAAGCATCTTTCCTCTTCCTAGCAGGTGTCAAAATAACTATATGTATTCTAGTAGGATTGGGAATTTTCAAGAACAGGAGCTGCTCCTGATGATGACCCACATTTTTGGCAGAAACCCTTCTTTCTCCTGAATCTAGGTGCCAAGGTTCCAGGGGAACAAAACTCAGAGCCCAAGTTCCTGTACGTACAGACCCTGGTAGGGGTAGGTCAGTCTTTCAATCTGTGTGTAAAACTGAGTTACTAGTGGTGAAACCCATCCAAAGCACTTTGAAGGACACAGCAGTGGGTGTGGAAACTGAAATCAATGCCTGGTCCTGCTCTAAGATATTGTTCCACCCTAAAGAACAGATTTCCAACACAACAGTGTATTTTTGTTTCTACCTTACTAAATACTTTTAAAATACTGAGAATCTGAATAAATGCTGTTCTGGTTCTGAGTGGCAAGGTTTTGGTAGAGCAGTGTTACAGGGTGGCTTCAATGAGAAGCTGCCAGAAGCCTCCCCNTGATGGGCTGACCCAGCCCCCATTCCCCATCCCCCTACGGCACAAGGGGAGGATGGAATTTGGCAGTGAAAGAGTGCAGGAAGAAGGGAGGGATGGAGGGAAGGNTTGCCACTGGCCAAAGCTCAGCCCATCAGAGACAGTGGTAGCACTGCTGGGATGTTTTTAAGAAGAGGAAAAAAACTCCTGCTGTGTAAGAGAGGAATGAAAATACATGAGATTAATAACACTCCAGAGACCACTGTCAGTGCAGAAGGAAGGGCAGGAGGTGCTCCAGGTGCCCGAGCTGAGGGTCCCCTGCAGCCCCTGGTGCAGCCCATGGGGAGCCAGCTGTGCCCCTGCAGCACAGGGAGCTCCGGGGGGGGGGGGGGAGACCA